>CM037643.1:4239647-4333436 GCA_015227895.2 Colaptes auratus
AGCAAGCAGAGAATTGAAGCAAACCTCTTTGGGAAGGATCCCTGAAGGTAGAAGCCTCATCCTTGGAGGTTTGAAGGCCAGGCTGGCTGTGGCTGTGAGCAGCCTGCTCTAGTGTGAGGTGTCCCTGCCCATGGCAGGGGGGTGGGAACTGGATGATGCTTGAGGCCCCTTCCAACCCTGACAATTCTGTGATTCTATGATCCTGGTGCCCCTCACAAGAATTAAAACACCAAACCAGAGGCAAGCAGGAGGCTGCCCAAAGGACCTTTCAGCTTTGAAGGATACTCAGCCCCACATCAGTGTTTGGAAAGTGCTTCTCAAGGGGTGTTTAGAGCACAGCCAGGAGCAGAGCAAAACTCGTGAGTGATCTGTAGGTGTGCAGTAGTTGTTTTCCCCAGCAGCCACCAAGCAGCCTGGACTCCCAACGCCCAGAAGAGTGGCTGGTGACTGCAGAAATAGAGGAAAAGACACTTCCCATATGCTTGTCCCTATGGTTCATGGGATTTGGACACAGTACAGGAAATCCTATGCAATGCAGGCAGCCCAGAGAGCCTGGCACCAGCTGACGAGCCCTGCGTGCAGGGCAGGGGCGGGCTGAGCCTGGCTGGCCAGCGCTTGAGCTCAGACTTGGGAGTGGCACTGCCCCTGCCTCCTCGGGGTGCAGCAGTGCCAGTGCCCAAGCATCACCCTCCTGGAGCGAGCAGCTCACCCTCCTGCTCTCACTGACAGAAATGACGCTGCTCCTATGCTTAAAATCAGCCTTGGAGCTGGGCCAGCTTTCTCAGCACATTATGGGATGGAGCTGTTGACAGACGATCTGGGCTCTCTCACTTGGGTGAAGTTTGTACACATGCTCAGCCAAGCTGCAGGGCCGAGGCCTTGGCCTCACGTTGCTGCTGAAGAGCACACATAGCTTTGCACAAGAATGAAGCTGCCAGGCTCATTGATCAGGTCAGATGAGATGCCAGTGCCAGCAAACCCCTCCTGCCCTATCCTCCCTGCAGAGCTATACACAGCTGCAGTGAACCGTTCTGCTTCGCCCCAGCCCCGAGCAGCTGGACTGCAGTCTGGCATTAATTTGCCTTCAATGCTGAAAGGTGGCCACAGGATGGATACTGCTGGCTGCTGGCTGAGCTGGCATGCTCTGCATCTGCACCACGTGCAGACAAGCCGGGGAGTCCAGCAGAGTCATTTGCCAGCAGCAAGGTGCTCACCTGAGAGGACCGTGCCAGCAAGCAAGCAGCTGAGCATGAAAATGAAACACAGGAAACATCTCATTGGGCTGGCTGGCAGAGCTTTGCACTGCTGCTCGTTTGAGTGGAGGGAGGGGAGAGGGAGAGGCGAGGCGAGGGAGAGGCGAGGGAGAGGCGAGGGAGAGGCGAGGGAGAGGCGAGGGAGAGGCGAGGGAGAGGCGAGGGAGAGGCGAGGGAGAGGCGAGGGAGAGGCGAGGGAGAGGCGAGGGAGAGGAGAGGGAGAGGAGAGGGAGAGGAGAGGGAGAGGAGAGGGAGAGGAGAGGGAGAGGAGAGGGAGAGGCACATTCTGGGCTTGGCAGTACAGATCCAAGTCTGTCGTCTCCTGCACTGCATCCATGTTGTTGCTCTCTGGGTAAGAAAGAAGACCAAAGGGAAGAAGGCAAAATGCCAAGGCCAAGGCCCCACCAGGAGAGCAACCTTGTGCCTTGCCACCCTTTCAAATTCAGGGATGCTAGGAGGTAGCCAGCAGTGCCACTCAGGCGCCCCCTGGCCACAGGAAAAATCAGGCTGTCTGGATCAGCAGTGGGGAGCATGTTTCATTTCCTGGGCAGTTCTTATCTATACCTTGCTCAGGTTTTTGATCTGTGGATGAGTGGTCAGGAAGTGGGCCTGAAGACACCCTTTGCCTCATGCATGGAAGTGTTCTAATTATAGGGCTGCCTTAAGAGGCTCCCACTCCTGTCATGACTCTTGGTGTTACGTCGTTGAAACAAGAGAGGGAGCGAAGCCTCCCCCCAGACCCAGAGAAATAATGAGGAACAAAATGCCCTGGTTTATCTTTTTGTCAAGTGAAGCAAGCCTATTATCTCCCCCAGCCTTTGACTGGGATCACTGTCTCCCCCAGAGCAGCATTTTACAGGCTGATTAGCGTACAGCTTCCTGCAGTAAACTGCCAATAGAGACCAGAACACAGGAGGGGAAGTGAAAGTGAAATCAAGGACAAGATTTAAGCTCTGGCCTTAGCTTTTATTGCCTGTGCTGTATGTCAATGCATATTTAACTGATAACCCATGCAGAGTACACACACAAGCATGCATGCCACAGACACAAACCAGCCTGCACAGGTCCCAGGAGCCACTGCTGGCCGTGCACTCGGAGTGATGTTAGATCAGCAGAGCCTGGAGCAGCTGGCTTTGGAAAGAGGCACCCCTGGAGCAGGTTGGTAGAGAGCCAGGCAGGTTTGCAGGCCAGTGCTGGAGCTGTGTGGAGCAAAGGACTTCAAGCTGAGAAAGACTTGGGCAAGACTAGAGTCAATGCAGCTGGAAAGAGCTTCTGCTGCACTGAAAACTAATTAGCTTGTGATAATTGCAGATCCCAGATGTGAATTGGTTGGAAGCTTACAATGCAGAGGCAGATCCCAGATGTGAGTTGGTTGGAAGCTTACAATGCAGAGGCAGATCCCAGGTGTGAGTGGGTTTGAAGCTTACAATACAGAGGCAGATCCCTTTTCAGCCTAGAGAGCAGAGGGGACTGAGCTGTATCAAGTCATACCTGAAGAAGCAGCTTCACGTGCAAAGTGCCTGGGAATGCAAAAAGACAACAGGGAAGGAGAATGTTCTTACCTGCTTCCTCCTACTATGAGATGGGATGGCAGCAGAGCTGGAGAGGGATGTTTCAACCCACACAGGATCATTTAGGCTGGAAAACGCCTTTAAGATCACCGAGTCCAACCATAACCCAACACTACCATGCCCACTGCTAAACTATGTCCTCAAGCACCACATCTTCTAAACACCTCCCCACACCACGACTGCCCCACTTACCTGGGCAGCCTGTTCCAGTGCTTGACAATCCTTTCAGTGAAGAAGCTTTCCCCCAGGGTCTGAAGAAACTTTTCCTAATGCCCAATTTTCAAGCACAAGCTTCTCCGTGTGCTAACTGTGCCTCAAGATGTATTCCTGCCCCAGCATGGTGTTGGGTAGGGGAAGACAGAATCAAGAGGAGGCTCCAGAAGGTGTAAGGATTTCTGCCCCAGCATGGCTTTGGGTAGGGGGAGACAGAATGAACAGGAGGCCTCTCAAGGTGTAAGGATTTCTGCCCCAGCATGGCTTTGGGTAGGGGAAGACAGAATGAACAGGAGGCCTCTAAGGGTGTAAGGATTTCTGCCCCAGCATGGCTTTGGGTAGGGGAAGACAGAATCAACAGGAGGGTTTCCTCAGTTAGGGAATCATAGAATCGTTTTGTTTGGAAGAGACCTTTGGTGTCATCGAGTCCAACTGTTAATCCAGCACTGCAGGGTCGACACCAAACCATGCCCCTAAGCGCCAGCTCCACACCCTGCTTGAGCACCCCCAGGGATGGTGACTCCAGCCCTGCCCTGGGCAGAACATTCCAGTAGCTCAAAACCCTCTCAGTGCAGAATTATCTCCTAGCATCCAGCCTGATCCTCCCCTGGGGCAGCTTGGAACCACTTCCTCTGCTCCTGTCTCTTGCCACCAAATAGAGAGAGGCTGCGCCCTCCTCACTCCAACCTCCCTTCAGGAGGTCTCCCTCAGCTGCCTCTTCTCCAGCCTGAGCACCCCCAGCCCCCTCAGACGCTCCCCGTGGGGCTGCCCAGCCGCACTCTGCACCTCATGCAGTGAAGGCTTCATGCCCCTCTTAGAGGAGCGGCTTGCTGAGCTCGCTGCCGGGCTCCGCAGGCGCTGCGAAGCTCGGGGCAGCCGCAGGTCCTCCGTGCGGTGGCCGCTAGGTGTCAGAGCACGGCGGCGTGGGGGTGCGCAGCCCTAACCCTCCCGCGGCGCCGGAGGGGCAGACGGCCTGCGCGGCTCCGCAGAAGCACGCAGCGTTAGGTACTTCTGCATCATAAGCATAAAATAAAACAAAATAAAATAAAATAAAATAAAATAAAGCAAAAAATAAAATAAAATAAAATAAAATAAAATAAAATAAAATAAAATAAAATAAAATAAAGCAAAATAAAATAAAATACAATAAAATAAAGCAAAATAAAATAAAGCAAAAAAATTAAGCAAAATAAAATAAAATAAAATAAAGCAAAATAAAATAAAATAAAGCAAAATAAAATAAAATAAAATAAAATAATAAAATAAACTAAAATAAAAATAAAAATAAAATAAAATAATAAAACAAACTAAAATAAAAATAAAATAAAATAAAATACAAAATAAAATCAAATAAACCAAAACAAAGTAAAACCAAAATAAAATAAAATAGTATTATTAAAGAAACAAATTTAATTACATAAATTGATTAATTTAATTTAATATTACTCTATTAGATGCCAGATGAGGCCTTGAGCAGCCAAGTCTAGTTGAGAGCTGTCCCTGCTGGTGGCCAGGAGGTTGGAGGAGAGAGTATCTAAAGCACTTTCCAAGCGAAGCCATTCTGTGATTCTATGAAAACAAAATAATACATCAAATAAAAGGATAGAACAGAATAGAATCCAATTTAATTAAATTATTTATAAAAGATGAATTAAAATAACATAAACCAGACAAGCAAAAATGCAATGGAATGAAATGAAAGAAATTAGAATGAAATGGAATGAAATAAAATTATTTTAAAAAATAAATTAAAATGAATAACCCAAAGTAAACTAAAATGAAACAATAAAATAAAATGGAATGAAATTTTCAAATGTAAAGTAAAATAAACTATATAAACCAAACTAAATGAAATATAAAATAAAATCGAATTTTAATTGAATTAAATTAGATTCAATTGTATTAAAAAAATAGTATAAAATAAAGCAAACTAAACTGAAATAAAAAGTAAAATCTATTTTAAATGGAATTAAGTTGAATTAAAAAATAAACGAAAATAAAATAACCAAACTAAACCCAAAGGAAATGAAATAAAAATAAAATAAACTAGCATTTTAATTGACTGGAATTGAAAATTGAATTAAAATAAAATGTAAACAATAAAATGGCATCAAATGAAATGAGATAAAATTAAAAAAATCAAAATACAAAGTAATTTTTAAACTCTGAGGAGAGTTTAACAGTAAGGAGAGGTCTTGCATTGCTTTGCATCTGCAACTCCTCTTCCCGTCCCACCCGCTGGCTGCTGGCTGCTGCGGCTCCGTGGAGGGGCTGTTTGCTGGCCCCAGCACCCAGGCTGATGTCAAAGCCCCCCCCGCAGTGCCTATTTGCTTTCCTTCCCAGGTGCTCACTGTGGCAGCCGTCGAGGCTGCTGCTGAGCCGGCTGCTGAACAGCGCAGTTTGATCTCTGTGTCCTGCCCAGTGTGCAACAGGAGCTGGCAAAGTTTGCTCAAGAACATGCCCCAGCCTCCAGTGGGATTTGAATCATAGAATCATTTTGGTTGGAAAAGACCTTTAAGATCATCCAGCCCAACACATAACCCAGAACTGCCAGGCCACCACTAAGCCACGTCCCTCAGCACCAGATCTACAAGTCTTCTAAATACCTCCAGGGACAGTGATTCCACCACTTCCCTGGGCAGCCCCTTCTGGACCTTTGCAAGTGAAGAAGTTTTTCTTAATGTCTAACCTAAACCTCTTCTGGTGCAGCTTGAAGTCATTTCTATCTGCTCTTTACAGAAGCAACCAGCCCCCACCTCCCTAAAACTTCCTTTCAGGTAGTTGCACAGAGCAGTAAGGTCTCCCCTCAGCTTCCTCTTCTCTAGGATGAACATCCCTTAGCTACTCTTCCTAAGTTGTATTCTCTATACTCTTCACCAGGTTTGCTGCTCTTTAGAATAGAATTAATTTGCATTTTATGTAACTGTGCTTCTGCTTGGATCTGCTGATGGGAAGTGTACAGGATCCTCCTCCTTAAAACAAGGTTAATTCCAGTCCAGCAGGAAGAGCTTAACTATGGAAGAGTCTATATATAGAGTATTTTCCTTCTCTGGGCAGATGAGTGTATTTCCAGAGCCCTCCAGTGTCCATCAGGCCGTGAACAGCTACAAAACATATCCCACCTTGAAAGCCACTCCAGAGGCTGAAGGCAGGCAAGAAAGTCAGCAGCAGCTGCAGTGATCACCAAGCTTAGGAGGAAGTCTCTTCCTTCCTCTGACAGCGCAGCTGTTGTTCTGTCTATAAATACCTGAGGGGTGGGTGTCAAGTGGAGGGGGTCAAGCTCTCCTCGGTGGTGCACAGCAGTAAGACAAGAAGCAATGGATACAAACTTGAACATGGAAAGTTCCATCTCAACATGAGGAGAAACTTCTTGACAGTGAGGGTGGCAGAGCTCTGGAGCAGGCTGCCCAGAGAGGTTGTGGAGTCTCCTCCTCTGGAGCCTTTCCAAACCCACCTGGATGTGTTCTGTGTGCCCTGCCCTGGGTAGTGCTGCTCTGGCAGAGGGGTTTGCTGGATAATCTCTGGAAGTCCCTTCCAACCTCTAAGGTTCTGTGATTCTGTGAGTGTTAACACTAGCCCATGGAAGCACAAAAACATCACAAAATGTGAGCTGGAAGAGACCTCTGGAGATCTGGGGTATATTAGAAGGGCTGCGGTCAGAAGGTTGAGAGAGGTTCTCCTCCCCCTCTACTCTGCCCTGCTGAGGCCACATCTGGAATATTGTGTCAAGAGGGACCTCAGGGAACTGCTTGAAAGAGTTCAGTTCAGAGCCACAAAGATGCTGAAGGCAGTGGAGCATCTTCCTTGTGAGGAGAGCCTGAGGGAGCTGAGGTTCAAGTCTGGAGAGGAGGAGCCTGAGGGTGACCTCATTGCTGTTGCTAAAGCTGTGCAGGGTGATGCCCAGAGGCTGGAGCCAGGCTCTGCTGGGGGATTCCAATGCCAGCACAAGGGGCAGTGGTGGAAGCTGAGGCAGAGGAAGTGCCATGGAAACAGGAGGAATAGTTTTTCCCTGTGAGGGTGGCGAGCCCTGGAGCAGCTGCCCAGGGGGTTGTGGAGTCTCCTTCTTGGAGATATTCAGACCCCACCTGGATCCACTGTGCCCTGCCCTGGGTGCTCCTGCTCGGCAGGGGTTGGGTGGATGGCTCTGGAGGTCTCTCCAGCCCCTAACATTCTGTGATTCTGTGTGTTCTAGCTCAGCTCCTAAGTCACATCTATGTAGTCAGGCCTTGTCCAGCCCAGTTTGCAGTGTGAGGACAGACATGACTGGGCTTCTGCCGACTGTGCAAGGGCTGGTTAACATGGAGCGAAAAAGGCAAAATTGCTTCAACTGGGTAAAACAGAGGAGGGCTGATTGAAACCACAGAATCACAGGAGGTTAGGGGCTGGAAGGGACCTCCAGACATCATCCAGTCCAACTCCCCTGCCAGGGCAGGGCACACAGGAGCACATCCAGGCAGGCCTGGTTGAGAGGCGTCCCTGCCCGTGGCGGGGAGGTTGGAGGAGATATCTTCAAGTCCCCTTCCAACCTGAGCCCTTCTAGGATTCTATGATTTTAAGAAATCACAGAATCTCCAAGGTTGGAAGAGACCTCAAAGATCATCAAGTCCAACCTGTCACCACAGACCTCATGGCTAAACCCTGGCACCAAATCCCCTCTTGAATGACCCTGTAGGAAGGAAAAGTGCCACGAAAAGCAATGGAATCCTCCTATTGCTGAGCAAAGAAAAACCCTCACGTAGCAGACACAGGTTGAAGGTGGCAGATGGATGAGAAGCAGCATGCAGGCCAGGCCTGGTTTGGTTTGCCTGTGAAAGTTCAGGATTTGAGGAGCAAAGGCCTGGTGGGCAAACAGATGTGCACAGTGCATGGGACGCTGGCAACCACAGGGCAGCTAACTGCACGCTGCCTCCAGCCGTCAGGAGCCAACACCCAGCCCCATGCTCCGTACGCTGCTGGATGGAGAAGCAGCTGATCTTAGCCCGACTGCAATGATGTTAGAGAGCAGATATGCTAATTAAACACAGACCTAATGGGCGTAGTTAATAAGACACTGAACAATGTCTGAACGAGTCCGGGCTGAGTAAGCAACGGAACTGCTGCTGCTACATGTGATAGTGTAGAAAGGGTCCAAGCAGGGATTAAATCCTCCTTCTGCTAGGTGCGTGCAACAAATAAAACAGAAAGAAAATCCCCTCCTGAGCTCCCCACCTCGAGCAGTGCATTGCCAATAGCAGGATCACTTACAGCTGAGGGTGGCCACGTTTTCTGGGTTAATAACCAGGGAATCAGCATTTGGGGTTAGCTGGATTCTGTGAGACATCTGGAAGCTGGCACCTAAGAGGAAAAAGAGTGCTGGCAAGCAAGATGCAAAGGAGCAGTTGATCACTTATAATGCAACCATCATTTACAGAGGATCCAAAGTCACACTCGGTTGTGGCATGACCGACTGATAGTCCAGGGAGAAGAGGGACTGCACACACACGAAAGAGCATGGAGAGGCACACAGCATGGCATGCAAGTCATTCAGAAGGAGACTGGAGACAAGGGGGTTGTTTCACAACAAAGACAGCACAATCAAGTTTCCTTCTGTTAAACACTTGGGTGTTACTGCAGAAAGGAAGGAAAAATCCCAAAGCCTGGTTTTCAGAGGAGATATTTGCCTGTGAGCAAGGAATAAGCCCAGGAGCACTCAGCCCTGAGAGCATGGTGAGGGTGCTTACAGCCTCCCAACTCCTTCCTCACTCCTTGCTCACTCTTTGCTCAGTCCTTACCCCACTGACTCCCCAGGCACCACAGGCCTGCCCCTTCCCTTCAGATCGTGCCCCCGTACTGGCAGATGGAAGACAAAAAGGTTATCAGGAGTAGCCAACATGCATTTACCAAGGGGAGATCCTGCCTGAGTAATCTGATGGCCTTCTATGAAACCATGACCAAATGGGTAGATGAGGGAAGGGCAGTGGATGTCACCTACCTTGACACAAAGTCCAACAGAGAGCCAGGAGGATGCTTAGGGGACTTGAGCATCTCCCCTGGGAAGAGAGACTGAGAGCCCTG
The DNA here is from genome assembly GCA_015227895.2 of Colaptes auratus. NCBI lineage: Eukaryota > Metazoa > Chordata > Aves > Piciformes > Picidae > Colaptes > Colaptes auratus. The sequence continues at coordinate 4,248,739 of CM037643.1, forward strand.
GGGCTGTTTAATCTGGAGAAGAGAAGGCTGAGAGGGATCTGATCAATGTCTATCAATAGCTGAGGGCTGGGGGCCAAGCTCTGTTGGGTGGTGCACAGTAATAAGCCAAGGAACAACAGGGTCAAACTTGAACATAGAAGATTTCACCTCAACATGAGGAGAAACTTCTTGACAGTGAGGCTGCCAGAGCCCTGGAGCAGGCTGCCCAGGGAGGTTGTGGAGTCTCCTGCTCTGGAAACTTTCCAACCCCCACTGGATGCATTCCTGTGCAGACTGCCCTGGGTGATGCTGCTCTGGCAGGGGGGGTTGGACTGGATGATCTCTGGAGGTCCCTTCCAACCTCTCATGTTCTGTGGTGCTGTGGTTCTGTGATGCTATGGTACTGTGATACTGTGCCCTGCCTGAACTGGAGCTGCTTGGGGCCTCTCTCAGAGAAAAGTGACTGTAAGTCTGGCCAGCACGACCCCATCTGAGTGTGAGTGATGTCACTCTTGAGTGAAAAGCCCCAGTGGTGGAATACAGCTGAGAGAATGAACCTTCAAGTAAACAGCAATGCATTTGCTCCATTTCCTTATCAGCCTGCTACTTCTGTCCAGACCTTGTTCTCCATCTGCTTTCCTCTTTCTCATTTTAAAGAGGCAACAGGACAGAATCCAAGGTCAAATCAGCTTTCCTTTGGACCTTAGCAGCTTCTGCTGCTTGGATCTCCAGCACTCTCACCACAGGCTGCTAGGACCAGCCGAGCCTAATCCCCTGCTCCATACTCAGGATGGTACTTGCTGCCAGATGCAGACTGGAACAGTTTGTCTTAGCAGTACTGCAATCAAGTCACAAAGCCAATTTCAGCATAGGAGAGCTGCTGGACTGGCATTAAAGCTCAGGCAGAAGAAGGACATGAGGGATCACTATCTTCATCCCAGTAAAAGCATGCTCAATGCCCCATGAAATCAAGGCATTGGAGCTGCCTCTGCATCATAAGCAGCAGATTTGCTCATTCCTTTACTCTTGGCTCAAATTCACTTTTCCAGCTGTCACCAGAACCTGTGTTGTGGGGCTCTTCAGCTTGGAGAGGAGGAGCCTGAGAGGTGACCTCATTCATGTTGCTAAAGCTGTGCAGGGTGATGCCCAGAGGCTGGAGCCAGGCTCTGCTGGGGGATGCCCAATGCCAGCACAAGGGGCAGTGGTGGAAGCTGAGGCAGAGGAAGTGCCATGGAAACTGGGGGAAGGGATTTTTTTCCCTGTGTGAGTGCCAGAGCCCTGGAGCAGGCTGCCCAGGGGGGTTGTGGAGTCCCCCTCTGGAGATATTCAAGACCCACCTGGATGTGTTCCTGTGTGATCTGCTCTGGGTGCTCCTGCTCTGGCAGGGGGGGTGGACTGGATGATCTCTGGAGGTTCTTTGCAGCCCCCTGGCATTCTGTGATTCTGTGAATACAAGCACACAAATAGGGTCAGACACTCTGGCACCATGGAACCTTCCTCTCACACAAAGGCATGGAGCAGAGAATCTGCCTTGCGCCTTAGCCACTCAGGCAGGGACACGAGGCAAGGATGGCTACGTTACAGAAGTACCACAGGAAAACCACCAAGTGCCACAAGAGGTCTGTGGAGAGAGGTTTTTACACAGATCAGCTAATGCCAAGCAAAAGCCATGGGATGCACTCTGAAACATCCCTCCCTGCCTCTCCTGAGCCGCACAGCCATGCGCTGCCGATGCAGTCCTGGGAAGGTGGAATCAATTACCGCATCAGATGTGTGCTTAGGGAGAAGCCCTTGCTGCAAACACCCCGCAGGAGAGGTATCAGCTGGGCTGTTTGCTCACATGGAGCCTGTTAGTCACACAAACACAGGGGAGGAAGATAGTGTTACAGGTGAAATCCTGCAGCTCCCCTAATGAAAGTGAATTTGTTTCCCTTCCTGTCTTCCCTGCCTGCCCCCGCTGGCTGACCATTGTTAGACTGTGGCTTCTACTCTGCCTGAGTGCCAGTTTCATCCCTCTCACTGGGCATTTTCTGTCTTTCCCACTGATTCTAACTCCAAGAAATTGCAGTAGAACCATTCTGGCTTTTCTCAGGAGCAAGACCCAAGGAAGCTGTCTGTGATGCAGGTGAGAGCTGTTTCATAGAATCCTGGAGTGGCTCAGGCTGGAAGGGAGCTCAGAGCTCATCTCCTCCAACCTCCCCCCATGCCCAGGGACACCTCTCAGCTACACTCAGCTGCTCAAGGCCTCATCCAGCCTGGCCTTCAGCACCCCCAGGCAGGAGGCAGCCACAGCCTCCCTGGGCAGCCTGGGACAGAGGCTCAGCAGCCTCCTGCTGAACAACTTCTTCCTCAGCTCCACTCTAACCCTGCTCTGCCTCAGCTTCAAACCATTGCCCCTTGGCCTGTCTGCAGACACCCTGAGGAGAAGTCCCTCTGCAGCCTTCCTGCAGGATCCCTTCAGGTCCTGGCAGGCAGCTCTGAGGTCCCCCCAGAGTCTTCTCTTCTCCAGGCTGCACACCCCCAGCTCCCTCAGCCTGTGCTCCCAGCAGAGCTGCTCCAGCCCTTGGAGCACCTCTGTGGCCTCCTGTGGCCTCACTCCAGCAGTTCTGTGTCCTTCCTGTGCTGTGGACACCAGGACTGGAGGCAGTACTCTAGGTGGGGTCTCAGCAGAGCAGAGCCAAGGGGCAGAATCCCCTCTCCATCACTGCATTCAACCTTCTTTTCTTCTCAGGCAGCAAGGGGGAAGATCAGAATTTCTTGAAGAGATACCAGGATCTGAAAACCTCAATGCAGACAAATGAGTACACTGAAGAGTAGATTAAACAAGGAATTTGTAACCCAAGTTCTTTTTATCCCTTCAGCTCTGTGGCCTACAGATGTGCTGAGATTTGGGTGGAATCAAACTGAAAGTGGGGGTGCACAAGAGCCACTCTCCTTTACACAGGGTAAGTGCACCAAATACTTAGGCTCTTGAAGGAACAGGATGGATGAGAAAGTAACAGCAGAGAAGCACAGACTGGCTTGGGTTGGAAGGGACCTGTTAAAGGTCATCTAATCCAGCCCCTTGCCATGGACAGGGACATCTGCAACTAGAGCAGGTTGCTCAGAGTCCCAGGCAACCTGAGCTGAAATGGTTCTGGGGATGGGGCACCTCCCACCTCTCTGGGCAGCCTGGGCCAGGCTCTCACCATTCTCAAGGCAAAAATGTCTTCCCTCTCTCTAGACCGAGTCTCTGCTTTAGCTTCAAACCTTCCCCTGCTGTCCTGTCACAACAGGTCCTCACTACAATTCTGTCCCCAGCTTCCCTGATCAGCCTCTGTAAGCACCAAAAGGCCACCAGAAGGTCCCAGAAGTTTTGTTTGGAGCAGTGGGGGGTGGGCTGCTTATCTCTCAATGGAAGCCTCAAAAAGTAGAGTAGTGGCAGAAAGGAGGAACTGAGCAGAGCCATCACAACCCAGACCAACAGTTTAGGTCAGAAGAAGTTTGGTGATTGTGCTCTATTAGCTTGGCTAATAATCATAAATCCTATATATAAAATACAGGATTTATTTCATATAATACAGAATTCATTTCATCTAAAGGAGTGTTTATTTTATACAGTACATTATCTATTCACTAACACACTATATTATTTTTATCTCTTTATATATACACACTTATCATGTACCAATAAATAGTTGTTTAAATATTTTTAGTTATAGTTTTTTATTTATATGTATTTTATTTATATATACACACACACATTTCACACACACACACACATAATTAGGAAGGCATAAGGCAAGTTAAAGCATCTCAAGGCTCTAAAGTGAAACTGGATCTACAGACAACAGCAGCTGCATGCTGCACAGCTGGAGCCACCGAACTTCATGGACCACAGAACCACAGAACTGTCAGGGTTGGAAGGGACCTCAAGGCTCAGCCAGTCCCAACCCCCTGCCATGGGCAGGGACACCTCACACCACAGCAGGTTGCTCACAGCCACAGCCAGCCTGGCTGCAAACACCTCCAGGCAGGAGGCTGCCACCACCTCCCTGGGCAGCCTGTGCCAGGCTCGCACCACCCTCATGGGAACAACTTCTTCCTCACATCCAAGCTGAATCTGCCCACTTCTAGATTATTTTTATTTATACAATGTTAACAATATAAATACAAAGAGAGAGAGAGAGATGATGATAGAGAGATATGATAGATACAGATTAGATAAATGTACATGATGTAGATGATATTAGATACAGATGGTATAGATACAGATCATATAGATGATACAGATGATAGAGATATAGATGATATATAGATGATATAGATACAGATGATATGGATATAATAAATAATTTCCTTGGTTTTTTTTCTCTGCCAGTCTAATAAACCTCTTGTTGCCCTGCAGGCTCCAGGCTCCAAACAGTAAGCCAGTGAAATGCAAGCCTCTGGGGTGATTACAATTTCCACTCCCCACCCTACTCTCAACTCTTCCTACATTTCAAACCCCATCCTCTGCAGCAAGAGCAGATCAAGAGGATTCTGTGATTCTGTGATTTGCTCTTGGTGCAGAGGATGGGGTTTGAAAAGCTGGGAAGCAAAGTTTCCTTTTCCCTCCAGGGCTTTGAAGCTGCATTATCCTCTTGATGGAAGTGTTAGAAAATATGAGCTCTGCTCTTCATGTGACAATGAAGCAGGGGGAGGGGGGGGAAGGCAAAAAAAACTACAAAGGAAATGAAAACTAACATCAGCTCAGCAGCATCAGTTCAGAACATTTTGGCATGGTTTATTGTTTCCTCTTAACTGCCCCCTCCTCCTTATCTCATGTCCAGGCCCAACTACAGCAGGGCTTTAAATGAAAAGCTTTTTAGCCAGCCAACTGCACCTTTCTCCAGGGAGCTCCCCTGGGACTCCTGATAACACCAAACAATGGGACTTCTGCTCTTGGTTCTTTTCTTTCAGACAGTTAGGAAGCATCATGAAAAGGACACGAATTATCACTCAGAAATTTCAGCCCCCTGAGGGCATCTTGCCTTCCTTCCTGGGAGAATGCTTCTGATGCAGAGCCACTGAAGGAGCTGGGGCTGGTTGGTCTGGAACAGAGGAGCCCATTCCAGAGTCTCCCTAAGGAGACCATGGCAGGAGGAAGGTGTCTTTGAACCCACCCCCCCGAAGCAGATCTTGCCCAGTGCACTGGACCCCTCACCTCTACAGGGAGAACATGCCAGCCCAAGCTGTGACCTTTCTCAGGCCACCTTTGGCGTCTCCATTCCTCTGCTGGGCTGTTACAGAGCAACATGAAGCATGAGCCAGGGGATTCCCCTGCCCAGAGGAAGAGGACCTGGCCATAAGGGCTGCTCTGGGCTGCACCAGCTGCTCAGCAGGCAAATGGATGGCAGCATGTCCTGGTCAGATGGCAAGCAGAGGAACTCCTTCAGGCTGAGCCAAACTCAGAGCCCATTTCTGGGAGGTTCTCCAGCAGTTTGATTATTGCAGAAAGGGGCACAGGCCTGAAAGCCTGGCTGTGGGCTGCTGACACTATGCTGACAATCTCTGGCTTCAGCAGAGAGATTAACCAGATGAAGAAAGTAGGATCAAGAAAGCTGGGGAGGGACTTCTGAGGGTGTCAGGGAGTGATAGGACTGGGGGGGATGGAGCAAAGCTAGAAATGGGGAGATTGAGATTGGATGTGAGGAAGAAGTGGTTCCCCATGAGGGTGGTGAGAGCCTGGCACAGGCTGCCCAGGGAGGTGGTGGAAGCCTCCTGCCTGAGGTGTTTGCAGCCAGGCTGGAGGTGGCTGTGAGCAACCTGCTGTAGTGTGAGGTGTCCCTGCCCATGGCAGGGGGGCTGGGACTGGCTGAGCCTTGAGGTCCCCTCCAGCCCTGACAATTCTGTGATTGCTGTGGGATCCCTGTGGGATTTAAGCAGACCAAATCCTATCCCAGATTTTGTGATGTTTGGATTTCTTTAGTCTCCTGCCAGGCCAGTACACAGATCTGCAGGAATCCCTCTCCTTCCAGCTTCACACATGCTCACAGGTGCCAACATTAACAAATCAAGCTTGCAGCTAATTCCAGATGAGCACATCTGAATTGCTCCATCTTAGGATAACATTTTGAATATGCAAGCCTTTCTTCTGAAGAAGATGCAAACAGCTAAGCAAAAACACTTCAAAATCAGTTCCTGGCTCACAAGACTATGCATCAGGCCTCTCCCTCTCTCCCCAGCCAATGTTGCTGGCTGGAAGGGGGAAATAATGAACTGGGGACAGTCCAAGGGAGAGCTACAAGGATGCTGAAGGGACTGCAGCACTGCCTGGGGAGGAGAGGCTGAGAGCCCTGGGGCTGTGCAGTCTGGAGAGGAGAAGGCTGAGAGGGGATCTGATCAATATCAATATCTTAGAGCTGGGGGTCAAGAGGGAGGGGACAGGCTCTGCTCAGCTGCACCCTGGGATAGGACAAGGGGCAATGGATGGAAACTGCAGCACAGGAGGTTCCACCTCAACAGGAGGAGGAACTTCTTCCCTGTGAGGCTCCCAGAGCCCTGGAGCAGGCTGCCCAGAGAGGTTGTGGAGTCTCCTTCTCTGGAGCCTTTCCAGCCCCATCTGGATGTGTTCCTGTGTGACCTGTGCTGGATTCTCTGGTGCTGCTCTGGCAGGGGGTTGGACTGGGTGATCTCTGGAGGTCCCTTCCAAGCCCTAACACCCTGTGAGCCTGTGGTCTCCAACAGCACCAGAAAGTGGAAGAAAGTGACTGCAGGTCACTCAGGGGTGAGATGCAGGCATCCCAATGCTGCCAGGACTGGGAGCCCTCCAGCCACAGGCATCAGTGGAAGTGCAGGGGCTGAGCATGGCACTCCGGGGCACTGGGGCTGATGAGCCCATGAAGTCAGGGGGGCTGCCATCGTTTATGGACTGCTGCCCCAGGGGTTTGGCCACAGCTGCACAGCAAGGCTGCAGCAGAGAAGGTTATTGCACACATGCAGCCTGTCCTCAAGGATGACTTCCTAAACATTGCACCTCCTTTATTGCTTTCAGTGCTTCTTCACCATGCAGATCCTCTCTTTTTCCAAGGCAGGTGCAGCATGCTGAGGTCTCCCCAGGGGCAACACAGGATGGCTCTTGCTGAAGCTCAGACCTGACCTGCATCAGCTCTAAGTCATTTCATAGACTCACAGAACTGTCAGGGTTGGAAGGGACCTCAAGGCTCAGCCAGTCCCAACCCCCCTGCCATGGCCAGGGACACCTCACACCGCAGCAGGTTGCTCACAGCCACAGCCAGCCTGGCTGCAAACACCTCCAGGCAGGAGGCTGCCACCACCTCCCTGGGCAGCCTGTGCCAGGCTCTCACCACCCTCATGGGGAACAACTTCTTCCTCACATCCAGTCTGAATCTCCCCATTTCTAGTTTTGCTCCATCCCCCTCAGTCCTATCCCTCCCTGACACCCTCAGAAGTCCCTCCCCAGCTTTCTTGGAGCCCCCTGCAGATACTGGAAGGCCACAATTAGGTCTCCTCAGAGCCTTCTCCTCTCCAGTCTGCACAACCCCAACTCCCTCAGTCTGTCCTCAGAGCAGAGCAGCTCCAGCCCTCTGCTCATCCTCATGGCCCTTCTCTGGACACCTTCCAGCACCTCCAGAGCCTTCCTGGCACAGAGGCTCCAGAACTGGACCCAGAGCTCCAGCTGTGGTCTCAGCAGAGTGGAGCAGAGGGGCAGAATCCCCTCCCTGGCCCTGCTGGCCACACTTCTCTTGCTGCAGCCCAGGCTCTGCTTGGCTCTCTGGGCTGCAAGTGCTCCCTGCTGGCTCCTGTGGAGCTTCTCATCCATTTCAGATGGATCTGAGAGGAGGACTTGGCAATAATTCAAGAGGTTTGAGTTCCTTGTCAGGGAGTCAACCGAGTCTGCAAATCCATCCTTGACCCTTCTGTCGGAGTGCCCCCTGCCTACCCCACCCTTCCCTTCCCAACAGTTCTAAAGGGAGAGCAAAGCCAAGGCTGTGGAGTGTCCCAGGTACAGGGCACCAGTCACCAGGCAGTGAAGACCTAAATCCCCAAGAGCTTATCCATATGCAGCAGAAAGAGTGGCTTGAATGTCAAAACAAACAACCAGGTTTTGAGCTCCAGGGTTATGCTGGGGCAGGGAGGGAAGGGGATTTTTCCCTCCCATCTTACACAACCAAACTTCAAAAGCAAACCTCCCTGTGAAAGGCTCCTGGGTCATGCAGACCACTGGGTTGAGCAGGACAAAGCTTTTATTCTGGCTGAGGGGAGGAACAAAACCCACCCAAACCCCCTCCATTTGGAAGGTTTGGAAGCAATTTGTGCTCTCAGTTTGCAAAGAGCAAATCAGGACAGTCGGGGAGAGCACAGAGCTGGGGAGCAGGGGGGAATTACTGACATCAGCAAGGTAAGCAGGATCTGACCCAGCCCCCCCATGAGCCCTGCAGATAGCATTGTCCTGTCAATTCTCACTCCCCACAGCAATGAAGGCAGATAAATGGCTTCCTGCCATATGGCATCACCTCCCCTACAAGAGACCATGTGGACGTTGTCAGTGGCCTCTGCCTGCTCTGGAGGGAAGCTCCCACTTTGCTCCACAACCTAAACTCCAAAGTGTTTCCCAAAGCTGCCACGTGCTACGAGGTCTCTGCTGAAGCAGCTAAAGGTGTCCTAGGCCAGGGTAGCAGAACACGACCTCTGGGTCAGCTGTGAGGTTCGGGACCTTCAGCCCTCCCCACTTGGCAGGACAGAGCTCTGCATGTGGTCTCTGGGATAGCTCAGGGTCATTATTGCCTCTTTTCAGTGGGCAAGGAGCTCTGTAAATAGTATTTAGAGGCATTTGGGACAACTTCAGTGAGACCAGAGGCCAGCCTAAAGTTTTGAACACCACCTGCTGTCACAGGGCTTTGACCAGCAAATGAATAGCAGAGATTAGCCAGTTAGATCTCCCTCCGTACTTCCCAGGCTGTGCTTTATCCATAGACACTTCCTCTCATCATCTTACAGGCTCACAGGGTGTTAGGGGTTGGAAGGGACCTCCAAAAGATCATCCAGCCCAACCCCTCTGCCTGAGCAGGACCATAGAATCCAGCACAAGTCACACAGGAACACATCCACACAGAGCTGGAAAGGCTCCAGAGCAGGAGACTCCACAACCTCTCTGGGCAGCCTGCTCCAGGGCTCTGGGAGCCTCACAGGGAAGAAGTTCCTCCTCATGCTGAGGTAGAACCTCCTGTGCTGGAGTTTCTCTCCATTGCCCCTTGTCCTATCCCAGGTTGCAGCTGAGCAGAGCCTGTCCCCTTCCTTCTGACCCCCAGCCCTCAGATACTTATAATCAGTGATTAAATCCCCTCTCAGCCTTCTCCTCTCCAGACTGCACAGCCCCCAGGGCTCTCAGCCTCTCCTCATAGGGCATCTCCGGCCCCTCACCTACAGGCTAGCTCGTTGTGGTGTGCTTCCTGACCACCGTGCACCAAGGGTCAGAGAAAATGAATGCTGTTACCCAAGCCTGAGTCAAGGAAAGAGCACATGTCCAAGGAAAGCACTGCTCCCCTCTTAGTCACGACGTGAAACTGCGGAGCGTCTCCCCTCGGGAGGGACCGCTTCATGCTCTCGCTGTAGGTAAAACTTACCCTGCCAAGAAGCAGCTGATAAACGCCAATCTCTCCTCACAGCGTGAGCTGCTTCATGCCCCTGCTTCGTTTGCTCATCAGCACTTTATGAGGAAAGCAAACACAAACACTCTCTGTTTGCCCACTGTCAGCAAGGGCATCCCAAGGCTTCCTGCCGCCAGCGGCGCTGGTACCGCCCTTGGAGCAGAGGCGATGGCAGCTTCCTCCTGCCTCTGCCTCCACAATGGCCAATCTACAAAGCTGGCATCCTAGGGAGCTTAATCAAAAGGCAGAGGACACCCCAGGGCACGTGTTATTGTCTAACAAGAGCAAGCAGAGCATGCTGTTAGCGCCAGCGTCAGGCTAGCCTCAGCGTTTCTGCCGGCTTGGGCATCCCTTGGAGGAACCCTGCTGCCCTTCTGGGGCAGGGAGGGTTGCAGATGGTAAAAGCAGGCTATGGCCATCACACCGACACTTGTAACAAGGTAAAAATTACAAAGGCATCCTCAGCCTTCCCCTCTGGTAACAGTTTTCTCCCTCACATTAGTCTGGACAAGAACCTTTAGGCTTTTTTCTTTCAGCACAGTCTATCAGCTGCTGCAGCAAAGCAGTGCAACACTGCCCCAGGAGCTGCCCGGCGAGGAAGAGGAGAGGCAGAGGGGTTAAAACTCGTGTTTTGTTGTGTCTTTGAAGCACAGCTCCGTGAGAGCAATGCAGCAAGTACCATCTGTCCCTCAAACCGGGCAGCAGGCTACGTGCATATAAGCTGCAGCACAGGAGGCTCCACCTCAACAGAGGAGGAACTTCTGCCCTGTGAGGCTCCCAGAGCCCTGGAGCAGGCTGCCCAGAGAGGTTGTGGAGCCTCCTGCTCTGGAGCCTCTCCAGCCCCATCTGGATGTGTTCTGTGTGACCTGGGCTGGATTCCATGGTGCTGCTCTGGCAGGGGGGTTGGACTGGGTGACCTCTGGAGGTCCCTTCCAACCCCTGACACCCTGTGAGCCTGTGGTGTGCAATTCCTGTATGATTAGCACAGTGGATTCCCTCCAAGTGCCTTCTTTCCTTATTTCCTGCTTTCTTCTTGTCCCTTTTGCACTTCCCCCTCATGGTTGTTGTTTTTTTAACTCCCCTGTAAGACCATCCCAACACTATTTTTCTTCCTTGTTTTTAGCTGCTTGAGTGGGTAGGTGTGGAGTATTTAACCCCATTCAGAGCCCAGCTGTGCATGTGTCTGAGCTGAGAGGGGCAGTGGAGATGCAGCTGGGAGCCACCTAGCTCCTGCATGCTGGGCTCACTCAGCATCTCTCTGAAGAGATGGAGGGAACAGGTTTCACAGAACCACAGAATGTTAGGGGTTGGAAGGGACCTCCAGAGATCATCCAGCTCCAATTCCCCTGCCAGAGCAGAGTCACCCAGGGCAGGGCACACAGAGCACATCCAGGTGGGGTTGGAAAGACCCCACAGAAGGAGCCCCCACAGAAGGAGCCCCCACAGAAGGAGCCCCTCTGGGCAGCCTCCTCCAGGCCTCTGCTGCCCTCACCACAGAGAAGTGTCTTCTCATGTTGAGGTGGAGCCTCCTGGGTTCCAGCCTGCACCCTCATGGTTTGTATGAAAGGTGGCTATGAGCACTCACCTGCCTCCATCCCTCAGCTCAGAGGTAGCATGGCAAAGGTGCTGGGGAGGGCATTCACAGCCCCCGGGGGTGCTCCTGTGCCCAGATGGAGCCAGGATCAGCTTCCACTCCTCCTTGCTGTGTGGTGAAAGTGGGAGAGAATGCAGACATACGGCTGTAAGTGCTATAGTGAGGGAAACACTCTACTGAGTCCTCTTTATACCATTCTCAGGCAAAGGGAGACCTAAAGACCTCTGCATCTTGCCTTTGCATCAATTAACTAATTAACAAGGGGCAGAGGGGAGAGGTGTCCTGGGCAGACCTGTAGCAATGTCATCATTCACAACAGCTGAGTGCCAAGGTGTGGTCCCATCACACCAGCACCACAGTGCTCCTTCTCCATAGCCACAGCATGGGAAGATGCATCTCCAGCCCATGCCCTGGCCTGCAGCATCCAGCAGCAGCAGGGAGGGGATTGTCCCCTGGCACTCAGCTCTGCTCAGGCCACACCTGCAGTGCTGTGTCCAGTTCTGGGCAGCTCAACACAAGAGAGCTGTGGAGGTGCTGGAGCCAGGGCAGAGGAGGGCAAGGAAGCTGGGAAGGGGCTGGAGAAGAAATCTGATGCAGAGCAACTGAAGGAGCTGGGGATGGTTAGTGTGAAAGAGAGGAGGCTGAGGGGAGACCTCCTGGCTGTCTGCAGCTCCCTGAAAGGAGGCTGTGGAGAGGCTGCTGCTGGTTTCTTCTCCCAGGTGATTAGTGACAGAACAAGAGGCAATGGCCTCAAGCTGTGACTGGGGAGGGTTAGACTGCACACTAGGAACAATTTTCCCCCTTTTAGAGTGGTCAGGGATCGGAATGTGCTGGGCAGGGAGGTGGTGGAGTCCCCAAGCCTGGCTGTGCTTGAAGGTGGTTTGGATGTGGTGCTTGGGGCTGTGGTTCAGGGGTGAGCCTTGTAGAGTAGGGTTCATGGTTGGCCTTGGTGCTCCTGAGGGGCTTTCCCAGCCTGAATGCTTCTGTGATTCTGAGCTCATTCCTACACGCTGTGCATGCATGCAGCTAGCAGGCTAAGGTGCCACAGCCTCTCGGAAGCGTTGGGAAGTGTGATGTGGAGAGCACTCTCCCTGGCAGCAGTACCCTCTGTAGAGGTCTTCTTTGTTTCAAGTCGATTCCAGAGTGACTTTTCAAAGGATTTTTGCAGTCTGTGTCTGTGTGGAGCTGGGACTCCCAGGCAGGCTTCAAATCTCCATCTTCTAAAGAGCTGCTAGTCTGGTACCAAGTGTTTTTCCCACCTGAGTTTTATGCAGTTTAACATTACCAAAACATCCTCGAGCCTTAAAATTCCTCCTGCTGTCACCTCCTGGCAGCCAACTCTGCTTAAAGGTACCCAGAGACTTACATCCATGCAGAGGTCTGGTTACAAGACCAAAGAAAATAGAGCAAAATAAATGAAATAAGGGAAACTAACACAATCCAGGCACAGCTCAGCAGCTCTCCTTGGCTTCGTTTCTGGTACTGCCAGAGACCATTATAAAAGGCAAATTCTCATCAGATATTGGGGAGGGAGGGAAGGGAAGGAAATTCATGACAGATTGTGCTGTGAATTCCTAAGCCTGGAGTCTTGTTTGTGATTTATCATTGCTGAGCCCTTATCAAGCACTGATTGAGTCTTTCCTCTCCCAGCCCCTGGAGGGTGGCAGTCTCTGGTCTCCCGCGGTTCCCTCCCGGACGACCAACTTCTCTAAATGCTAATCAGATGATATGGACCTCTCTGTGATCTTGTGAAGGGCTCTATCAGCAGTTTGGTAGAAACACTGCCATGTAAAAATGATACTCCCCTGTCATCTCTGAGAGGTGTCTGCCAGGAAGCAGGGGAGAAACACAACATCAAATGGCTTGTGCGTTGTCAGCCCCGACGGTTCCCCCTGTGATGTGTTGAAGTGTGGACAAATCCTTACCTGCCAGGGCCTGGTGCAGAACTGGGGCTTCTGCGAAGGAAAGAGGTGGTTTAGAATGCATGAGTTGTGTTTCTTTGTTTGCCAGACTGAATTAAGCTCAGTCAGAAGTTCCCAGAGAGGCCAGCCTGGGAGCCAAGTTTTCTCTGGTGGAAGGTCGTTGTAGGCATCGACAGGCAACAGGGGCTGCAAAGTTTCAGCACACAGGCAAGCAGAGCAGCAGTGCTCCTAACAACACAGCCAGGCAGCTGCTCCTCAGGGCAAACTGCCAAGCTAAGGGCAGAGGAGGAACTTTGCTTCTCCTCTTGAGGGCCAAAGCTCCTTGCATCTAGAATAGAATATAATAGAATTAACCAGGTTGGAAGAGACCTTTGAGCTCACCGAGTCCAACCTGTGACCCAGCACCATCTAATCAACTCAACCATGGCACCAAGCACCCCATCCAGTCTCTTCCTAAACACCTCCAGTGATGGGGACTCCACCACCTCCCTGGGCAGCACATCCCATGGCCAATAACTCTTTCTATGAAGAACTTCTTCCTAATATCCAGCCTAAACCTCCCCTGGTGCAGCTTGAGACTGTGTCCTCTTGTAATGAGGATCCGGCTGGTACAAGAGGTGTAAATGGGATTCCATCACCAGCTGCTGTCCAAAACAGTCCTTGGAACAGAGAAAGGCCAAAGCCTGCCTTGAGAGCTCTGTGTCTGCCCAGCACCTCCACTGTGTCACATCCCCCAGGGGCTGCCTCTGTGGTGTGTTATGAAAGATCAGTCTGGGCATCAGCTTGGAGGCAGCCTCCCTGAGGCCTCCTTGTGCAGAGCTTGTGGGGCACTTTTCAGGTGCTGCCTCAGGCTCAGTGGGTTGCAGCTCCCTGCTATGGGCAAAAGTTCTGAGCAGATCAATACAATCTCCGTTGAACCAATACCCAATAGATAATGTAACATGTAAGATAACCCAAATGCTGGGCACTGCCTGCCCTTCCCTTTCAGATGCCCTTCCCCCCTCTGCAGGGTGCCCAGCCTCAGCAGAGGAAAGCCTGGGTTGCCCTGTGGGGGCAGCTGGGTCCCAGGGATAGTCCAGGAGAGAGGAAGGCACTTTTTCAGGACTGCATATTCTTCCAGGAACCTCTCCCAGGAGGGTGGTGAGAGCCTGGCACAGGTTGCCCAGGGAGGTGGTGGAAGCCTCCTGCCTGGAGGTGTTTGCAGCCAGGCTGGATGTGGCTGTGAGCAACCTGCTGTGGTGTGAAGTGTCCCTGCCCATGGCAGGGGGTTGGGACTGGCTGATCCTTGAGGTCCCCTCCAGCCCTAACAATTCTATGGTTCTATGATTCAGAGGCACCCACACACAAATTCACCCAAGGGGCTACAAGGGAACTGCCTCTCCAGCTATGCCATGCTATTCTGTTTGCCCAAACACCAAAGTGATGCAAAAGGTACTTAACTCCTTTTTGCTGCTGCCATTCAGACAGTAACTCAGCTTGTCTCGCTGTGTGTCAGAACAGCCTGACACCAAACCAACCTTCAGCCTGGGACCAGCTGAAGATCGTCTCTTGATGGCAGCTTGTTCAGTTAGCAAAGAAAAACTGCCCCACCCTGCACCCACAAACACCTCTGAGGGAAAAGTCAACCACCTGGGTGGCAAGATGCCCTAAACAGCCACCAACCAAGCCTGCAGCCCACAGAGGGGTTGTCTTCTCAAACGGCAAACCAAATGCATCTCAGGAACAGAGAGGCAGCTCCTAACCCCATGCCACAAGGAAGCCATTCCCCACTCCCCAGCCCAGGTGCTGCTGTGAGCATGTTGGCAGCAGGTCTGCTAGCCTGGCTCTCAGCACTCACCACCTACCTCCAGACCTTGTGCAAGTTCACACAATCACAGAAGATACATCTGGTTGGGAGACACCTCCAGGATCATCCCTTCCAACCCCCTAGCCCAGCACTGAAGGGTCACCACTGAACCATGTCCCTAAGTGCCAGGTCACAGAATCACACAGGATCATTCAGCTTGGAAATGACTCTCAGCATCACCAAGTCCAACCCAGAGCCCTACTCTGCAAGGCTCACCCCTAAACCAGAGCCCCAAGCACCACATCCAAACCACCTTCAAACACAGCCAGGCTTGGGGACTCCACCACCTCCCTGCCCAGCACATTCCAATCCCTGACCACTCTGGATGGGAAAATGTTTCCTACTGTCCACTCTTAACCTACCCTTTTGCTTGAGGCTCTTCCTCCTTGTTCTATCACTGATGACCTGGGAGAAGAGACCAGCAGCAGCCTCTCCACAACCTCCTTTCAGGGAGCTGCAGACAGCCAGGAGGTCTCTCCCCTCAGCCTCCTCTGTTTCACACTAACCATCCCCAGCTCCTTCAGTCTCTCTTCATCAGATTTCTTCTCCAGCCCCTTCCCAGCTCCCTTGCCCTCCTCCAGGTGCACACAGTGCTTGAGCACCCCCAGGGATGGTGACTCCAGCACTGCCCTGGGCAGAACATTCCAGGGCTTGAGAATCCTTTCAGTTCTTTTCTCCTCTGCATACAGTCTCCAAGTGTAAAAACCCAGCAGGGGCAGTGCAGTGGCACCAACCTACCCCTGCTCACCACCACACAGCAGTGGAGCTGGGGGGCTTTAAGCTCACTGCAGGACTGCTTTGATTCATTGGCGGCAAAGCATTTTCAGCTATGAGTTACTGCTGGCTCCGCAGGGCCAAGTTCAGTTCCCCAGGCCTTCTGCAGGAGTGTAGGAGCCCTATGGAGATCCAACCTGATCTGTTTATCTTTGCTGAAGCACGCTCTCTTGCCTCAGTCGTGTGCCAGATGTAGCCACAGCTGCAGGAAGTTGTTTATCTGCCCTCCTGACCTTGCAGGAGTGGCGGGCGATGGTAAAATCCTGCCTTTTATTGAGCATCCCTCCCGCTCTTCAGCTGCAAACTCTTCCCCAGCAGTTCAAAAGCACTTTAAATTCTGTACTAAGGAAGCCAAGCACTGATGCTGCAGAGCTCTCGAATCCAATGACACCACTCACCCTCTGCTCACTGGAGGAACTTCTCGGGGGGCAGCTGGCTTGGCGACGCTCACTTCGGTGAGGAGGAAAACGAAGTTTGCACACCTGTGGTAGCTGCTCCTGCTGGTGCTCCTTCTAAATCTCCTGACTCTGTTTATTGCTCTTTACATCCCCACATGTTATAGAAACTCACTGTGTGCTGTGGCATCATTCTGGAACAGGAGGGAGATCCCAATGAGCCCCTGGCTGAGGCTGTCAGGACTCCTGGGGCAGATGGGCACTTGGTGCTCTTGGGACTCCAGGAGGAAGATTCCAATGAGCCTCTGGCTGGGGCTTTCAGGACTCCTGGGGCAAATGGGCACTTGGTGCTCTTGCCATTCACTAAGAGAAGGAACTTTGCTTCTCCTTTTGAGGGCCAAAGCTCCTTGTGATGAGGATCTGGCTGGTACAAGAGGTGTAAATGGGATTCCATCCCCAGCTACTGTCCAAGCAGTCCTTGGAACAGAGAAAGGCCAAAGGCTGCCTTGAGAGCTCTGTTTCTGCCCAGTGCCTCAACTGTGTCACATCCACTGAGGGTTGCCTCCATGGTGTGCTATGGAGAGATCTGTCTGGGTATCAGCTGCAAATAGATGACTGAATTATAGAGAGAAGAGAAGGAGAAGAGAAGGGAGAAGAGAAGGAGAAGAGAAGGAGAAGAGAGGAGAAGGAGAGGAGAAAGAGAGAGAAGGAGAGGAGAAGGAGAGGAGAGGGAGAGGAGAGGGAGAGGAGAAGGAGAGGAGGAGAAGGAGATGAGAAGAGAAGGAGAAGAGAAAATAAAGCAAAAGAAGTTCTCTGGAGCCCATGCCTTAGATGAATCTTTACTTGCTGACTCCCCTTTCCAAAGGCAGAAGGCAGGTCCCTCTGACAATTTCAGTTTTTCCACTTCTCTGAAGGGGAGAAAAAAAGAAAGAAAGCAAAAAGATCCTGTGAGGCAGATAATTCTGTCAAAATAACTTTACAGCTGCAAAAGATGAAGCAAGAGCATTTGTCAGTAGAGCTAGATACCAATATGCATTGATTGATCAACAACTGGGCTGTAAGTGATAGTCCTGAGCATGGGAGAGAAAGGATTAAGGCAAATACAAGTGGTCTGTATCCATCAGCCTTATCAGTCAGGAGGAAAAATAACAGTGTCATTAGCTCAGGTTCCAAAATAGCCCAGTTTCCTGCTTGGAAGTCGATCCTTCAGAGACAGGTTAAGCCTTCATTTTGTTATGACATGCTGCTAGAGCCACGAAGGTGCCTTTGGTCTTTTTCTGTCAACATCGACGTGCTAAGTGACAAATAATTGTTCCCGGGGAAACCGCTCGCTTTGGCTCGCGCCGCAGCCTCGCTGGCACGGCTGCTTTGCCAGCTGGGGCTCAGAGGCATCGATTGCCCCCCAGAAAACCCCCAAACAAGCACAAAACCAACCCATAGAACAGTGAGAAAATGAATTGGCAATGCTGTGCTTTCATTTGATTGCTCCTGCGTTAATCCCAGAATCACGGAGGCTGGGAAAGGCCTCTGAGATCGTCAACTCCAGCCTGTGACCTAACACCACCTAACATCACCTAAGAGCTCAATTCTTCCCCAGGAGGGTGGTGAGAGGCTGCTTGCCCAGGAAGGTGGTGGAAGCCTCATGCCTGGAGGTGTTTGCAGCCAGGCTGGATGTGGCTGTGAGCAACCTGCTGCAGTGTGAGGTGTCCCTGCCCATGGCAGGGGGTTGGAGCTGGCTGAGCCTTGAGGTCCCTTCCAGCCCTGACAGTTCTGTGGTTCTATGACTTAAACCCCAGGCTTGAGCAGTTGTGGATGCTTTGCCTTCTCCCAATGGGCAATGCAATTCACAGCAATCCCCTCAGTGGAATATCAAATCTTCCCAGATTGACATTAAAAATCCATGCAGGTTTATTACCCCTCCTGGTGCTGTATCCAATTAGCTGCTTCTGCCTTCCCTGGTAGCTTCCAGACGCTTGCAGTAGCTGTGTTTAGACACATTTACTATGTGCTCGTGACAAAACCACAGAGCCATAGCTGCTTTCAAGCTGGGAGTAAATCCCCATAAAGATGAGGCTGCTCCTGAAGGTTTGCACTGACTGGAGGTCAGACTTGAGCATTACATAATGGGGCAGTGTGGCTGGGAAGCTGTCTGGCTGAAAGGGACCTGGGGGTGCTAAGGGACAAGCGGCTGAACAGCAGCCAGCAGTGTGCCCAGGCGGCCAAGGAAGCCAAAGGCCTCCTGGCTGGGCTCAGCAATGCTGTGTGCAGCAGCAGCAGGGAGGGGATTGTCCCCTGGCACTCAGCTCTGCTCAGGCCACACCTGCAGTGCTGTGTCCAGTTCTGGGCAGCTCAACACAAGAGAGCTGTGGAGGTGCTGGAGCCAGGGCAGAGGAGGGCAAGGAGGCTGGGAAGGGCCTGGAGAAGAAATCTGATGCAGAGCAACTGAAGGAGCTGGGGATGGTTAGTGTGAAAGAGAGGAGGCTGAGGGGAGACCTCCTGGCTGTCTGCAGCTCCCTGAAAGGAGGTTGTGGAGAGGCTGCTGCTGGTCTCTCCTCCCAGGTCATTAGTGACAGAACAAGAGGGAGCACTACAGTGTTTTGTTGTTCTGTGTCATTCAGAAGCAGTTTAAAAGTTGAGCAACCTCTCTTTCCTGCCTGAGATTTCTCTTTCCGTGTCCCTGTGGCCTATATTTCTTGTGTTCACACCATAAATCTGGGTTCCAAGCCAGAGATGTGGAATAAGTCTATAAAGAAAACAGAAGGAGGTGTGGTGAGTTTATCAGCTTGAGCCACACACTGAAGTTTCTGGTGTACATAAAAATTCCAGACTTAAGTCTCTTGACTCTCCCTTCCAAACATTTCCTCCATGGTTTGAAGAGGGAAAAAAAAAGAGAGAGAGAGAGAGAGAGGGAGAGATTTTTGTCCAGGAAAGACACAAAGTGCAATTAATTTTTCTTTACAAAGCCTTAGAGCAGAGCTGATTGAATCCTCAGCAGTTTGGACTAGCCCCACTGCCAGGACCCACCAACGACATTCCTGTTCCAGAGCAGAAAGAATAGAGGTCAGCAAGAAGTGCCACAGATTTATGCCTGCCCACTTCCAACGTGGAAAGGAGAAAGAATCCTCTTTGATTGCTCTGGGAGCAAGCAGGAGGTGTGAGGAGTGCAAGGTCCTGCAGCTGGGTCGGGGCCATCCCAGGCACCAACACAGCCTGGGCAGGGACTGGCTCGAGAGCTGCCCTGGAGAAAAGGACCTGGGGGTGCTGGGGGAGGAGAAGCTCAACAGGAGCCAGCAGTGAGCACTTGCAGCCCAGAGAGCCAAGCAGAGCCTGGGCTGCAGCAAGAGAAGTGTGGCCAGCAGGGCCAGGGAGGGGATTCTGCCCCTCTGCTCCACTCTGCTGAGACCACAGCTGGAGCTCTGGGTCCAGTTCTGGAGCCTCTGTGCCAGGAAGGCTCTGGAGGTGCTGGAAGGTGTCCAGAGCAGGGCCAGGAGGAGGAGCAGAGGGCTGGAGCTGCTCTGCTGTGAGGACAGACTGAGGGAGTTGGGGTTGTTCAGTCTGGAGAAGAGAAGGCTCTGAGGAGACGTCATTGTGGCCTTCCAGGATCTGCAGGGGGCTCCAAGAAAGCTGGGGAGGGACTTTGGAGGGTGTCAGGGAGGGATAGGACTGGGGGGGATGGAGCAAAACTAGAAATGGATAGATTGAGATTGGATGCTTGGAAGAAGTTGTTCCCCATGAGGGTGGTGAGAGCCTGGCACAGGCTGCCCAGGGAGGTGGTTTTTAACCCTGGAGGTGTTTGCAGCCAGGCTGGCTGTGGCTGTGAGCAACCTGCTGTGGTGTGAGGTGTCCCTGCCCATGGCTGGGATCAGCAATGCTGTGTGCAGCAGCAGCAGGGAGGGGATTGTCCCCTGGCACTCAGCTCTGCTCAGGCCACACCTGCAGTGCTGTGTCCAGTTCTGGGCAGCTCAACACAAGAGAGCTGTGGAGGTGCTGGAGCCAGGGCAGAGGAGGGCAAGGGAGCTGGGAAGGGCCTGGAGAAGAAATCTGATGCAGAGCAACTGAAGGAGCTGGGGATGGTTAGTGTGAAAGAGAGGAGGCTGAGGGGAGACCTCCTGGCTGTCTGCAGCTCCCTGAAAGGAGGCTGTGGAGAGGCTGCTGCTGGTCTCTTCTCCCAGGTCATTAGTGGCAGAACAAGAGGCAGTGGCCTCAAGCTGTGACTGGGGAGGGTTAGACTGGGCAGTAGGAAGAAGTTTTTCCCATCCAGAGTGGTCAGGGATTGGAATGTGCTGCGCAGGGAGGTGGTGGAGTCCCCAAGCCTGGCTGTGCTTGAAGGTGGTTTGGATGTGGTGCTTGGGGCTCTGGTTCAGGGGTGACCCCTGTAGAGTAGGGTTAATAGCTGGGCTTGGTGATCCTGAGGGGCTTTTTCAACCTGAGTGTTTCTGTGCTTGTGTGAAAGTCCTGAGCTTAACTCCACCTCCGCTCAGCAAAGCCGCTTAAGCTTGGGCTTAAACCTTTGCTGAATAGGGGGCAGCTCATGAAATAAGAGCTAAGTTAGCTGCAAGATCATTAAGTCTGAAGGATCAGGGAGGGTGACTCGTGCCCAGTGAGAGCTCTGCTGTGCCATGCTCTGCTCTTTGGCCAGTAGCATTCATGCCCCTGACCCAGCCAGCCCACCTGGCAGCTCATCATTCAGGATGCCCAGGGCTTCTCTCCGCGCATCCCTGGCAATGAGAGCAGGAGGCAGGGCCACTCAGGTCCTTCTGAAAAGAGGCAAAGAGCAGTCCAGAAGTCTTTGTCACTTACTGCACTGAGCCTTGGCTCAGACAAGCCAGCCTGGAAGGTTTAGTGATCCTGCTTTGGCTCCTGAACGTACGGGCGTTGTGGTTGGAAAGAAAAACCGAAGCTGTTTGCACAGCAGTCCAAGTTGCTGTCGTTTTCATCTCTCCTTTTTTCTTTCTTTAACTGCTCCAGGAATGTGAGCTATTTCTGTAGGAGAAACATTCTGTATGCAAAGCAGACTGAGACTGCAGATGAGGAAGAAATTCCTTAGAGTAAGGGTGAGGAGGCACTGGAGCAGGCTGCCCAAGTAGCTTGTGGATGCCCCCTCCCTGGAAGTGTTGAAGGCCAGGTGAGATGAGGCTTTGAGCAAGCTGGGCTGGTGGAAGGTGTTCCTGCCCATGCAGGGGGGATGGAACTGCATGATCTTCAAGGTCCCTTCCAAGTCAAATCACTCTCTGAGTCTCTGAAAGCACAGCAGAGCTGCGGGGATAGCAGAGCCAGCACACTGCTCTATGCTCCTGGCACAGAGGGCAGAGCAATGCATCCCTCTTGCTCTAACAGCCACCCGGCTGCTCTCACCCCAGGAGTTCTGAAGCCCACGAGGGCAAGACTGCACAAAGAGAGCCCAGCAATCAGCAGTCTGGAGAGCAGAGCCTGCACCTCCTCCTAGGTCACAGAGCCTGCACCTCCTCCCAGGTCACAGTGCCAGCCCTGCGTGACCTCAGCTTTGTTCTGACCCCAGACAATGAGGACATTAATTAACTGCTGTCTCTGCTGCTGAATGGCACACAATGAAATCTGGTGAGCAAGCTGTGACGTTAGCCCAGGCTGCTTGCAGTGTCTGAGCACAGGGGCTGAGATTATTTACTGCCAGGGACCCCCCACACACCTCAGTCATATCTGCCCACTCATAGCCGTTTATTTTCCTAGCCTCTGGTTCAGGCAGCAGCCTCTGGCAGTGCAAAGCTGTAGGTGAGGCACTACAAGTAATTAACTCGTGGATGACCTTTGGCTGGGTTTGCTGCTGCCACTTCCAGACTTTTCAAATTGTTTTTACTTTGCCCAGGCATGCAGGCAGATGCCAGTGAAGTGGGTACCTGCTGCCTGCCCAGCTGGGGCACAAGAAGCCCTTCTGGCTTCCCAGGTGTCTGCCAAAGCTAAAGAAGGATGTTTCCACTGGGAGAAGATGCTGTGTAGTTTTAAAAGTGCTTTTAAACCTAAGTTACTTTCCTGACATTTAATAAAACATGAAGTATTTGCCTCTCAATTCTGTGCCCCCCCAGCTCAGGAGTTCATCTTGTGCCATCGGGCACCAACACAGCCTGGGCAGGGACTGGCTCGAGAGCTGCCCTGAAGACAAGGCCCTGGGGGTGCTGGGGGAGAAGCTCAGCAGGAGCCAGCAGGGAGCACTTGCAGCCCAGAGAGCCAAGCAGAGCCTGGGCTGCAGCAAGAGAAGTGTGGCCAGCAGGGCCAGGGAGGGGATTCTGCCCCTCTGCTCCGCTCTGCTGAGACCACAGCTGCAGCTCTGGGGCCAGTTCTGGAGCCTCTGTGCCAGGAAGGATCTGGAGGGGCTGGAAGGTGTCCAGAGAAGGGCCACGAGGATGAGCAGAGGGCTGGAGCTGCTCTGCTGTGAGGACAGACTGAGGGAGTTGGGGCTGTTCACTGTGGAGAAGAGAAGGCTCTGAGGAGACCTAATTGTGGCCTTCCAGGATCTGCAGGGGGCTCCAGAAAAGCTGGGGAGGGACTTTTGAGGGTGTCAGGGAGGGATAGGTTGGGGGGGGGGGAGGATCCAAGCTAGAGGAGGGGAGATTTAGGTCAGACATTAGGAAGAAGTTGTTCCCCATGAGGGTGGTGAGAGCCTGGCACAGGCTGCCCAGGGAGGTGGTGGCAGCCTCCTGCCTGGAGGTGTTTGCAGCCAGGCTGGATGTGGCTGTGAGCAACCTGCTGGGGTGTGAGGTGTCCCTGCCCATGGCAGGGGGGTTGGGACTGGCTGAGCCTTGAGGTCCCTTCCAACCCTAGCAGTTCTATGATTCTATGCACAAGGCAGCCTGGTAGGTAAGCAAAGCTCTGCTCTCTGACCTAGACCTCGCCAGATCTTCATCACTGATTAGCTGCAGCTGGACATGCTCTGAACTCTTTCTCTCTTAATATTGATCACAATATTTACCACAATTCTACTGGGTTTGGGAGTGTGAAACCTCTAATAAAGATGTATTGGAGAAATGCCTGTGACAGCCCTTTCCTGATCCATACTGAGGGAGAGTTTCTGTCAGGAGGCACACAGGGGGGAGATGTTCATTTAACAATCTGTTGCTACCAAAAAAATCAGTCAGAAAAGCAAACCAAGGCCACAATTAATCAAACAGCTGGCAAAGAGGAGTGTAGAAAATGAGGCTTATGCCAGCAAGGGGAGAAGAACACAGCAAGCCTTTGCCAGAGCAAAGGAAGTGTGGGCTGAAAGTGGAGCTGACACCATTGCCACGCTGGGTGTCACTCAGAACCAGGCTGGGGTTTGTGACCAAAAGCTGCAGATCAAACTCATTCCATTAAAGCAGATTCTCTTTTCCCTTCCTCTGGAAATACTGAACCCCAAGCAAGCAACAGCAACACCACCAGAGCAGCAAAATGACTTTTCCACATCCACTGAAAGCTTGAGTTTGGCTGTGTTTATCACAGCACCACAGAACATCAGAGGTTGGAAGGGACCTCAAGAGGTCATTGGGCCCAAGCCCCCTGCCACAGCAGCATCACCCAGGGCAGGCTGCACAGGAGTGTGCATCCAGGGGGGGTGGAAAGGCTCCAGGGAAGGAGACTCCACAACCTCTCTGGGCAGCCTGCTCCAGGGCTCTGCCACCCTCACTGTCAAGAAGTTTCTCCTCATGTTGAGCTGAAATCTCCTTTGTTCAAGCTTGAACCAAGTGTTCCTTGGCTTACTCCTGTGCACCACTGAAAAGAGCTTGGCCCCCTCCACTTCCCCCCACCCCTCAGTTATTGATAGACATTGATCAGATCCCTCTCAGCCTTCTCCTCTCCAGGCTAAACAGCCCCAGGGCTCTCAGCCTCTCTTCCCAGAGGAGATGCTCAAGTCCCCTAAGCATCCTCCTGGCTCTCTGTTGGACTCTCTGCAGCAGCTCTCTGTCTCTCTTGAGCTGGGGAGCCCAGCACTGGACACAGGATTGCAGCTGTGGTCTCAGCAGGGCAGAGCAGAGGGGGAGCAGAACCTCCCCAGCCCTGCTGGCCACACTTCTCTTGCTGCCCCCCAGGATCCCATTGGCTCTCCTGGCCCCAAGGGCACATTGCTGTCCCATGGGGAACTTGCTGCCCACCAGCACTCCAAGGTCTTTTCCAGCAGGGCAGCTCCTAACCTGTCCTGGTGCCTGCTGTTATTCCTCCCCAGATGCAGGACCCTGCACTTGGCCTTACTGAATCTCCACGAGGTTTGCCTGCACCCAGCTCTCAGCCTGTCCAGCTCTGGTTGGATGCCAGCACAGCCTGATAGGTGTCAGCCAACACCCCCTCCCCCCACCCTGGTTTGAATCTTCAGCAAACTTGCTGAGGGTACTCTCAACCCTCTCATCCAGAAGATATTGGACAAAACTGGACCCAGTCCTGATCCCTGGGGAGCACCACAGATGGAGTCCTGCTCTGAGTTTGGGCATATTTATGATCAAGTCCTGCTGTGGTGATGCAGCATCCTGAAGCACAAAACACAAACTGCTAGCACAAACCTTCACCTCCATTTGCCCCCCTCACAGCAATGTGTGAATACCTCTACTAATGGAAAACCCCAAAGCTGTTACATTCCCTTTCTGATACTGCCTTGAGTTAATCAGGGAGAGTTGCTTTGCCAGAACAACATTGCACAATCAGGATAAATGGAAAAACAATGGAATAGTCACAAACAGCTCTCATTTCCCCCCAGACATGTTTAAGTTTAGCAATACAGATTATTTTCTACAGCTGTTTTCACAGCTGTTGGCTGTACTTGGGGGCTGAAAACCTGAATCTCTTTCCTAGTCCCAGGTCAGGGGCAATAAGGGTTCATTGAGCTGCTCTCTGTTTCCCAAGGCAGGATCACCATGAGGATGGGCAGACAGATGAATGAAGCCTGTGTCTTGGTGTTATGGCACTGAAGGGGGCTACAAGAAGGCTGGGGAGGGACTGCTCAGGCTATCAGGTAGTGATAGGACTAGGGGGAATGGAATGAAGCTGGAGGTGGGGAGATTCAGGCTGGAGGTGAGGAGGAAGTTCTTCCCCATGAGAGTGGTGAAGCCCTGGAATGGGTTGTGCAGGGAGGTGGTTGAGGCCCTGTCCCTGGAGGTGTTTAAGCCCAGGCTGGATGAGGCTCTGGCCAGCCTGATCTAGTGTGAGGTGTCCCTGCCCATGGCAGGGGGTTGGAACTGGATGATGCTTGAGGTCCCTTCCAACCCTAACAGTTCTATGACTCTGACTTTTGAGTCCTCGCTCACATTGGCTTTAAGCATGCTCTGAAGGTCTGAGAGGCTGTGGTCTCTGTTTGTACTTTCAAGGTGGATCTTGTGCTAAAACATTTCATTGTTAAAGCATTCCTTGAGTCAGGCAATCAGCCCCTTGGGGTAAAACCACCCAGTTCTAGACCTGGTGGGAAAATAAACCAAGAAAGCCAACAGGATGGTACCTTTTGAAAGGCTGAAATACAGACCTGTGCTGCACTGGTTTTAATCACTGGAAGATAATCCTGAGCCACTGGGGCCTAGAAAGCATAAATCACAGAGCAGACAAAAAGGAGTGCTTAGGGATGTGAGAAACTCCTGCTGAAGTGCAGGTCCCCACCACTCCAGGATCACTGCCTGCCCTTGGCTTCCCAATTAGCAAATGTGAGCGGTCCCAAGTCGCTGACGGAAAGCAGGAGCGACTCCCTGATAAGATGAGAGCTCCTGTGGAGGGCTGGGGCTGTGCTCCTGGGCTGAACATTGGTTCTGTGTGCACAGGACTCAGAAACACGAATCCATAGACTGCAGGATGGGACTTCTGCATCTCTTGGAGGCCTTGGTGCTAAGGTATTTGATTTAGTCACAGTTCAGTGCACTATTCCCTGAGTTTCCACTGATCACAGCCAGGAAGTATCTTGCCAGTGCAGTTGACTTGGAATCTGAGAGAGTTTGGAGCTTCCCCCTGGGAATAAAAGCAGCTTTCTTTACAGAATACAGAATTAACCAGCTTGGAAAAGACCTCAGCGATCACCCAGTCCAACCTATCCCCAGCACCATCTGATCAACTCAACCATGGCACCAAGTGCCTCAGCCAGGCTCTCTTTAAACACCTCCAGGGATGGTGACTCCACCACCTCCCTGGGCAGCACATCCCAATGGCCAATCTCTCTTGCTGGGAAGAATTTCTTCCTAACAGCCAGCCTGAACCTCCCCTGGAGCAGCTTGAGACTGTGTCCTCTTGTTCTGCTGCTGGCTGCCTGGGAGAAGAGACCAACCCCCACCTGGCTACAACCTCCCTGCAGGGAGTTGTAGAGAGCAAGAAGGTCTCCCCTGAGCCTCCTCTTCTGCAGGCTAAGCAACCCCAGCTCCCTCAGCCTCTCCCCCCAGGGCTGTGCCCCAGACCCCTCCCCAGCTTTGTTGCCCTTCTCTGGACACCTTCCAGCAGCTCAACATCTTTCCTAAGCTGAGGGCCTGTGGATAGGGCATTGACTGCAGGGCACAGCAAACTGTTTGAACCTGCATTTGGATTAAAAAAGAAAAAGCAAAGGAAACAAACCCCCCTCCCATTTTCTTTAGTATATGTGTAAGGGAGAAAACTACCTAAAGCTCCTAATTATCACTTGAATGATTTTGATTTGCTGGATAGCTTAATGAAAAACTAAATGCACCTTCACCTGAGACTGTAGGTAAGTTATGGTTAAAAATGAGAGCAGGGAAGGTGACTTGAAATTCTCAGGGGTGAACTGTTAAAAGCTTTCTTTGTCAAAGGGCACCAGTCCATGATACAACCCCAGGGCTTGGCAAAAGCAGAACTCAGACCCTTAAGAGGAGCACATAACTGTCTGACTCTGTGCCAGAATCCTCAGAGGGCTTGCTCACCTGCCTCTGCTTTCCAGAGGTTGTTTTATGTTAGTTTAGACCTATGCCAGAAGAGATTTGCTTGCAAAAAGGATTGGGTTGGGGTTTTTTTCTGTCCTGGAAGAGTCAGGCTGCATCCAGACATGGGCTCAAAAATAAAGGCTTTTCCCCGGGATCCCTCTTGAAGCTTTCAGACTCAGCTACCAGAATTAAGAGTTCAGGGGCACCGGCTGCCTGCCAGAGGAGAGAGAGCAACGCCGATAAAAGCCTCGGAGGGCACTTAGTTTGAACAGGGCTATCAGCTGCCGAGGGAAAGCTCTAAGTGCACTTGGCAAGCAGGGAGAAAGGTAAGAGCAGCATTTGTAGTTCACAACTGGGAAGGATCAACATTTCCTCAAGGAAACAGAGGCCATGTGTACGCCGCTTCGTGCTCTCCATGCCAAGAGCTGGCATTGGTGGCCCCTTCCCTGCAGCCTCTGCACTGTGAACGGAGCATTGGAATGCTGAGAGCTGGGTCAGAAGTGTCAGCTGGAGAACAGAGAGGACTTTGGATCACAACTGCTGTTCTCTGGGGCTCCAGAAGTTATTCCAGGAGGATGGAAGTTGCTTAATTTATTTTTTTTTCTGAAGATAAATACTTGATCTACCTCAGAGCTGCCTGCCAGGAGCTGAAGGGATCCTGCAGGAAGGCTGCAGAGAGACTTCTCATCAGGGTGTCTGGAGAAGGCCAAGGGGGAATGGTTTGAAGCTGAGGCAGAGCAGGGCTAGAGTGGATCTGAGGAAGAAGTTGTTCAGCAGGAAGCTGCTGAGCCTCTGTCCCAGGCTGCCCAGGGAGGCTGTGGATGTCCCCTCCCTGGGAGTGTTCAAGGCCAAGGTGGATGGAGCCTTGAGCAACCTGGGCTAGTGGAAGGTGTCCCTGCCCTTGGCAGGGGGTTTGGAACTAGATGATCTTCAAGGTCCCTTCCAACCCAAAGCACTCTGTGAACCTATGAATCTGTGTTGAATTGCAGTGCTGTTAACACACAGATCTGTGCTTGCAGCTTCGTTTCAGACACCCAGGCTTCACGTACCTGAAATCCCATACCAGGCCACTTGAAGAACATCACCCACGTTTACTGTGGGCTATGACAATGCTGTTACTTAGCAGCTGTAGCACCTTCTCAGCTGGGCATCATCCACAGTGAGTACCAGCCCCTTGCTATGGGAAGCTAAAGAAGTTCCTGTGGTCACAGAATCATATCATCCCCTCCTTTAGCTTGGATTCACCCCCCCCAGTCCTATCACTATCCACACCCCAAAAAGACCCTCCCCAGCTTTCTTGTAGGCGCCCTTCAGATACTGGAAGGCAGTACAAAGAAGCACAATAATTGATACCCATTTTAATTCTGATCCCCTAAGATTCAATTCCATCAGGAAGGGCTTCACCGGGAGGACATTTCAGCTCAACAGCGCAGACATCTGTGGCTGAGAAGGAAAACCTGGCACTCTGGAAGCACCTATTTTAGGAAGCCACCTAATAGTTTCTACCTGCTACCTAATTGTTCAGATAGCTGAACTCCACCCATCGCGGTGGGCGAAGCGTCCAGGGACGAGAAGAAGTATTTGCCATGCAAGGCTAACGCGCGGCCACGAAGGCTGCAACTGTCACATTGTAATCAAAGCTACAAATGCGATCGGCTATCGCTGGTGCCAACAGCTAACGCCAGGAGCGACAGTGAGCTGCTGGTGGAAAGGGTGCTGGCAGGGTGCTCGGAGGATGCTCCGAATCGCCCCCAGGCTCTGGCGGGCAGCAGCGCCGGAGCTCGGCGCAGGGCGGCGGCTCAGGGACCCGAAGAGCGCTGGCGCCACCTAGTGGGAGAGGCTGCCGAGCAGGGGGGGAAAGGGTTCCCGAGGTGCGGGATGCGCGCAGACGGACCTGCGCTAATTACACAGAATCACAGAAAACACCAGGTCGCAAGAGACCCCTGAGCTCACCCAGTCCAGCCCTCGACCCAGCACTGAAGCGCCAGCGCCACACCCCCAGGGATGGTGACTCCAGCACTGCCCTGGGTAGATCATTCCAATGTCTGAGAACCCTCTCTGTGAAGAAGTATTTCCTAGCATCCAGCCCGAACCTCCCCTGGTGCAGCTTGGAACCATTTCCTCTGGTCCTGTCTCTTGCTCTGCCACCAGGAGCAGAGTGCCCTTCCTCACTTCAACCTCCTTCCAGGGAGCTGTAAAGGCAATGAAGTCTCCCTCAGCCTCCTCTTCTCCAGCCTGAACACCCCCAGCTCTCTCAGCCCTTCCTTGTGGTCACGTGCTCCAGGATCCTTCAGATCATCGAGTCCAACTATTCTCCAGCTTTACCAAGGCTGGTGCTAAGCCATACCCCTCAGCACCACAATCTCTGCATCTTCTAAACACCTCCAGGGATGGAGATTCAAACCACCTCCCTGGGCAGCCTGTGCCAGTGTTTGAGAGCCCTTTCAGGTAAGTTTCTTCAAATCTCCAAATCTAAACCTCCCCTGGTGCAACTTGAGGCCATTTCCTCTCATTCTATCACTTCTTACTAGGGAAAAGAGACTGAGACCCATCTCAAGGTTAGGGTTAAGGTCAGGGTTAGGATCAAGGGTTAGGTTAGGGTCAGGATCAGAGGGTCAAGGGTTAGGTTGGGGTTAGGATCAGAGTTAGGGTTAGGATCAAGGGTTAGCAATTAGGTGAGGGTCAGGATCAG
The DNA here is from genome assembly GCA_015227895.2 of Colaptes auratus. Lineage (NCBI taxonomy): Eukaryota > Metazoa > Chordata > Aves > Piciformes > Picidae > Colaptes > Colaptes auratus. The sequence goes on from CM037643.1 coordinate 4,278,420, forward strand.
AGTTAGGGTTAGAGGTTAGGTTAGGCATTCAGTTAGGGTCAGGGTTAGGGTCAGGGTCAGATGTGGGATTACCTGCACATCACCTGTTCCTCCCTCCACCCTCCCCATATGTCCACTCACCTGCCTGCTACCTTCATCTCCTGCTAACTACCCAATGCAATTAGCCATGAAAGCCCAGAGCCAGAGTTAGAATTCAGTTACACAGACCTGACAGGAGAGTTAGGCTGAGCTCCCAAACCTGATGTTCATTACATTGACTTTAAAATATTTACTAGAATCCATTATGCAGTCACGAGTGGAGAACTATCAACAGATACTGCAGCAGAAGATGTGAACTCCAATGTTTTGGGTTTTCCCCCCCCAAAGCAAGGTTCTTGATGTCCTGAGTGCTTCAGCTCCTCACGTGCTGCTTTGCAGGGCTTGCTCAAAGGAGAGATTAGCCTTGCCACATGTAACAATATAGTTTAGGGAGGGTCTGTACCCTCCCTATTTGGTAAATCTCAAGCATTTTCTTTCAGTCAAGGCTAAAGGAGGCACTCTGTGGCTTTGGTAATCAGTACAGATGCAGCTGAAGTGCTTAAGACACAATTCATGCCAATGGGACAAAGTCATCAATGTCTTCAGGAGCGGTGGTGAGGTATCTTTAAGAATGTGCTGAGGCCACACCTCGAGAGCTGTGTCCAGCTCTGGGCCCCTCATTCCAGGAAGGACATTGAGGGGTTGGAGCCTGTCCAGAGAAGGGCAATGAGGCTGGAGAAGGGCCTGGAGCACCTGGGCCACAAGGAGGGATGTCTGATGGAGCTGGGGGTGCTCAGGCTGGAGAAGAGGCTGAGGGAGACCTCATTGTTTTCTGTAGCTCCCTGAAGGGAGGCTGGAGTGAGGAGGGGGCAGCCTCTGCTCCTTGGTGGCCAGAGACAGGACCAGAGGAGATGGTTTCAAGCTGCACCAGAGGAGGTTCAGGCTGGATGTGAGAAAATATTTCTTCTGCAGCCTGTGGTGAAGACCTTGGTGAGGCAGGCTGCCAGCTGCAGCCTGTGGAGGTTAATGGTGGAGCAGACATCCACCTGCAGCCCCCAGAGGACCTCATCCATGCCAAAGAAGGTTAATGCCTGAAGGAAGCTGTGACCATGTAGGAAGGCTCTGCCAGAGCGGGCTCCTGGCAGGACCTGAGGGAGAGAGAAGCCTATGCTGGAAGAGGTTTGTTGGAAGGACTTTGGCTTCCTGGAGCAGTCTGTTTCCTGAAGGACTGCACCCTACCTGGATCAGCTCATAGCAACCTGTAGCCCACGAGAAGGACTCATGTTTGAGGTGTTCAGAGAGGATTGTCTCTCATGGGAGGGACCCCCCACTGGACAAGGGAAGAGTGAGGATGACTCCTCCTAGGCGGCAGCAGCAGGGACAACCTGTGCCAAACTGACACAGCCTCCATTCCCTCTCCCCCCGAGCTGCTGTGGGGGGAAGAGGTTAAAAATGGGAAGGAGAAGTAAGCCTGGGAAGAAAGGAGGGGTGGGAGCAAGATGTTGGTAGACCTTGGTTTGCTTCTCATTATTATATTTTGCTTTTGACTGGTAATAAAACTAAGTCAGAGTCTGGGTTGCCCTGACAGTACCTGGGGAGTGATCTCTCCCTGTCCTTCTCTTGACCCATCAGCTTTTTGTTGTATTTTCTCCACCACTGTCCAGCTGAGGAGGGGATGACAGAGCACCTTTGGTGGGCACCTGGTGTCCAGCCAGGGTCAAGCCACCAGAGGTTACTAAGTCCTATCATAACTATGCCCAGGCTAAGCATCATTAGTTTCCTTACCTGTACTGTGAAACGTTTGAAGTATCTTTCAGTATCTCCTTGGAGGCAGCGAGTCAGATAATTGACTGCATATTTGGTCACATACACCAAGAGCTGCCAAGCAACACTCTGGTTTCTCTGATGAAGGAAGGGTTTGAGCTGCATCCCTGCATTGCACCTGAAGAGGAATGAGGACAGGACATTTTTCACCCCCCTTTGGTGCCGAGTGGGATTGCCTTCTTGACTTCTCCGTGCAAAAGGAAAGGCAAAGGAAGGTTTTCCTTTCCCGCCATGACAAAACCTGCAGCACGGTCGGAATAGAACTCCGAATTCGGGACCCCACATAGACGTAACCGAGGCTGGAGGTGGCTGGCCGGTAAGCACGGAACTGAGCCGCGGCCCGAGACGGGAACTCGGTGCGACCCCGGGCAGCCGCAGCTGAAGTACTTCTGGGTTACCGGAGGAGACCACGGCAGAAGCAGCGCCCTTGTGTCTCTCTCCAGCGCTGTCAACCCTGCAGCAGCTTCCTCACCGCCTCTGGGTCTGAAGGAAAAGCCAGGAGGGAGGGGGGCGGAGCGGCTGCTGGTTGCTGGGAAGGTAAGCCTCACAAACACTGCTCCGGCGCGGCTGCAGAGGCTCCCCCCCACAGCTCCGGCTTCACCCGGCTCCCTTCCCAGCCCGGCGGCTCGCCTGCCCGCCAAGGCCGAGAACGGGAAGAGGAAGCGCAGTGGCCGCCGCCGGGTCCCGGCCTTCGCGGCAGTAGGCGGAGCGGGCGGGGGCGGGGACCGGGGCCATGCCGGCGCTGCTGGCCGCCGCCTGGGCCCTGCTGGCTGTCGCCTTCCTGGCGGCGCTGCTGCTGTCTCGGGCCCCGGCGCGGCGGCCCGGTGGCGGCGGCGACGGCGTGTCCGGCTTCTTCCAGGATCTGATCCGCTACGGGAAGACGAAGCGCGGCGGGGGGCGGCAGCCGGCCTGGCTGCACCGCCTGCAGGTGCCCAAGAGGTGAGGGGGCGGCTGGAGGCTGCGCCTCGCCGTGCCGGGCGGGCCCTGGTCGCCGTGCCGGGCGCGGGAGGCTGCCTGCCTCGTGCCGCTGGAGCTTATGCAGCTGTAACTACGCTGGCATCGCAATTAGCAGCTGTACCTAACTACACTGGCATCGCAATTAGCAGCTGTACCTAACTACGCTGGCATCGCAGTTAGCAGCTGTAACTACACTGGGGTTGCAATTAATGCAGTGAAGGATGTGGGAAATAAATAGCATATGCAGGGTATGCAGAGTAGCAGTTCCCCTCTGCAGGGCAGGGGAAAGGGATGAGGGATTGATGAACTTGAGAAGCACTAGAACTGAGAAACTGGAAGTGCTGCTAGGTGCAGCAGCCTGGAAAATGCCAACAAGTAATCTGAACGTGCTTTTCAGTGGTGTAAATTATAAAGAAGAAAGTCATGGTTGTTGAAGGATTGAGGAATACCTTTGCAATGTGTGCTTTACGCTTTCTCCTCTTGGTAAGGTAAGGGTAGTACCACTGGAGCCCTGAGTTCGCTGCTTACTGATATGGGGAGCAAAAGGGAATGTACTTACCACACCTGTCCTGCAGCTACCGTTCCAAGTAAGGAGCAATGAGCACATTAATGAAGACCCTTTTTGTTCCCCCAGGTGGTTTACTCACTTCTATGTGGTTTCTGTGCTCTGGAATGGCTTTCTGCTGGCCAGGCTTTTCCAAGCTGAGTGTCTGGGAGGGTCGCTCCCGTCGTGGATCCAGCACATGCAGCATGCTCTGGGCAGGGATTCTCAGAGTGAGGACACAGGCAAGTATTGTAGTTACAATGATGCAGCCATATGAACGTCAGAAAGCTGCACTACCATCCTGTGCTGAATTTGTCTTCTTCAACATGCAAATTCCCTAGCTGCTTCTAAACTAGCCTCCAAGTGACTCTGCTGGAATACTAAGTCCTTTTGTCATTATTCAAGGTAGAAGTCATTCTGCTTTATGGATATGGTGGCTTTCAGCAGTCCTTTTAGCAGAAAGTGGCATTGGCACCTTCCAGAAGTAATCTTCACAGCATCACAGAAACACTCAGGTTGGAAAAGCCCCTCAGGATCAGCAAGTCCAACCATTAACCCTACTCTACAAGGCTCACCACTAAACCATAGCCCCAAACACCACATCCAAACCACCTTCAAATACATCCAGGCTTGGGGACTCCACCACCTCCCTGGGCAGCACATTCCAATCCCTGACCACTCTGGATGGGAAAAATGTTTCCTACTGTCCAGTCTAAATCTACCCTGCTGCAGCTTGAGGCCATTCCCTTTTGTTCTATCACTAACTACCTGTGAGAAGAGACCATCAGCAGTCTCTGTACCATGTCCTTTCAGGTAGTTTTAGAGAGCAGTGAGGTCTCCCAGTCTTGCTGTGGTCAGCAGTGCCTCACATACACAAATATTTCCCCCACACATACACAGATACACTCAGTGAGCTTACAATGAGGAGGGGAAAAAAATAACCTTCTTGAAGGGGGTTTAATTGCTGCTGCCTGTCTCAAGGTTGCTGTTTTTCATCTTCAAGCAGACAGTGAGCACTTCTCTGTGCTCCTTGCTCTCCTGCTGCTTTGGCTGCACAGCTGTCGGAGGCTGGCAGAGTGCCTCTGGACCAGCGTGTTCTCCAACGGCGTCATTCACAGCGTGCAGTACTGCTTGGGGCTTGGCTACTGTTTGTCCTTGGCTCAACTCTGCTCTGCCAGTGCCTACCACAGCAGGAAAGGTGAGTGTCTGCTATTTATAGCCAACGATGCAGTTTAGCTCCCTTTGTTTCCATCACGGCAAGGGGTTGGTAGCGAGGTGCTCGTGTGAGAGGTGTGTTAGCTGAGGAGCTGTGAGAGTACTGACTGGCATGGTTTGAGTGTATCACAGGATCATAGAATCCTAGGAGGGCTCAGGCTGGAAGGGAGCTCAGAGCTCCTCTCCTCCAACCTCCACACCATGCCCAGGGACACTTCTCAGCTACACTCAGCTGCTCAGCTCGGCCTCATCCAGCCTGGCCTTCAGCACCCCCAGGCAGGAGGCAGCCACAGCCTCCCTGGGCAGCCTGGGACAGAGGCTCAGCAGCCTCCTGCTGAACAACTTTTTCCTCAGCTCCACTCTAACTCTGCTCTGCCTCAGGTTCAAGCCATTGCCCCTTGGCCTGTCTGCAGACACCCTGAGGAGAAGTCCCTCTGCAGCCTTCCTGCAGGACCCCTTCAGGTCCTGGCAGGCAGCTCTGAGGTGGAGGTCTCAGCAGAGCAGAGCCAAGGGGCAGAATCCCCTCTCTTGCCCTGCTGCCCCACATAAAAGCATCTGGAATTAGAGGCTCACCACAGGAATTTTGTAAACAGCAAGTTTAAAAATGTGTAGAGGATTTGGGGTGATACTTGGGAAGTTATTTCCTGGCTCTATATTAATAAAAACTATTTTTTTTCAGGAGAAGAGCTTCTTTCCATGTCTGCTGGTACCAATTGTAGGAGTTGTGATGTACATTTGGGCCTCTCTTCACCAGCACAGATGTCTTGTGATTCTAGCTAAGCTTAGAAAGAGTAAATCAGGTAACAACATTTTCTGAAGTATTTTTTCCTGCTTGTTTCTATAGGCTCCTGTAGCTTCTAGTACCTAAGAACATGAGGTTCAGCTCCTGTAGACTTCAAGTAGATTAAATGAGGCTGCTGCTTGAAAAGAGACCAGATGATTGAACAGGGACTCTGTCTCTCTCTCTCTCTCTCTCTCTCTCTGGCTTTATAGAACTTAAAATGAAGGTCTAGCCTCTGGCATCCCAAGGACAGCTGTATGCTAATGCTTAGAACCTGTGCCACTCCCTGGGGACCTCACTTCTGTCTCCTTGTGGGCTAAAAATGGGTTTTCTTACTCTGTGTTTGCACCACCAGCCACAGGTGGCATCTTACTCCATTCAGAAGTGAATGAAATACAACAGAAGTTGTTTTCCTGAAGTTCTGTTTTATTTCATTCAGAAGTGCAAAGCTGCCAGCTCAGGTGGAGGTGAATGATGGTGGCAGCTCTAAGGAGTGTGTTGTTCAGTCATTGGGAGTGAAAATGTTTGATGCTGGCTGTGGCTGTGAGCAGCCTGATCCAGTGTGAGGTGTCCCTCCCAACCCTAACAATTCTGTGCTTCTCAGCTGAATTATTTCTGTTTCCTTGCAGGAGACATTGTAAGCCTGAGCCACAGCGTACCCTTTGGAGACTGGTTTGAGAGAGTTTCTTGCCCTCATTACTTTGCAGAGCTCCTCATCTACGTGTCCCTGGCCATCGTGCTGGGACTCCACAACGTGACCTGGTGGTGTGTAGTGCTCTATGTTCTCTTTAACCAGGCACTGGCTGCTGCTCTGTGCCATGAGTTCTACCAGGAGCGCTTCAGCTCCTACCCGACGCGTCGGAAAGCATTTGTACCCTTGGTTTTCTAGAGCAGCTCTCTAGTGCCAACCGGGAAATGCCTTCTGTAAGGGAGTGAGAGACCTGCACTCTGCTAAAGCCAAGGTGAAACTCACTCAGGCTCTCTGATTCTAGCTTTAAAGCTAGAATCATGGTCATCTCATCCACATTGCCCCTGTGGGGAAATAAGGTCTCTCTGGGGAGACCTCATTGTGGCCTTCCAGTATCTGAAGGGGGCTCCAAGAAAGCTGGGGAGGGACTTTTTAGGGTGTTGGGTAGTGATAGGACTGGGGGGAATGGGTCCAAGCTAGAGGAGGAGAGATTCAGCTTGAATGTTAGGAAGTTGTTCCCCATGAGGGGTGGTGAGAGCCTGGCACAGGTTGCCCAGGGAGGTGGTGGAAGCCTCATCCCTGGAGGTGTTTGCAGCCAGGCTGGATGTGGCTGTGAGCAACCTGCTGTAGTGTGAGGTGTCCCTGCCCATGGCAGTGGGGTTGGAACTGGCTGATCCTTGAGGTCCCTTCCAACCCTGACAGTTCTGTGATACCATACAAGCTAAAAAAAGGTTTACTGGAGACCTTAATTCAAACTGAAGAGCTGCTAATTGGCTCTTCTCTGTTTAATTACATCTTCTGCATGAGACACTTGCTGTTGTGCAGCAAGTCCAAATGCACTCATGTGAAATACTGTGTGGTGAAAGGAGGAGTGCAGGGAATAATTTGCACTGCTGTATTTCATGCCTTGTCCTAATATTTAAGGGTGAGGGTTTTGTTGTGGGGTTTTTTCCCCTCCAGTCTCTTTTCTTTAAACCACTTCAGAGGGAGGCAAATTTCTGTGCATCCCTGTTGAGAATTCAAACCAGCCACTGCTTTAGAAGTGCAAGCATGAACACTGGTGGAGAAAGCTGTGGTGGAGGGAATGACTCATGCTCAGCAGTGGAGATAAACAGAACCATTCTCTGCACTATCTCTTCTGCACTGAAGTGGTTTTCATTCATTGGTGAACACCTCATTGCTTATGCCTAGAAGTGGGAAGTCATGGAAGGTTCTGTGTCCAGGGGGACAGCAGAAGAACCTTTGCAGAAAATGAATGTTGGTTATGGGTGAGTCATCTGTCATCCAGTAATGAGGGCAGCTGCAACTCCTCGTGTGCTGGAGGGGGCAGGTAGACAGGGTGCCTGTAACCAGGGCTACACTGGGGTTTTAATAGCCTGTTGAGGGCCCATGCAGTGAACAGCAAGGCAGAGAACACACAGAAACCAGCAGCTGATGAGTGTTGCAAGACAATTCTTCACTGGGGAGGTGATGTCACTCAGCACTGGGGGTTTTTTAATACTTAACCACAGAATATTTTGGTCCTTTTCGTGACAATGGAATGATTAAGGCTTGCATGGCGTAGCATATGGATGCTGGTGGTTTCAGCCTGTTTTCTACTTACCTAATTAAACAATTTATTACACTTTCTCTTCCCTTTTGGTGTATTTCTTTTCCCCCCAAAATTGAGCTGTGTATTTGCTAAACAGGAGTTAATCACATCCCACAAAAGGTTGTGCTTCTGTGGGATCTTGTAGACCTCTTTCTATCACCACTTCCACAGCTTCAGTTCACCATGGAACTTGAACCACCCTGTCGTGGGACCTCATCTTTACACACTAGTGGGGTTTTGTGGTACTGGGGAAGCTCCTTGAGCCTGCCTCCAGGTATCGCCTGGCTTACTGGCGTCCTGTTTACTGGACTGTTCATTGCTTCCCAGGGAGCAGCACCTCCCTATCCTTGCCCCGGGTGGTAGCCCGGAAGTGGGGTATCTTACCCGGTGTGCAGCAGGCAATAGCAACGGGGAGAGCACCGGGGCGCACGGCCCCCTCCTCGGGTCACGCATGGCCAAAACGCGGCTTTGAACTTGGCTTTCAGCAACCTTGACGTGCCTGGGCCATTTCCATGCAACTTTTTGGTGTTTTTTTTTTTGCCTTCTCACGCAGCAATTTTGCTTTCTCTCCCTCGCCGCCCTTTCCCTGCCCGCAGGCAACTCCGAACGCAGGAGGGACGCGTTTCGACTCGCCCGGAAAGCCGAGAGCTGCCCCGCCCGCCCCTTTTCAACGCCGGGAGACGGAGAAGAGGCTCGACACCAACTCCCGCATCTCACCCCCGAGCCCCGCGGGGCGAGCCCCGCCGCCCCGCAGGAGAGCGCGGCGCGCCGGAGTCCCGAGCCCGTTGCGACGGGCCAGGGCTGACAGGGGGCGGGGCGGGGCGGGGCCGGCAGCAGGCGGTGCTGACAGGGGGCGGTGCAGACGTCGTCAGCGGCCGGCGCAGCCAATGGGCTTGGCGCGGCCCCGCCCCGCAGGCCGGCCCGTTGCAGGAAGCGGCCGGGAGACGGTTGCGGGGCCGCTGGGCCGGGGCGCTGACGCGGCGCCTTTAAGAGGAGCCTCGTGGGGCGCGCTCCCCCCTTCCCCTCCGCCCTCACCGCCGCGCTCGGCCGCCATGGGCTCGCCGCTCCCGCGGGCCGCCGCGCTGCTGCTGGCGGCGGCGCTGCTGCTGCTGGCGGCCCCGGCGGGGCTGCGAGCCGCACCGGAGGAAGAGGCCGGCCGGAAGAAGGAGCCACCGCCGGCGGCACCTCAGGGAGCCGACCCGCGGGCTGAGGTGAGGCGAGGCGGGGACGGGCCGCGCCGGCTGCCTGCACAACCCTCCCTCCCTCCCTGCCTCCCTCAGGCGGGCCGCGGGGGCGGAAGCGGCGCGGTCGCCGCCCGCGGCATTTCCCATCCGGCGGGGTGGGCACGGCCTGCAGGAGGCCATCGGCTTCCTAAATCCCCTCTTTAGAGCGGGGAAAAAAAGGCTTTTTTTCTGCTGAAACGCAGGAATTTAGGCCGGCCATGGGAAAATGAGCTGATGGTGGTCGTGTTGGGGTGTTTTCCCCAGCAGATAAATACATTTGTGCCTGGCTTGCGTGATGCTTGCATCGACCTCTCCAGCTCCTCTCACACAAGCAGATGAAAGCAGGCTTTGGTGCGACTCACAACCTACCGTTCCCCACTATCCCCTTTCCCCTCCCCCTCAGTGTTTATAATTAGTTTTTTTACGTTAAAACTTTTCAAATAGCGCCGTTGGTAAGGAGATTCTGGGGGCAACTGATCGCACAGGAGAATGAATCACAGAACTGTCAGGGTTGGAAGGGACCTCAAGGATCAGCCAGTCCCAACCCCCCTGCATGGGCAGGGACACCTCACACTACAGCAGGTTGCTCACAGCCACATCCAGCCTGGCTGCAAACACCTCCAGGGATAGGGCCTGAAAAACAGTTACTAACGTGTGGCTGAGTGCAGGGTATAGAGCCGGCCAAGTTTTGCAGAGAAAACGCAAGAATTCAGGCTGGAGGAACTTGGTGTCGTGCAGAGCCTTGGAAACTAAAGTATCAGACCCAGAAAGTTGCAGCACTGTTACAAAGGGAATGCTGGGAAGTGTTCAAACACGTTCCAAGTGTTTTCTCTGCTGGTGGATGTGCTGAAACAAGCTTGCTCAAGCCTTTTTCTGGTCTAGCGCACATCAGCTTCCTCTTGCTTCTGGCTGTAGATACCTCGCCCTGCGCAGAAGTAAACACTGCGGCGCGCAGGTGAGGTCTGGAGCGCGCTGGTCCGGTTTGGCTGCTGGAATGAAGTCTCCAGGCTGGTTTTCCACAAACAAAGTGCAGGTACCAAAAGGAAGGAAAACTAAAGCAAACAACAAGAAGACAGGTGATGGAAAAACTTGCCCAAGATTTTGATGCAAAGGTTTTGCAAGGGTAGGAAGGGATCCTGGTAGTGTTTGGAAGTGTTTCTTCTAAGCTGTCCCTTTTAATTCTGGATGCTTGTATCAGGAGGTTGCTTGTTTGGTCGAGGCTGTAAAGTGAACAGCAGGTAAAAATAAATAATAAAGTGAATAATAGGTAAAATGAAGTATAAAAGTAAATAATAGGTAAAATAAGGTAAATAATGAAGTGACTGACAGGTAAAAATGAAGTGAATAGTAAAGTGACTGAGGTAAAATAAATAGTAAAGTAAACAGGTAAAAATGAATAAGTAATAAGTAAAAATAAGTAAATAATAAATAATAGATAAAAATAAAGAATGAGTAATAGGTGAAATAAAGGTTAAATCACAGGGATTGTGAAGACAGTAATAAAGCAGCTTTTCCCTTCTTGCTTTGTTGCAGCAGTGGCTCTCGTGTTCTGGCAGCAGTGTGCATGGTGAAGTCCTGCTCTAACAAGTGCATGATCTGAGCTGCTTGCTAAGTGCCTAACTAGCACTCTGAGGTAGGCAGCAGCAAGTAACTAGTTAATGATCATTAACTCTGCATGAGAGGGGTGTCCTGCAAGTGTCACCCTGCAGAGGGTGGTGTGGCAGGAGGCATACAAGGCTCAGTAGTTATCACAGAAGCATTCAGGCTGGAAAAGCCCCTCAGGATCACCAAGTCCAGCCCAAAACCTTACTCTACAAGGGTCACCCCTAAACCATATCCCCAGGCACCACCTCCAAACCACCTTTAAACTAACTGCTCAAGCCTAATTAACCCAGGGGGTGTTTTTGTTCCCCTCACCTTTTACAGAAGGGGTCCTCTCAGGTTGCTCCAGTTCCCGTTGCCAATGAAGAGTCTGCTGACAAGACCAATCTGGGCTTCATTCATGCCTTTGTGGCTGCTATCTCAGTCATCATCGTTTCAGAGCTGGGGGACAAGACCTTCTTCATCGCAGCCATCATGGCCATGCGCTACAACCGGCTGACGGTGCTGGCTGGGGCCATGCTTGCCTTGGGACTCATGACGTGCTTGTCAGGTCAGCACTCCGGGCTTTTAATCCTTTGTTTCCTCTCTTAAAAGGTGCTGGGTGTGTTATTCATCAATAAATCCTAGCTGCAATTGAAATGAAGGTGGTAGTTGGTGGTTTATGCTTGGAGAAGAGAGTGAAGGTTTTTTTTCCTGGGGATCATAGCTCCTCTCCTATTGAGGGCAGGATGAGAGAGTTGGGATTGTTCAGTTTGGAGAGGAGAAGGCTCCCAGGACACCTTATTGTGGCCTTCAGGAAGCTGGGGAGGGACTTTTGAGGGTGTCAGGGAGTGATAGAACCAGGGCGGGTGGAGCAAAACTAAAAATGGGGACATTCAGATTGGATGTTAGGAGAAGCTCTTCCCCATGGGGGTGGTGAGAGCCTGGCACAGGCTGCCCAGGGAGGTGGTGGAAGCCTCCTGCCTGGAGGTGTTTGCAGCCAGGCTGGATGTGGCTGTGAGCAACCTGCTGTGGTGTGAGGTGTCCCTGCCCATGGCAGGGGGCTTGGAACTGGCTGAGCCTTGAGGTCCCTTCCAACTGTGATAATTCTGTGATTCTATAAGGCTGAGTATTTAGGCTCTTACCACTGATGGGGTGTTTGTGCTCCATAGGCCTCAGTAAGAGTTGAAGGAAGAGGAATGAGATTGTGAGCTTCAGCACTTCCCTTGATCTTTGGGCGACTGGTTTCCTTTCTATTTTTAGCTCTTGTTTAGTTCACGTGCCTGAAGGAATGTGGGAGGGACTGCTGGTTTGCCCTCTAAGCAAAAAACTCTCAGCATGATTACAAAGTTCCCTCATCTGACTGTACCTGTGAGTGCAGCTGCTTGGATTTGTGCTGGGAGCTGCAGAAGTGGAAGTGCAGTTCTGCCACAGCCCTTTGGGATGGGTGGCACTGACAGAGCCAGCAGCTGGGGGGAGGCGAATGAGGTGGCAGGTGGCACTCAGGAAACTTGTAGCTGTGGCTGCCTACATAGCTGTGGGGGTAAAAATGGAGCAGCCTTCAGGTATATGAGATGCAGCAGAATCTCTGTTGTATTTGTGCTCATTTCTAACCATGCCCAGGCCAGGAATAACTGAAATGGTGTTTGTTGGGTGGTGTGTGCTGCAGACAGCGGAGGGACTGGCTGCAGGCTTCTCAGCAACAGTTTGTGTGAATGGGTTTGGGGGGTGTAGCTGTTGCTGCATAGACACTGCTGCAATTGTTGTGGCAGGCTCAAAGCAGTTCCCATTGTCTGTATCTGTCCAGGTTTCTTCTCTTGCTCACTTCATGTGACAGTCTTTGACAGTCTTCTGCACTGCTTGCTCCATTTGATGTTGTTTTGTACCATCTGTAAATCTTGTGATCTCCTGTCCTCTGTGGCTCTCTCTTTCTCTGCTAGGTCCCTCTTCCAGCCTTTCTGGATGCTTTTTAGTCAGAGCTTTCTGTTCTGCTTCCTCCCCTGGGCTTGGAGCTCCCCCATTCTTTCTTCCTTTTCAGAAAGGAGCTTTTTCTTTTCCTTTTCTTGCCCCTCTTTGCTGTCCTTGCTCTGTACAGGCTGTGTCTGGCAGTTTCCTGGGCTTTCTGCTCACCTTGGTGTCAGAAAACATGCTCATTTCACTTCAGTAGCTCCACAGAGTTACTGCTGGTTTTTTTCTCCAAGTGGTGCTTGACAAAATCAGCTCCACTGCCATCCTGATGGTTCCATTATGCCTGTGCTCAGATGTGCAGATAGGAACAGAAAAGCCTCTTCTGTGCAGTTGCTTGCATTGCTTCACTTCAGTGTTTTCAGCCATCATAAACCTCTGACTCCTCTTGGCTGGTTAACTGTGCAGCTAATGCTGTTAGCCATGGCTGTGCCACGTTCACAGCCTGATTGATTTTAGCCTGAGCCTCACCTTTGGTAGTGGCAGTGTGGATTGATTTCCAGATAGTAACTGCTGAGTGCATTTTTCAGCTAAGGAAAGTGTGTGCAAGAGAGCCCACGTGGTAATATGCTTCCTTTTAGCTGGTTGCATGGGAAATAAACCTACAGGCACTTGGGGGGGGCGAGGGGGCCAGCAGCCTTGAGTGTTAGGTGTGGAGTTTTAACTTCCTCTCATTTCCACAGGCCATCTTTGGCCCAACCCCCCAGCTAGTCTTACTGACAAAGGAAATACTTCTCCTGGTGCTTAGTTGTTCTCATTTGAGAACTAGTTTTGGCTCATTTTGATTGTCTCAGATGCCCATAAAAGTAGCTGCACTATAGAGGTAGCTTTTTGGTCTTTGAGTGGGATCAGTGCTTTGAAACTGAAGGATCAGAGTTGGTCACACGTGCTTGTGGGGGAGAGGGCAAGAGTAAAGTGCAGGGATTTGTACCTGGTGAGAGAAGAGTGATTGCTGAGGAGCTCCCCAGGAGCCAGCAGTGCCCTCCTGCAGCCCAGCAGGCAAAATCCTGGGCTGGGCTGCAGCCAGAGGAGTGTGGGCAGCAGGCAGAGAGGGGGATTCTGCACCTTGGCTCTGCTCTGATGAGACCTCACCCCAATCCTGCCTCCAGTTCTGGTGTCCCCAGCAGAAGGACACAGAGCTGCTGGAGTGCCCAGAGGAGGCCACAAAGATGATCCAGGGGCTGGAGCAGCTCTGCTGTCAGCACAGGCTGAGGGTGCTGGGGGTGTGCAGCCTGCAGAAAGAAGGCTCTGGGGGGACCTCAGAGCTGCCTGCCAGGACCTGAAGGGATCCTGCAGGAAGGCTGCAGAGGGACTTCTCCTCAGGGTGTCTGCAGACAGGCCAAGGGGAATGGTTTGAAGCTGAGGCAGAGCAGGGTTGAGTGGAGCTGAGGAAGAAGTTGTTCAGCAGGAGGCTGCTGAGCCTCTGGCCCAGGCTGCCCAGGGAGGCTGTGGCTGCCTCCTGCCTGGGGTGCTGAAGGCCAGGCTGGATGAGGCCTTGAGCAGCTGAGTGTAGCTGAGAGGTGTCCCTAGGCATGGTGTGGAGGTTGGAGGAGATGAGCTCTGAGCTCCCTTCCAGCCTGAGCCCTTCTGTGACATGGATTCACACACAGCTGGGGGTTTGTCTGTCTAGCTCTGACTTATCGATAAATGAAAAGCTGGCAAGGAGAAGATCTCCTGCATGTAGCCAGAAACAGAATTAGCTGGTTTCCAGCAGGGCTAATCTAGCATGATTAGGTGATGGTTTCATGGCATGCTTGGGGAAGGGCAGGACTTGCCTAGTCCTTGATGGGAGATAATGTTGCTTTGACTGGCTCTGTGAAGAGCAGCCATCAGCTCTGCCTGGCGTGCCTTGCCTGCATGCCGCTGTGCTTGCAGCAGCAGCTGGGGTTCTCCAGAGTGCTGTTACCTTCCAAAACTGACCCAGAAACTTCTATGAAAGCAATGGCAAAACATTTCTGTGTTTGTCAGTGGATGGTTGAATTGCAGACTTTGCTAGCCAGCATTTCTTAGATGTGGGGAGGAAGAAACCAGTCCTGATCCTCCTGCCTGTGTCTCTAACCGAGCCCTTTGCTTTCCCTTGCAGTGCTGTTTGCTATGCCACCACAGTGATCCCTCGTGTCTACACATACTATGTGTCAACAGCTCTCTTTGCCATCTTTGGCATCAGGATGCTGAGGGAAGGCTTGAAAATGAGTCCAGATGAGGGCCAGGAAGAGCTGGAGGAAGTTCAAGCAGAGATCAAAAAGAAGGATGAGGAAGTAGTGATGAACTTTCCAGGCAGCCTGGCCGCTGAAGCGCTGAGGCAGGGGCAGGAAGCTGCAGGGTGCCACATGTCCTCTGTGGGGTCTGCAGCTGGGTCTGACACACACAGCTATGGGAAATGGGATGGAAGTGGCCCCTGGAGGCTTTTCAAAGCAGGTAACTCCCAATTCCATGGCAGGCTTGGCTTCTGAAGAGCAAAGGGGCTTTCTCCAGAGACGGCTGCCATTGGTTTTCTCTGTGGTTGTTTTGTGGTGGTGTTTTGGGTTTTGTTTGCTGAGGTATTTCCCTCCCCTCCCCCCTTTTCTGTGGGGTGTGTGCTGTTTTCTCCCTTGCCATCAACAGCCTGGCCTCTGCTTTTACTTCTTTCTGTGGTCAAGCTGACTGATGCTGAGATTTGGAGTCCTGCAGCAAAGATCCTTGTTACAACAGCTTCCTGAAGGTGCTGATCCCTGTCTGAGCAATACTCTGTGTGTGGAGTATTACTTCTTTTAAGATATTCTTTATGGTTTTCATTGAAGAGGAGGCTCAGAGGAGATCTTATTGCTG
This sequence comes from Colaptes auratus, assembly GCA_015227895.2. Lineage (NCBI taxonomy): Eukaryota > Metazoa > Chordata > Aves > Piciformes > Picidae > Colaptes > Colaptes auratus. The sequence continues at coordinate 4,293,615 of CM037643.1, forward strand.
TCTACAGCTCCCTGAAGGGAGGTTGTAGCCGGGGGGGGGGGGTTGGTCTCTTCTCCCAGGCAACCAGCACCACAACAAGAGGACACAGTCTCAAGCTGTGCCAGGGGAGGTTCAGGCTGGATGTTAGGAAGCTATTCTTCCCAGCAAGAGAGATTGGCCCTTGGGATGTGCTGCCCAGGGAGGTGGTGGAGTCCCCATCCCTGGAGGTGTTTAAGAAGAGCCTGGCTGAGGCACTTGGTGCCATGGTTGAGTTGATCAGATGGTGTTGGGTGATAGGTTGGACTGGATGATGTCAAAGGTCTTTTCCAAGCTGGTTAATTCTATTCTATTCTAATCAAATCCTAATTTGAGAGCCAGCCCTTGGGAAGAGAGGGACCTCTGCTTTAAAAGCAGGAGGAGAGCATTGTCCATGCAGCAGATGACATTGCAGGCAGTAGGAGTCGGAGCTGTTTTGTTCAGTTTGTTTAGCTGACATTTACTCATCGTAGGGCTGGTTGTTATGTTGCTTCTTTTTTCCTTCCTTCTCCTTCACAGCTTCAGAGAACCAAACTGTTAAATGGGCCAGGAGATGTGGAATCAGGACCAGGCACTACAATACCTCAGAAGAAGTGGCTGCATTTTATATCCCCCATCTTCGTTCAGGCTTTCACCTTAACGTTTTTAGCGGAGTGGGGCGACCGCTCCCAGCTAACCACCATCGTCCTGGCTGCCAGAGAGGTGAGTGCTGCACACTGCCTGCTCCTCTCTTGCCCACAAAGAAGCAGGAGGGACAGAGCACTCTTGCAGGATGGGTCAGGCTCACAGCTGCTGCCTGGCTCTGCCTCAGAGCGCCAAACCCCAAATACAAGCACACCGAAGCTCTGCGTGGTGCTAGAACTGTTGCTCCGTGTTTGGGAGTCCAGAGGCATTTCTGGAAGTAGAGCTTTTTCTGTCCTGCAGCTGAACACCACTGGGTTTTTGTTGGGAGTGCTCAGAGCTGTTACAGAACAGGTGATTCTTTCATCTGTGTGGTCATAGCCTTAGCACTTTAAAAGGAGATCTTCATCCCAGCAGACCTGAAGCTGTTAAGAAGGTGCCTCAAAGTGTAGGAAACTAAAGGCACCTCTGAACTGCTTTGCAGTGAGCCATCCTGTAAATGAAGTGCTCATCAGCAGGACTGAGTGTACATAACTGCTATAGTTAAAGGCCAGTTAAGGCTTACAGTCAGCCTTTAATAAACATCAGTAGCTTGCCTGTGCTGTCACTGAGGTAATTCACATTTCCCCTCCACTTCTTTCAGTGCACTTTCAGACCTGCCCTGGGAGTAAGTCCATGCTGTGTGAGGAAGGAGGCTATAATCTGTAGGAACCTCTTGTCTGAGAGTGCAGGGGAAGGTTCTTAGAGCAAACAAGGCAGAGAGCAGCAGGAGGAGGGGATGATCTCATTGTTCAGGCAGTTGCATGCTGCTTTGGAAAAGGAGGCACCGTTGCTGCCTCTTCCCAAGTTCCTGTGTGGTGGTAGGGAAGTTACTTAAGGCCAGCTTCTCCCTGGTGGTTTGCATTTGCTGTGTCCCATTAGGAAGTGGCCATCAGACTCTCTGGCCTGGTTTGTGAAGTACTGGGTAGCTGAAGGCAGTGGGATGTTGTCTTTAGTACATGAAGTGTTTGTCTAAGTGCTACACAAACAGAGACTACCAAAACTGAGTCGGAGATCCCTTGCTCTGGTTTTCACAGTTGGGGAGGGGTTAGAGCCTGGATCTTCTTTCATTTCATCTGAGGGGTACTTCTGATGCTCCTTTGTTGCACAACACAGATAAATCCTCCTCTGTAAAGTACTGAGATACATGGCAGGAGCATTACAGAAAGAAATTGCCTTTATGTGGGGCTTTGAGCAGTGTGAGGCAGCTGTGGCCATGCATTCTTCACAGCAGAGAAAACAAACCCCTCCGTGACCCTGCGCGGGGTGAGCGGTGTCCGCCCTGCCACCACAGACAAGCAGGGCTCCTCGGCAGGGGAAGAAGGCTCTCTGCATGCAGAATGAGTTCACTCTGTCCTCATGGACCTAGGCCTGACAGCAGTCCTGAAGAACTTGAATTTACCCCGTAGTAGTTTAGTCCGTGTGGGAATTGTTCATCTGCTTAGGGAAAGGGAAACGGAAGCTCAGTAGTGTCCTGGACTGGCTTTGCCTCAGCTGCTGCCAGCTCCTGGCGACACAGCATGCTAAGGGCAGCCGCTGGAACTTGCTAGCTTCCAAGGATGGCTCCGGGGAATGGGGTGGAAGTGAAGTCCCCACTCTGCCAGTAGAGGCTGTGCAGGTAACTGCTGAGCACCGGGGAGGTGCAGGAGCTTTGGGGCCTGGGGGCAGCGTGTTCTGCTGGCACAGCCCTGCTTCCCTGCTTGGTGGTTTCCTGCCTGGCCTCTGCTTGGTGCTTGCCACTTTTCCTCACCAGCTTCTGGCTTTGGCTCTTTTGGCCAGGCACTGTTGGCTTTCCTTCCTGCTGTGTGATTTCTTAGGCACTTTTGCTGTTTGCCTCTTGGAGATTCCATGCATTCCTCGTGTGGTGGCAGCAGCTTTTCCCCCTCTCCTCTTCCTCCTTTTTATTTCCCCTCCTCTGTGCATCTCTGAGAGTTTTAGCTCTTAAAACTCTGAGGTGTGCAGAGGATTCAACTCCACTTTCCCTCATTCATCTTTGTACAGCTCCTGCCTTGCTGTGGGATTGCTTATCATCCTCTGCACTGAAACCCTGCACAGTTTATCATCCTCTGCACATTGTTCACTCTTCCCTCTTTGGGTGATTGAGGGGTGTAGAGCCTACGCTCTGAAGCTGGCCAGGGGAGTCAGGATGGTCTGGCTGCTGCAAGCCTTCATCTGCAGTTCATGGATCTATTTTTAATCTCTCTAATTCTGTTGGTGTCCTTTCAGCTGCTGCATATTGTGTTCCTCAACAGCTGCCACCTTTCCTCGAGAGCTTGCTTGGTAGTTCAAGTACAGCAAAGCAATTCCTGGCTCTGTGTTGAAGGACTTGGAGCTGCTTCTTGGTTGGAACATGCCCTGTGCTCTTAGTCAGGTTTAGCTCTAAGCACTGCCTGCTGTGCACTGGTACTGCTCTTGAAGGCAGTGGTGCATAAGCAGAGCTGGGGAGCCACCAGGGAGTATCCTCTGTGCTTGACAGTGTGCAACCAGGGAATCAAGGCCTTGCTCCTCCACAGCAGGAGGTTACCATAGGGCCTGCTGGGTTTTCAACTCTTCTGATGTTTCCCTTCTGTGTTTTTCCCCTCAGGACCCCTATGGAGTGGCAGTAGGAGGCACAGTGGGGCACTGCCTATGCACTGGCTTAGCAGTTATTGGAGGGAGAATGATAGCACAAAAAATTTCTGTTAGGACTGGTAAGTGCAAACTCACTGCAGCCAAAGCACTGCAGCAGTGCTGGGAACAGCTGTGGTGCAAATGTCTTTGGGAAGGGCTTTTCTGAAAACATCTGGGGACCCCCAGAACTTGGGGGGTCTGGTTTTGGTGTCTTCCATCCCTAACCCCCACCCTGTGGTCAGGGGCGGAAGCCAGGCTGCTCCCAGGCTGTGTGTCCCTCCTGCCAAGCAGAGGGTGAGTGTGGGCCACCACTCTCTGCAGGGTGGGGTCTGGCCTTAATGAATGCTCTGCCTGATGTAATAGGTGTTTGCAGCTCCAGGTGGAAAGCTGGACTTGGGGGAAGCACACTTCAGCTGGCTTGCAGGAGAGCAGAGGAAGGCAGTGCAGCAGGCTGAATAGTGGGCAAGAGAAACTGTCACAATTCCGAGTGCAGGCCTGCAGGTGACCAAGAGGACTGCACACTGGCAAGTTATGGCAGCCACCCAGAAGCTTTAAAAGCTGCTCTGAGTGGCATCATTTTATGGTGTGATTTGGATTTTAATCATCCCTGCTATCAGTAACAGGAAGGAGCAGAGAGGTTACTCTGGGCTGGTTGTTTTCCCTTAGGTGAGGTTGCATCTTGGGTCAGCTCTCAGCCCTGTGATGGAAGGAGATTTCCTGCTCCCAGAAGGATTCTCTGCAGCCACTGCCTGCAAACATTCACTCAGAACATTTGTTCTGTGGTTGCAGAAGCTGTGGGGGGGAAAAACACCAACCCAGCCTTCAGCACAGCAAGTGAGATGTGCATTCTGTTGGGTGTGTTGGCCAGGCAGGTTGCTGGCAGGATGCTCATGAACAGTGGGTGTGTGTGCTCCTAATAAAGTGCAGGGCTCTGGCCACAGGAGCAGCCTTCCCAGGTTAGTCCAAGGATCTATCTAGCTTGTCAGTTTGTTTAGAGCAGAGCAGGAGAGCTCCTAGAGTGCTGCTTTCCTGGAGTGCTGTCCCAGCCCCCAGCAGACTGTGGCCGTCGCAAGGAGCTGGGTGGGTTTGGTGCTGGCTCTTTCAATGCACTTACCTAAGTGGCTTTGGAATGGGCTGCCCAGGGAGGGTGTGAAGGCCTCCTCCCAGGCTGGATGAGGCCTTGAGCAGCTGAGTCTAGCTGAGCATGGTGAGGAGGTTGGAGGAGATAAGCTCTGAGTTCCCTTCCAACCTGAGCCACTCTGTGCTCTTACGTTCCCCCATGCAGCCAAGTACTCAGCAGGTGCCAATCTCAGGTTTGTTTGCAAGCTAAAGTACCAAGAGACAGAAAGTTTCCTTCTGAGGACCAGAATATATTCTTGTGGATGCAGTTGGACAGCAGGATGGGCATCCTGACACTGAGCTGCAGGGTTGGAAGGGACCCCAAGGATCATCCAGCTCCATCCAACCCCCCTGCCATGGGCAGGGACACCTCACACTACAGCAGGTTGCCCAGAGCCACAGCCAGCCTGGCCTTCAAAACCTCCAGGGATGAGGCTTCCACCACCTCCCTGGGCAACCTGTTGGCAGCAGAAATTCCCAGGGAGGTGATTTAGGAACCAGGCACTAAAAGAAATCCCTAGAATCATCTGTCATGTGCCATGGATGCTGTTTGAACTGCCAGTGTCTAATCTGCTCCTGGTTTGTGCTCTCTTTGCAGTGACAATCATAGGAGGCATTGTCTTCCTAGCCTTTGCCTTTTCTGCACTATTTATAAGTCCAGACTCTGGGTTTTAACATAAGAAGCAAGGACTGGAAGCCTCCAGCAGCAGCTGTCCTTGTGCATCTTTGTATATAATGTACAGAACTGTAGTGAGAGGAGCACTGAAGGTGAGACCCTGAACTGTTCCTAGCCGTGACTGCTGGGACTGGCACAGCCGCGGACAGTGCTGCCCTCAGAGCTGCTCCTGGCCTGCTTGGTTTACTCCTTGGTGCTGCTGCCTCCGTGGGATCTGTGTGCTTCCCTTCCAGCACCTGGCACAGCTGAGGTCTGAGGATCTGTTCTTGGAAGTATTGAGGATTGCTCTCTTCTTCCTCTGTCACCCACGGCCACCTTTCCTCTTTCCTCAAAAGCTGATTCTGAAGGGCTCTCAAAGCAGCCCCTGGCTTGCTCTGTGTTGCTCAGCAGAAGGTGTTCAAGAGGAAGCTGCTGCCCTTCACCTCCAAGGACTTCAGCTCCAGGGTGTGCCTGAGGCTGGATCATCGAAGCAACAAGAAACCTGGGAGCAGTTCCTGCACCACTTGAGCTGCCCACAGTGTTATCAGCTGAATTTGGAGGGGAAACTTCTAATCAGGGATTTTCATCAGGCAATGGATGTGTGCTGATCACCAGCCCCCCTGCCCCAGGGGCAGTGGCTGCAGCTGCTCTCACTTGATCTGCAGTGGTAAAATGGTCCAAGAGTGCCAGGTTTGACCAATAATGGAATTCTTAGATTCAGATGTGCTCCTGGTTTTCTTCTTTAGGAGTAGAAATGTAATCAGGGAAGAGTATCAATAAAACAGTGTTTCCATTGGGGCTATCCTCAGCAGTGCTTTCTGATGGGTCCCCTAATTCCTACTGCCAAGGTTTGCTCTGTGATGATGTCCTTCAGGTGAGGAAATGTGCTCTGGATACTGATAAATGGCAGCAGCACAAAGACTTTGAATCACAGCATCCCAGAAGGGCTCAGGGCTGGAAGGGAGCTCAGAGCTCATCTCCAACCTCCCCACCATGCCCAGGGACACCTCTCAGCTACACTCAGCTGCTCAAGGCCTGACCCTGAGGAGAAGTCCCTCTGCAGCCTTCCTGCAGGATCCCTTCAGGTCCTGGCAGGCAGCTCTGAGGTCCCCCCAGAGTCTGGTGTGGTTCATCTCCTGTGGGGAGAGGGAGGATGTGTAGCAGGGGTCTTGGTAAAAGAGGGCAGGAACAGGGGAACCCAAAGCAGGGAAGTTTCAGCTGTTTACTGGGCAGCTGCTTGCTGCATTTGTACAAACGGCTGCTGCTGGGCTAGAGGCTGCTCAGCCAGCAAAGCTGAGCAGGATTTGAGGGAGGTGCCGATGGTGATGCTGAGGCTGTGGAAGGTAGGCACCAGGCACCTTGGGAGGGGAGGTAAGTGCTGTTCCTGCTGCAGCTGTAAGTCCTGCAGCAGCAGCGATGGAGCTGCCAGTGCAGGGCTGGGGACTGCAGGCTCTCAGGGTTTGAGGGTGCTGGAGCAGGCTTGGTGCTGTGCTGGAGGGGCAGCGTGCCCCACAGGGCTTTGTAACTACTGCTGGCCTGAGGCAGGGTGCAGAGCCACTCCCTGGCTGGTGATAGCCTGGGGAGGGGAGCTGGTTGGTTCATCAGCCAACCCCACTGTAATGAGCGTGTCGCTAGCGCCAAGCACAGGCGCTCCTCCCCTTTCAAGTGGAGGCAGGCATGGGGCTTGCCTTGCGTTCTGGCGGGTGAAAGGGACACAGAGGGTCGAGTGCCACCGTGCTGTGCCATTCCTTGCTCTCCTGTAGCTGGAGAGTGAAAGGCGGCAGTGAGTGCTCAGGTGGGGAAGGGAAGGCTCTGCAGCTCCTGGCAGCTGCCTGCCACAGGTTCCCCTCCCATCCTGCAGCTGCTTTCAGTCACTGCCCAAGGAACCTCCAAAGCAGCACCGAAAGCAGGAAGGTGCATTGCTGAGCCTTCAGCAGGAGGGTGGTGGAACACTGCAGCAGGTTGAGGCCTCCTCCCTGGAGATATTCAAGGTGAGGCTCCACAGGGCTCTAGCTGAGGATGGCCCTGCTGAGTGCAGGGAGTCAGACTGGATGACCTTTGCAGGTCCCTTCTGGCCTGGACCATTCTGTGTGCACACCACAGAGCTTTAGAGGTGCAGATGCCTGCAGCTGCTCAGTTCCAGGCAACAGAACCCAAGTGGAGATGAGGGCCAGGGGGCCTGGGATGAAAAGCCTCTCACAGCAGCTGTCAGAAATGAGAGAAGCTTCTGCTCGCTGTTGGTGAGGGTGCCTGGCCCCAAGCCTCAGCTGAAGCTGGCTCAGGGCACTGCCTGTGGCAAAGTGCAGTAAGAGACAGCTAAGGGAACCTCCAATCTTCTGGCCTGCCAGGGCAAAGTTTCCCAAGGAAACTATTGACCCAAAGTCCAGCTCTAGCTCACAGGCAAGCCTGCTCTGTCTCAGGCAATACACCCAGGGCTGGGGCTTGGCCTTGCATGGCCCTTGACCAGGCTCCAGCCACCCTTATGAGAAGTCCCTCTCCAGCCTTCTGCAGGATGCCTTCAGGTTCAGCTCCAGGCTGTAGTTATGGCTTCAGGCTTTTGCTAATGTTACATTTCACAGCATCACAGAAGGGTCTGGGCTGGAAGGGACCTCCAAAGGCCAACCCCTCTGCACTCAGCAGGGACATCCCCAACCAGGTCAGGTTGCCCAGAGCCCTGTCCAGCCTCACCTTGAATATCTCCAGGGATGGGACCCCAACCACCTCCCTGGGCAACCTGTTCCAGTGTTCCAGCAGCCTCGTGGTGCAGAACTTGTTCCTCACATCCACTCTCAATCTGCTCTGCTCTAGCTTGAAGCCATTGATCCTGGTGCTGTCCCTGCAGGCCTTTGCAAACCCATAAACTAACCTTCTCCAGCTCTGTGGCAGATCCTGTAGCTGTGCCTTTCCTCTGGATCAGTTAAATCCACTTCCCAACTGAAAACAGAATACAGAATTAACCAGGCTGGAAAAGACCTTTGAGACCACCAACTGACCTATTCCCCAGCACCATCTGATCAACTAAACCATGGCACCAAGTGCCTCATCCAGTCTCCTTTTGAACACTGCCAGGGTTGGTGACTCCACCACCTCCCTGGGCAACCTGTTGCAGTGTTCCAGCAGCCTCGTGGTGCAGAACTTGTTCCTCACATCCAATCTCAACCTGCTCTGCTCTCATTTGAAGCCATTGCCCCTGGTGCTGTCCCTGCAGGCCTTTGCAAACCCATAAACTAACCTTCTCCAGCTCTGTAGCAGATCCTGTAGCTGTGCCTTTCCTCTGGATCAGTTAAATCCACTTCCCAACTGAAAACAGAATACAGAATTAACCAGGATGGAAAAGACCTTTGAGACCACCAACTCTGACCTATTCCCCAGCACCATCTGATCAACTAAACCATGGCACCAAGTGCCTCATCCAGTCTCCTTTTGAACACTGCCAGGGTTGGTGACTCCACCACCTCCCTGGGCAGCACATTCCCATGGCCAATTGCTCTTGCTGGGGAGAATTTCTTCACAGAGTTGCCCAAGGGGCTGGCAGTGGTGAGAGGCAGTGTGGTGTGAAGGCTGCTGGTAGGCCTGGGGCAGCTTTTGCTGCTGTGTCAGCCTGGAGCAGCTGCAGGCTGGCATTTCTAGCACTGCTGCCTGAGACTCAGAGCTGCAGCTAACCTTTGGCTTGCTGATCTTCAGGGTAAGCATGGGGGGGTGGTGTTTCTCGGCTTGCAGAGCAGCAAAGTGCCACTGAGCAGCACTGCCTCAGGTGTGGCAGCAGCTGAACTTCCAGCTCCTCTTCTTGATAAGTCTAAGGAAAAAAACCCTATCTTGATAATGCCAAAGTTCAGCTTGAAGCAAGCTGCTAACCCTTGCTTGCTGCCTGCTGGTGTGTTCTCAGTGCTGGGTGGTGACTGGTTTTAGCTTCAGCTGCAGCACTGCCAGACCTAATGATGGTTTGCTTGCTGGACCACAGAGGGGCTGTGGCTGATGCTCAGCTTGCACAAGTGTTGGTTAGCTCCCAGGAGCCTCACAGGGTGAGGGAAGGGCTGTGCTTGATAAGCCCTCCTGTGTGCACCCAAACACTGCAGGGCTGCTCCCCCTGGAGAACAGGGACTGAACACAACAAATATGGAATCCTGGAATGGCTCAGGCTGGAAGGGAGCTCAGAGCTCATCTCCTCCAACCTCCACACCATGCCCAGGGACACCTCCCAGTTACACTCAGCTGCTCAAGGCCTCATCCAGCCTGGCCTTCAGCACCCCCAGGCAGGAGGCAGCTACAGCCTCCCTGGGCAGCCTGGGACAGAGGCTCAGCAGCCTCCTACTGAACAACTTCTTCCTCAGCTCCACTCCAACCCTGCTCTGCCTCAGCTTCAAACCATTGCCCCTTGGCCTGTCTGCAGACACCCTGAGGAGAAGTCCCTCTGCAGCCTTCCTGCAGGATGCCTTCAGGTCCTGGCAGGCAGCTCTGAGGTCCCCCCAGAGTCTTCTCTTCTGCAGGCTGCACACCCCCAGCTCCTTCAGCCTGTGCTGACAGCAGAGCTGCTCCAGCCCTTGGAGCATCTTTGTGGCCCCCCCCGGACTCGCTCCAGCAGCTCTGTGTCCTCCTTCTGCTGGGGACACTGGAGCTGGGCCTCAGCAGAGGTTTCTCCGCACAGCAGCAGTTCCAGGCTGTGCACACCCAAGGAGGGGCTGCAGGAGTGCACTGCAAGGCAGTGATGGGCACACACAAACCAGGGGCCTCGGGGCCTTTGGAGCAGTCGATTCATAGAGAGAGACAGAGCAAAGACAAGGAAAGGAAAATACAGCATCGGTTTTTACTGAAATCTCACAAGTCATTGGCAGGGGAGGGGAGAGAAAATCGACACCAAGCAACTCATCAGGAGTGGGTGGTGGGGGTGGGGGTGGGGAGAGTGCCTTGACACAGTGTTGGGAAGGGTCAGAGGCTTCACCATGGAACCTGGAGCAAACTGACATCAAGCAGCTCGGGGAGGGAAAGAGAAAAACCAAACCAAAACCAAACCTAATCCAACTTCCAGGCCCTGAGAAGCTACCAGCCATACAATAAAATTAAAAAAGCAAAAGCTTTTCAATGAGTTACATTTATTCAGTTAAAAAAATTGACAGTTAGTAATGGTCACATGAACACCAGGGAGGTGGCTCCACAGCTCCTGCCCTCCACACGAGCGCACTAAAGGGCTCCTCCTGCTTCTCCCTTTGATACAAATCTAAATGCCAGAGAAAAAAAAAAAAAGCAAAGAAAAAGAAATACAAAAGAAAAGTGAAGCCCAAGACACTGTGAAACCAACACTGCTTGAGAAAGCTCCAGCTGATACTCCCAAAGAAATCATGTCCTCCTTGGTTTAAACCTTTCTCCTTGGAAAAGCAAAGGTTAGACAGAGACAACTTCCTGACTGCTTCCCCAGCAGCGAGGGCTTGGAAGCCCCTTCCCAGAGTGCCCGACAGAGAACTGCCCTCGACTGATTGTTGGTGCAGCATCTCTCAGCCTCGGCTGGGGGGAGGGGGCTGGGAGTGGGGGGGGAGCTCCCGATTAGGCCACACGGCGAATTTTGTTCAGACACAGTGTTTTGTGTTCCCCCCCCCCCCCCCCCCCCCCCGGCACCTCCCCGATCCTAGGTACAGGCTTAGAGCATTATCATGCCGGCAAGAGTTCATGCAGATGGCAACAGCATGGAGCAAGAGGCCGAGAAGTAAAAACAACAATCAAAGCAAAGAAAATCGGCTGTTAAACAAGAGCCCAGAGCCCAGGAATGTAGTGTTCAGAAGCAGGACACGGGGGGAGCCAACCCCCCAGCAACCAGCCGGGGGCCGGCTGGACGAGCCACACACAGGCAAATGTTCTCTCACCTACCAGCAGTCACTGAAGTAGGTCTCTCTCGCACCCAAGCCCACCTCATTCTCTTCAACCTTTGGGGGTTTAATTATTATTTCTTTTTTTAATTATTATTATTTCTTTTTAAAAAATTATTTTATTTCTATTAAAAAAATTACCTTTTTTCCTTTTTTTTATTTCCTTTTTAATTATTTCCTTTTTAATTATCTCCTTTATTTCCTTTTTTATTTCCTTTTTTAATGATTTCCTTTTTCAATTTTCTTTTTAAAAGCCTTTAGTTTTAAAAAATTATATTTCTTTTACATGTCTTTTTTAACAGAACTTTTTTATTATTATATTTTTTATTTTTTATTTCTTCTTTTTCTTATTTCTATTATTTCCTTTTTTATTATTTTTTCTTATTTCTTCTTTTTTCTTATTTCTTTTTATTAATTCTTATTTCCTTTTTTATTATTTCTTTTTTATTATTTCTTTTTTATTTCTTTTTTATTATTTCTTTTTTATTAATTCTTATTTCTTTTTTTATTATTTCTTTTTTCTTATTTCTTATTTCTTATTCTTATTTCCTTTTTTATTATTTCTTTTTTATTAATTCTTATTTCCTTTTTTATTTCTTCTTTTTTATTATTTCTTTGTTATTAATTCTTATTTCCTTTTTATTATTTTTTATTATTTCCTTTTTCTTATTTATTTCTTTTTTATTATTTCTTATTTCTATTATTTTTTTTTCCATTTATTTATTTTATTTTTTCTTTTTCCACCAGGGATGAGTACAAAAATAAAAGGTTAATTATTAAAACTAGTCTCTCTCTTTTCCCTTTTAACCAAAATAACCAATTTCCCCAGCCCCCTCTGACTGTACATCTCGCTCGGAGAATTGCTTTCAAACACAGCAACCTCTGAAACCTGACGGCGTTGGGCAGCCCCTGGGGCCAGGGCAGCCCCCTGGGGCCAGGGCAGCCGAACGCCGAGGACAAGACCTGGGGTAAATCTCTCTTGAATCCACTTCAAGCGTTTGCAAAAGGCCACAACTTTAAACCTCCACAACGACCTCCACCCAGATCAGAACCCTAAGGGACACTTGGGATTCAGCGAGCAGGCAAAGCAGCCCCGGGATGATTCTCTCTCCTAGGCAAAGGTGCAGCTTAAAAGGTCTCCTTGAAGGAAGCCATCGGCAGCGAGTCCCTTCCCCCGGCCACACAGCACACGAAGCCATCTGCTCGAGGAAGCCTTTTTAATCCGGCACTCCGCAGCCCCCAGGGATCACCGCAGCCACGAAACATTTTCCAGAAATGTCTCCCTTGAGAGTTTTCTGCCTGTTTGTCCTCCCTGCCCCCTGCCCTCCCCCCCTCCCCCCTTTGGAACAGTTTCACTGACTACAGAAATAGAGCATTTGTCAAAGAGTCTTTTCAGTAAAGTGCTTGTTGGTACTCACAAAAATAACAATAAAAGAGAAAGTGCTACTGGAATCCGAAAGAGAATGTCTGTTGCTTTTGCTTTTCCCCCTGTGAAGCGCTGCCTGCTCCAGCTTGCTCCCAGTCCTGTTCACATTAAGCTGAACTTAAACCCAGCTCCCAGAGGATCCTGGCTAGCTACGTTCTGCTGTTTGGCAGTGGGCAAGCGGCCCACAGGGGGGTGGTGACGCTGGAACCGTAGTGCAGAAGGTGACGAAATGGAAGGCATATGGAGAGCTCCTACTAGAATCCTTTCCTATTTATATACAAATATAATATATATATTAAATATCATATAAAAATAGCTATATTCTTTTTCTCTGAAGTTATCCTAGAAGCCTTTCTTCAGATCCTCACCCACCGCAGGCAGGCAGCGTCTGTCGCCCAGGCTCCGTGCAGCCCTGCTGGCTTCCCCACCCTGTCCTGCACCACCGAGCTGCAGCCCTCTCCTCCACAGGCTCCTTCCCTCCTGCCAGAGCTGCTCTCCCACAGCCTGCAGCATCACAGCACTCCTCGCCACGCTGTCTCAGCGTATGGCACGTCTGGGACTGGAGGAACTGAACGGGGCAGAAGCAAAAGGCTGGTTGAGGAAGAGGGAGCAGCCTGCTCCCCCTCCCACGGCACAGCCAGGAGGCTTCAGCAGCAGGGGAAGCTGCAGCCCCCTCCCATACCCGCTCTGGAGTCACTAGCTGTGAACCAAGGCATCTGCAGGCTTGCAGACACACCGCACTCCTACCTGCTGGCTGCTCTCGGCGGCAGGAACCTCCCTACGCTTCTCCAGTTTCTTGGAATGTGCCCAGCTCCTGCACCTGCTCTCACCTGCTGGCAGCTCTGTGATCACAGGAGCTCATTCTTGAGGTTACAAAAAGCTCCTTGGTCAAAGCATTGCTCTCTGCAGCTGTCTTTCAGCAGCTATTTGCTATTGGTAGCATCTACTTGGGGTCTCCCCCAGTTGAGCCTTCTAACCCACAGCCCTGTAGCAGCAGCAGCAGCAGCACAGCAGAGCAGCTGGCAAGGGGGAGGTGGGAAGAGAAGGTTCAACTAAGCTTTGTAAGAAAGCTGCATCATGAAGTGGCTGGCTGGCATCTCCACTCTGTCAGTCTGACAGCTTCATAAACCTGCCTTCCCCACAGCCAGTAGTTCTAACAGCACTATTAAAGCTCTCCCAGGTTTCTTTCTTCTTTAGTGCTAAATTATTCTGGTAATTGGTTAAAAAACCAACCAACCAACCAAAAAAAACCCACAACAAAAATAATGATTTAAGCTCTCTTCCATTAAGCAAAAACCCTGACAGCACAGCCCTCCACTCAGTGCAGCTTCATTCAGGAGCAGGTGGGGGGCAGGGCAGCAGGGCAAGGCAGGATCTCTGCACCCAGAGCTTACAGAAGCAGGTCTCTGACAGTTCTTGCAGCCCAGAGAGTGGCAGAAACCCCTCTGGAGGGGAAGCCTCCCTTGCTCGGTTTGGTATTGGCACCTGTTCCTTGCTGCAGGTTGCTGGAGGCTTCTTGCAGCAGAAAGCAACCTGATTCTCTTTGGTACTGAGTTTCTCACCACTTTCCTTCCTCACCTGCTGCTGTGCTTTTTGGTGCCGAGCTCCTGCTCTGTAAGTGGGGCCCAGCAAAGCCCTGAGGGCAGGACAGGTGGGCAGGCAAAGGCCAGCCTCCAAACCTCACCTGGCTTAACTGGGCACCACCTTCCTGGGGTTTGGTTCATCCAGCAATACAATCAAACTGCTTCAGAGCACAACAGAGTCCATCACCACTGGGATACATTCATTCAGCATCTCCTCACTGTTCAAGATCAATCCAGCTTCCCCTCCCTAGTACTAGAGTTGAACTGGTTTGTAAGGATCAGGCTGGTCGGCATTTACTCATTTTCCTCTTTAGTTCTGTTGCCACAAACTAGTACCATAAAACCTACTCCACATTTACTCCTAACAGCACATCCTACCTGTTGGAACTTGTTACTTTCTTTGCAAAGTGAAGTTGCCTTCTGAAGTCTTAGTGCAGTGATCTCTCTCTGAAATCAACAGCCTGGTAGTGTTCCATGCAATCAGCATCTCCCCCAAATGCACTTCAAAAATGCAATGAAAATGATTTAAAACAAAAGAAAAACCCCAAACCCAACAATCCACCCATCCACCCCACCCCCCAAGCTTAGGATTCCCTCTCCCTCTCTCTTAGACTTTTAGATTTCTCTTTGTTGTTGTTTTGGTTTTTGGTCTAAGAGTTTCTACCTTCAAGGTCTGAGATTTTAGAGACTCCTCCATTTCTGGCTAGTGTTTGAGGGGGAGCACCACTCCAAAATGCTCATGGCCTCAGCTCAGGCTCACAGGATGTCAGGGGTTGGAAGAGACCTCCAGAGATCACCCAGTCCAACCCCCTGCCAGAGCAGGACCACAGAATCCAGCACAGGTCACACAGGAACACATCCAGAGGGGGCTGGAAAGGCTCCAGAGAAGGAGACTCCACAACCTCTCTGGGCAGCCTGCTCCAGGGCTCTGGGGCCCTCACAGGGAAGAAGTTCCTCCTCATGCTGAGCTGGAACCTCCTGTGCTGCAGCTTCCATCCCCTGCTCAGACCATCATCAAAAGCAACACAAGACAGAAAGGATTTCTGAAGGAGCTACAGAGGTTTAGCTGACAATGGACTAAGACTTCAAAACTGGAAATGGTTACAGATTCAAGACATCCTAACTCCAGATGCTCAACACTATCACCTGAATCAGAATCAAGGCACTGTGGGTTTGCTTTTGTTTTGCTGCTGTTGCTCCAACGACCCTGAATGAGCTCTGACTAATTAATTATACTTTGTTTGGTTGAAGGAGAGTAAAAAGGTTCCAACACGTTCTTTAAAACAAGTTACAATTCTCACCACGGAGAAAAGTGGTTTTAAAAAGTGCCCAAAAAGGTTATTTCCATGTAAATATATTTCTCTCTCTCTCTCTTTTTTTTTCTTCTTTTTTTTTTTTTTTCTTTTTTTCCTCTTTTTTTGTGCAAATTATTCCTAGAACTGAAACATTCTGGAAAAGTCATACTCTTTTTTTTTGTTATTTTTTTTCCTGTCTGGTTTTTTGTTGCTGTTGTTTTGCTTTATATACCATTTACATAAATATTTCTGACTAACCAACTATATCAAAAGATAGCTTTGGGGGGGGAAGGAAATTCTGAGCCACCCACGAGAAAAGCAGTGCAAAAAAATCTCTTACTCAGTCGTCTTCTGGGTTTTTCCTCTCTTTCTGCTAAAAAAAAAATAATGAATCAATTCTGAAATGATGAAGGATGAGGATGAGGATGAAGATAAATCTGAACGTCCTGAACCCTCGATGCACAATCCAAAAGAGCTTCAGGCAATTCATTTAAGCCTCAAGAAGTTCGAAGTGACTTTTGACACCAGGATAAACCTCACCGGACAAACCCACAGGAGAGGACTTGTGCCCGCGGCCGAGGGCGAGACCACAACGATGCAGTCGTGATGTAAACAAAGCAACGCAACGAAAGGGGCGGGAACAGAGGAAGAGCAACATCAGCCTGAGCATGGGGTGAGAACCGAGGGGAAACAAGAGGCAAACCTACAAAGAGCAGATTTTGACGCTGGGGTTTCTGTGGGGGTTTTTTCCCTCTTTTTCATGCATCATATAAAACGTTTTGCTCTTTCTCCTCTCTCTCTCCCAATCTCTCTCTCTCTCTTTGTTGTTGTTTTCTGCAGACATATACACAATATTTTACAGCATCTGTACAACAGAGAACTGGATTTCACACAACAGTTTCAAAATATTTACTGTCCCAGAATCATCTGAAAGAAAAACAAAACAAAACCCAAACCAAAACAAAAAAAAATTAGACTGGTTTTGGACTCTATTCCTGGCTATTTTTTTCCCCCTGCGAATTGAAACAATTGCTCTCTGTCCGTTTTTGGTTGTTGTTAACACTTTGAGGATGTAAAGGGTTGACACAAATGCCAAATATTTGCAGCATCCCTTCTCCTTTCAGTCCCATTTTGAGATTTTTGTTTTTCACCTGGACAGAAACAAATCAAATCAAATCAAAGCTAACAGGTGGCAGCAAACCCTTTAGAACACAGCACATGGGGCACCTCTCAGCCTCGGCTGTGTCCCGTCGTCACCTTGTGGCTTTTCTGAACAGATCCCAGCAGTTAGAAGCAGATCTCAGCGCCGTGGTGTTAGAAAGCCTTGGGACTGCTACCTCTGCAGCCTCAGTGCAACTTGGTAGTGAGTGGAGCAGCCCCCTCCTGGTAGTTTGCTTCACAGAGAGGCAGAGCCCAGGCTATTGTGGCTGGACTTTGGAAGGATCGCTCATCTTATCAGTTCTGTGTCGGGAAAGTTGCTGCTGCTGCTGCTGCTGCTGCTGAGACTGGTGCTGCTGGTGGTGGGACTGAGTAAAAGTGCTTTGTTGTAGTGGGAAAGCAGCAGAGAGGATGAGCTGAGCTGACTGATTTCCATGAAGTAACCTGGATGTCTAAAACATGGAAACAGAAAAGGGTCATAGAATCACAGAGGGGTTTGGGTTGGAAGGGACCTCCAAAGCTCATCCAGTCCAACCCCACTGCACTCAGCAGGGACATCCTCCACTAGGACAGGCTGCCCAGAGCCCTGTCCAGCCTCACCTTGAGTATCTCCAGGGAAGGAGCCTCAACCACCTCCCTGGGCCACCTGCTGCAGTGTTCTACCACCCCATGGCAAAGAACCTCTTCCAAACATCCAATCCAAATGCACTCTTCCCCAGTTTCCAACCTTGCCCCTCACTACAGGCCCCTGTAAACAGCCCTCCTCATCTTCCTGCTGCACTGAGAACACAGCCCTGAGCTATCCAGGAGGGTTCAATCCCAACAACCAACTGATTGGGTCACTTGAGCTGAGCAAACCATGCAGAGATCAGTTCCTCCTACTGAAGTTAATTAGAGCATCTGACCAATTACTAAAGCAGCTGTAAATTGGCCCTCACCATTTCCTGTGGTAACAGGTAGGACCCCATGGCAATGTGTCTCCACTGCAAGCCACAAGAGCCTAGGAACCTGCCTGAACAAGTGCAGGAGGCTGTCACTGCATCCAGGGAAAAGCAGTGCACAGCCTTCCCCCACAGCCAAACTCAGCAGTCAGACAAACTGCCTCATCTGCAGGCCAGACAACAGCCCCTTTGCAGGAGATTTATTGCTACTGGAATTGCTGCTCAGCATTAGTAACAATCTTCTTAGAACCAAAGGATGGTGGTTGCAACCAAGGAAGGGTGCAAATGCAGCTGGGCAACTCAACCCTTCAACATCCTGCAGCAGAAAGCAAACCACAGTGACTGCTGCACCTGCAGCAGCAGACTGCCAGAGGCCTCAGCCAGCAGAGGCAGGCAAAGGACTTCCCTCTCTTTTTAACAAGCATTTCACAGGATATCTCTGGCTGGAAGAGACCTCCAAGATCATCCAGTCCAACCTCACCCCAGCACTGACGGGTCAGCACTAACCCATCACATTCAAGCACTTTAAGAGCACTAAGCTTTTGCCTAGAGAGGAATTCTAGGTCAGCAACAGACCTTTGGGGATGTCCATCTTGCAGAGATCTCCTGCTGGACCAGAGTGGAGTCCAAATGGCACAAACTTTGCCATTCAGAAAGAGATACAGATGTTAGCACCCTGCTGAGCAGCTCTGCTAGTACTGTACTGGTCTCACACATTCAAACCTGTGCTCTGCAGTTCCAGAGGCTCCCACTCCAGGAGTGAGTGCTGCAACCCCAGCCAGCTGCAGCACACTGTGCAGCTCAGCCAGCCTCTGCCACCTGCTGCACCACTGAAACTGCCTTTGTTCCCTTAAAATGCTATTCAACATGTCAATATTTTCTGCCAGGGAGCAGGGAAAATTTTTTCTCAGCCCTGAAGAGATCTGCAACCATTCCTTGTGCATATAAATGTAGGTCAAGCCTCTGAGTAGTTCCTCCCACACACAGCATCCCCAAACCAGGGGGAGCAGGAAGCCACACAGAGGAAGAAATCCTTGCAAAATAAGGATCTGGAATTATGGATTCTCTGCCAGAGTCAGGGAAAAGCCAAATCCATTGGCATCCCCAGCTGAGGAACGCTCGGGATGTGCACACACCCCGAGCAGCCACCGGGACTTCAGCTGCCTTTGGAGAAAGCTATTTCAGAGGCCAAGTGGGGACTTTTTCCCTTAACCCATGACTTCTTGGAGGCACTTCCTCTCTGGTGTCCTTCCCTACCACCTCCCTCACCAGCATCGCCTGCTGGCTGAGCTGTGTGCCACTAATTAATTGGAATCAACAAATGGCAGCAGATCTCCCCATCAATTCTCCTCTCTACCTTCTGCTGCTTTCTTTCTGAGGTTCCCTATCTGTAACCTCCTTGGTTTTCACCTTCCTGCTCTTGTGATCCACTCTCTCCTCTTTCTCCTCCAAAGCAAGGGTCTCCTTACAAGCTCACTTGCTGCCCACCCGCCCTGCAGCTGGACAGATGTTCAAGCCTCATGTTCCAGGGACGCGGCTTGCTTTGGGCTGTAGGTGTGCTCCAGCCCAACCAATGCTGTTTGAAGGCCAAGACAACAGCAGCTGTTCCACGGGAAAGCAGCTGCTGCTGCAGCCCAGGCTCAGTCCAGAGCAGCAGTCCAAAGGGAAGAACACAGAAAATGGGACAAACCATGAAGTGACACTGCAGGAAGGTCTACACCTCTCCTTCAATGGCTACAGGACAAACTTCTCTCATGCATCAGATTTGTTCCTAGGCCACTCTTTGAAGCTCTCTGCTTTCAGACAGAGTCCCTCCAGGATAAGTTAGCAATGCTCCAAACACCTGGACTTGAAAACTGTGTAGAGCATGCTGCATTACCTGTAGGAACTGCTGGGGGTGCTGGGTCAGCTGTGGCTGAGCTGGTTGCTGAACTGTGGTGAGCTGCTGCTGATGGTCTTGCTGACTTTGCTGCTGCTGCTGCTGCTGCTGTGTTACTGACAAAGTCTGTGGCTGCTGCTGCTGGGCAGCAAACGTGGGGTAAGCTGTCACCACCTGTCCCATGAACATGGTACTGGGCACCATCACTGCTCCACATGCCACTGGGGCTGTCACCAGCTTGGTTACCAGTTGCTGACCTTGAGAAAATCTGCCAACAGAAAGAGACATTTGGAGTCACTTTAGGGGAATACAAAATCCTAACTCAAGCATCAGCTGCACCTGAGAAATGCAGATTTTTAGGCTCACCCTTTGCCTTAACCAGATGGGTTTTGACAGGCCTGTGGGACAGGTTCTTTTGGGCATAGGATCACAGGCTCACAGGATGTTAGGGGTTGGAAGGGACCCAAAGAGATCATCAAGTCCAAACTCCCTGCCAGAGCAGGACCATACAATCTAGCTGAAGTGACAGAGGAACACATCCAGGTGGGGCTGGAAAGGCTCCAGAGAAGGAGACTCCACAACCTCTCTGGGCAGCCTGCTCCAGTGTTCTGTGACCCTTACAGTAAAGTTCCTCCTCATGTTGAGGTAGAGCCTCCTGTGCTGCAGCTTACATCCATTGCTCCTTGTCCTATCCCAGGGAGCAAGTGAGCAGAGCCTGTCCCCTCCCTCCTGACCCCCAGCCCTCAGATACTGAAAACCCATTGATTAAATCCCCTCAGTCTTCTCCTCTCCAGACTGCACAGCCCCAGGGCCCTCAGCCCCTGCTCACCAGGCAGTGCTCCCGTCCCCTAGTCATCCTGGTAGCCCTCCACTGGACCCTCTCCAGCAGGCCCCCATCCCTCTTAAACTGAGGAGCTCAGAACTGGATGCAGTATTCCAGATGAGGTCTCAGCAGGGCAGAGCAGAGGGGGAGGAGAACCAGCACAGTTGAGTTCAAGAGCTGTAGCCCCAGCCAGGTAACATAAA
Source organism: Colaptes auratus (assembly GCA_015227895.2). NCBI lineage: Eukaryota > Metazoa > Chordata > Aves > Piciformes > Picidae > Colaptes > Colaptes auratus. The sequence goes on from CM037643.1 coordinate 4,313,840, forward strand.
CCAACCACAGCAGTCTGGAGTGCTGCTTCTGTGCTTGCTGCTGCAGCGTAAGCAGGCCAGCAGAGCGAGCCAGGGCTGGCCTGGGCACACTTACCTGATCTGTCTGTCCTGTGTGAAGGTGGTCACTGCAGCAGTGCTCTGGCTGTTGTTCTGTGGTAAGCTGGAAGGGACCTGGACCACGTTTCCTGTCGCTGGCTGGGAGATCACCATAGTGTTGTAGAGAGGAGCCGAGACTGTGCTCTGCGACTGCGAGGCCAGCGGCGCCTGCGGACTGTGCCCGCTCAGCACGGGCTGTTGGTTGTGCTGGGAAGGAAAACAAGAGCTGATGAGATGCTGCTTTGGGAAATCACCAGGGGCTACAGCTCTCCTCACTGCCATCACTCACTGCTGCCAGCATTTCCCTGTTGCTGATGAATTTCCACTGAGAAGCACAGAGGTATTTCTAGTGACAGGGATTTTGGAGGTGGGAGGAACTGGGGAGCAGTCACAGCAGGCACCAGCACTGGCCAGGGGCCTGTCCTGCTGGCAGCCAGCTCGATGGAAAAAGGCCTTAGAGTCCTGGTGGACAGCAAGTCCTGCAAGGGACAGCAATGTGCCCTCGTGCACAATGGCATCCTGGGTGCACCAGAAAAGCCTGTCCAGCAGGGCAGGGGAGCTTCTCCTGCCCCTCTGCTCCATCCTGCTCAGACCACAGCTGCAATCCTGTGTCCAGTCTGGGGCTCCCCAACCCAACAGAGACAGAGACCTGCTGGAGAGAGTCCAACAGAGAACTAACTACAAGGATGGCTGGGGGACTGGAACACCTCTGCTGTGAAGAAAGGCTGAGAGCCCTGGGGCTGTTTAGTGTGGAGAAGAGAAGGCTGAGAGGGATCTGATCAATGTCTATCCATAGCTGAGGGGTGGGGGTCAGGATGAAGGTGCCAGGTTCTGTTTGGTGGTGCCCAGTGATAGGACAAGGAACAATGGGTGCAAGCTGGGACACAGGAGGTTCCACCTCAACAGGAGGAGACACTTCTGTATGGTGAGGGTGGCAGAGCCCTGGAGCAGGCTGCCCAGAGAGGTTGTGGAGTCTCCTGCTCTGGAGCCTTTCCAACCCCACCTGGATGTGTTCTGTGTGCCCTGCCCTGGCTGATGCTGCTCTGGCAGGGGGGTTGGACTGGCTGACCTCTGGAGGTCCCTTCCCAGCCCTAACATTCTGTGACTCTTTGTGACTAGTTCCCAGATACCTGAAAAATCTCTTAGTTAACCTCTTCTCCTGTTCAGGTTACTTTTCTTTCCAGCTACTTGCACACAGTTTGCTCCAGCTCTTATTTTCCACTCCTTCAGTACCTCTAACAGCAGGCTAAGACTGAGATGTGCACATCATGCCAAACAATTTATTACTTGAAAGCTTGGAACTAGCTTACTGCTGACACAGTAGTACTGCCCACCACCAGTCTGCCTCTTCACACATCACAAAAACAAAGTATGGAGTTTGGATAAGGTACAGAGGATGACCTCTGGAGGTCCCTTCCAACCCCAAGCATTCTGTGAGTCTGTGGCTACAGAGACTGGAGGCACAAGGAGCCTCCACACACCAAATGGTCAAACCCACTAGAAGTTGAAAAGACCTCTGTAGAGGAACATGTGACAGAGGACTTTGAGCTCATGTATGACTGAGAAGATAAAGGTGAATATCTGCTGGGTGTGGCTCCAGCAGTACAAAGTGGGTGGCAAGTTTAAAACACAAACATACTGATGTTTTTCCACAGCCCTGTGGTGCTGGCAGGTCGTGAGACTCCTCTAGGGCAAGAGGAAATGGCCTCAAGTTGCAGCAGGGGAGGTGCAGGTTGGAGATTAGAAGCAGCTTGCTCCCTGAAAGGGCTCTCAAACACTGGCACAGGCTGCCCAGGAGTGGTTGAATCTCCATCCCTGGAGGCGTTTAGAAGACACAGAGAGGTGGTGCTGAGGGATATAGCTTAGCACCAGCCTTGGCAGAGCTGGAGAGTGGTTGGACTCGATGATCTTAAACATCTTTCCCAACCAAAAGGATTCTAAGAGCCTGTGATCATACTGGACAGAGAGCTGCAGAACTCACTAGGAGGCACTGTGGATTTCAGAAGCTGGGGAGGGGGCTGCCAGGGAAGCCACTGCTGTCTTTCACTCTAGCTTCGAGCATTAGCTTCTATCCAGCAAAACCAGTAGCACAAATGTTACCTGTGCTGCAGTACTCTGCAGAGGCTGCTGCTGTATCATGTGTGGAGTACTTATATGGCCTGTGCTCATCCCACTTTGAGCCTGATTAGTCTGAACAACTTGACCTTGCATGTTATTGGTGTTAGCTGCTGAACACTTGAAGAATTTCCAGAAGCAAGCTGTACAGAGCCAAAGTTGAGTCCAGAAGCTGACTGCTGCAAGAACATCTTTGAAAAGAAAACATAAAACATCTCCAAGTTAGCATTGAAGAAGCCTTTGTTAATTGTTCAAGAGGGTTTTACAGGAGCTGAACTTCATCACTTTAAATCAAGGTGAGATAAACTTCCATCTGAAGTTACTGGAGGTGCTGTGGGCACTGAGAGCAAAATGCCCAACTGCCACACAGGGTCATGGCCCAGAGAGCCTGCTGTAACTAATAAGCTAAGGATCAGAATCCTGATTTCCAGAGCCCTAAACATTGAGGTTGAATATTTGTTCTTAACAAAACCAAAAGACTATTTAGAGACTGAGTTGTAATGTGGTCTGCAGCCACCTAAAGAAAATGCATTGGAGATCAGATTTCTGTTTGCAGGCTCCCTAGCAGTGAAACTCACTCAAATGAGCTGCAACTCAGAATTAACAGACTCAGGCTTAGCACCAGGAACATCATCTTCCTTGGCCAGCAAGCAACCACAATGAGCACCCTCAACTTTCCAGCATCACTGCAACCAACTGAAGTCAGCACAAAACCACTTCAGGCTTTACAACAAGCTAGGCCCGAGGCAGGATGTGCAACACTTAGGTATTTCCCCTATCTTCCAGAGACCTGAATAAGGTCCCTCCACAGTGCATGGGAAGAGAGCTGTGAATCTCTCCTTTGGAGGCACCTCCAAGGCAGTCTGCTGCTGGCAGGCTCACGGTAGATGTGCTAATCAACACTGAAAATAGCACATGCCAGGAACTCCTACTCCTCAGCAGCATTTAAGCAACACACCCAGTACTTCCCAGGAAGTATTTTTTTTCCCCCTACTCTTTATTCACAATCCATACTGAAAACATTTGGATTGTTTCCTTCAGCTGCATTTTCTTTTGGGCTGGGGTTTTTTGTTTGCCTCTGTTGTTGTCTTTTAACCAGCAAACTTCAACAGAGTCATTCCTTTATTGCAAAGAGTGCTGGAAATGATCAAACCAGACTGGTTAAAAGCACAGAAATCAGGTAGTCAGTTGTTAGGCTGAGTAATGCATCCTCTAACCTTGTCCTTCTGGCTGAGCAACTGCTTCAGCAGACCATGCTAAGCAGAACCACCTCACCAGGAGGGTGTGCTGGAGGAGCACAGCCTGACAGGACAGGGTAAGACACAGAAGGTGTGAATTTGACACCCTCGAGCTACAAGAGGAAAGGAGTCTTTATCTTGAACAATTTGGATTAATATTTCAATAGCTGCAAACTCTGCAAGGTGTTAACAACCACTGCATACCACTGCATCCTTCTGCATCCAGGTGTAGGCACAGGCTAGGCTTGAGCTGCTCAGCGTGGGAGAGAGCTCTGGCAGCGCACCAGTGCACCTCCCGAAGCTGCAGGTGCTATGGATTTCAGGCGCACAGCTGATGGAGCAGGGAGGAGCACCTTGCAGAATTAAGTGCCCAGGTCTCCTTTTAGACACATCCTCTACAGATCAAACCTGTCAGGGTGACACCAACCCACCTGGAGTCACACCAACCCACCTGGAGTCCTTGACCATGGACGATTTGGAGCTGCTCTTGAATCTTGCGCAGCTCCTCCTGCTGCCGATGGATGTTGGCCTCTATCATGCGTGTCCTCTGCTCCAGCTGGTCCTTCAGGTGCTGCATGGCTCCTAGCTGAGCTGAAAACTGAAACACAGGCTGTAGTGCAATGAAGAAATTAAAAGCTGGGCAAAAATCATGGCATTTCATTCACAGGCAGTCAATAACCCTCCTCCACAGTAGGCACGAAAAGGAAATCAAGGGCTGCTTTCCGAGCTGCTTGCAACCACAGCCCCAGCACCCATTCATTAGTGTGAAAATGTCACAGAATCAACATTTAATTGATGCATCAGAGCTGGTGAAATGAAAACAATACAAAAGAAAATTAAACCCACAGCAAAAGCAGCTGACTGCTGTCCAAACCACCAAGGCTCCATGGAAAGCCTTGGTAATTCACATGGGGCTGCGGACGGCAAAGCTCCCCGAGGGTAAAAGCCAGAGCTGCACCAGTCACCAAACATCATTCACTCAGAGCTAAACCAGCTGCAGGTAACTTGGGAACAGCCCCAGGCACACACTGCTGGAGGCTGGCCCCCAGAGAAACTGCTTGTCTCTTCTGTTCTCCTCTAGGACAGGTTGGGGGCTGAGCTGTTGGAGAGCAGCTCTGGGGAAAAAGACCTGGGGGTCCTGGTGGACAACAGGATGGCCTTGAAGCAGCAATGTGCCCTTGTGGCCAAGAAGGCCAATGGCATCCTAGGGGGGACTAGAAGGGCTGTGGTGAGTAGGTCAAGAGATGTTCTCATTCCCCTCTACTCTGCCCTGGTGAGGCTGCATCTAGAATACTGTGTCCAGAAGTCGACCCCTCGGCTCAAGAAGGGCCTCAGGGAGCTGCTGGAGAGAGTCCAGCACAGAGGCACAGAGCTGCTGCAGGCAGTGGAGCATCTCCCTGAGAGCACAGGCTGAGGGACCTGGGGCTGGGAGCTTGGAGCAGAGGAGCCTGAGGGCTGCCCTCATTGCTGGGGATCAAGATGTGCAGGGCTGGAGCCAGGCTCTGCTCAGGGATGTGCAAGCACAGCACAAGGGGCACTGGGGGCAAGCTGGAGCAGAGGAGGTGCCAGGGGAACAGAAGGGAAAACTTTGTCCCTGTGAGGGTGGCAGAGCCTGGAGCAGGCTGCCCAGAGAGGTTGTGGAGTCTCCTGCTCTGGAGCCTTTCCAAACCCCACCTGGATGTGCTCTGTGTGGCCTGCCCTGGGTGATGCTGCCCTGGCAAGGGGGTTGGACTGGGGGATCTCTGGAGGTCCCTTCCAACCCCTAACATCCTGTGAGGCTGTGATCTGCCAGGGGCTACAAGTCAGTACAAGTCTTTGATCCTTGTATCCTATCTACAGGGCACAGATCCTGGCCTGGCCCTGACCCCCTGATTCACAGCCTACGCTGCCCTGTGTGTAAAAAGTTACCAGCAGAGCTGATGAATTGGTCAATTCATGTCCTAAAACATATTTTACCTTAAACTGTGTTTCTGCCTGTGCTTCTAATGGCCATGGCTGAAAACTACATCCACACAAACAGCAGGAAGGAAAAAAATCAAGAGAGAGAGTCAAACTGGGGAATTGGTCATGTCAAGAGAACAAGGTGAAAGGTGACTTTGGCACCAAAGAACTCAGCTTCCAAAGAGAAGTTAACCTCCTCTCCAGAACAAGACTGTTCAAAAAATAACAAACAATAAACCAACTTAATCCATACCTGGGACATGCCAGACTGGAGCTGTAGAGCTGCAGGCTGAGACATTGCTGGCTGTGCTACTGGCTGTCCAAGAGACTGGGAGCTTAGAGACTAGGATTGAGAAGAATGAAAAAGGTTCCATAAGTGTTAAGAGAATGAACTTCACACTTGCCAGAGAATCAGAGAATCATCACAGAACTGTCAGGGCTGGAAGGGACCTCAAGGCTCAGCCAGTCTCAAGCCCCCTGCCATGGGCAGGGACACCTCACACCACAGCAGGTTGCTCACAGCCACATCCAGCCTGGCTGCAAACACCTCCAGGCAGGAGGCTTCCACCACCTCCCTGGGCAGCCTGTGCCAGGCTCTCACCACCCTCACGGGGAACAACTTCTTCCTCACATCTAATCTGAGTTTTTGCTCCATTCCCCCCAGTCCTATCCCCTCCCTGACACCCTCAGAAGTCCCTCCCCAGCTTTCTTGGAGCCCCCTGCAGATCCTGGAAGGCCACAATTAGGTCTCCTCAGAGCCTTCTCCTCTCCAGACTGAATAACCCCAACTCCCTCAGTCTGTCCTCAGAGCAGAGCAGCTCCAGCCCTCTGCTCATCCTTGTGGCCCTTCTCTGGACACCTTCCAGCACCTCCAGATCCTTCCTGGCACAGAGGCTCCAGAACTGGACCCAGAGCTCCAGCTGTGGTCTCAGCAGAGTGGAGCAGAGGGGCAGAATCCCTTCCCTGGCCCTGCTGGCCACACTTCTCTTGCTGCAGCCCAGGCTCTGCTTGGCTCTCTGGGCTGCAAGTGCTCCCTGCTGGCTCCTGTTGAGCTTCTCCTCCCCCAGCACCCCCAGGTCCTTTTCTTCAGGGCTGCTCTCAAGCCAGTCCCTGCCTAGCCTGTATTGGTGCCTGGGATTGCCCTGACCCATCTGCAGGACCTTGCCCTTGGTCTTGTTGAGCCTCATGAGGCTGTACATGAAGTAGCTCTTTACAACATGTGTCAGTCCCAAAATACCATATGCTAAAAGTAAACTTTTCCTGGCATTTCTAACCTTAAATATTAGAGAATTGAGAACACAAGAGCTGTTGATGATGTAGATGTTATGTAGAGAGACAGCTTTTTGTCCTCTCTGTTAGCTGTCAATGTGTTAGTTCAGCTGGAGCACCAAGCATGACACTGCCTCATGTTCTGAAGACATCAGAAGCTGGATGGCAGTATTCACTGCAATATATGGCTATATAAATAGTCATTCATAGGCATTCTCTCCAGGGTCACACACAGCACTCTGCTGCCTGCTGTTCTGTGTGTGTATCATTGGTGATATTCAGCTAGATACTGAAAAGTCACAGAAAGAAGCTGTGGGAGTGAAAGGAGACTTGTAGAGAATCTTGCAAACCCTGATGCCAAAACACCCCAAAAGTTCTGTGTTTAATTATTGTATTCCCTTAAAATGTAGCACAGTGATGATACACTGCTGACAGTCACTTACTTATAGACCCTAGAACAGCTCAGGCTGGAAGGGAGCTCAGAGCTCCTCTCCTCCAACCTCCACACCATGCCCAGGGACACCTCTCAGCTACACTCAGCTGCTCAGGGCCTCATCCAGCCTGGCCTTCAGCACCCCCAGGCAGGAGGCAGCCACAGCCTCCCTGGGCAGCCTGGGACAGAGGCTCAGCAGCCTCCTACCAAGGAACTTCTTCCTCAGCTCCACTCTAGCCCTGCTCTGCCTCAGCTTCAAGCCATTGCCCCTTGGCCTGGCTCCAGACACCCTGATGCAAAGTCCCACTGCAGCCTTCCTGTGGGATCCCTTCAGGTCTGGAAGGTAGCTGCAAGGTCCCCCCAGAGTCTTGTCCCTGCTGAACAACCCTCCAGCTCCCTCAGCCTGTTGTCATGGCAGAGCTGCTCCAGCCCTTGGACCATCTTTGTGGCCTCCTCTAGACATGCTCCAACAGTTGTATGAAACTGATCCCAAGTGAAAGTGTTCAGAGTTTAAACCAGGTGTTTTCAGAAGAACCAAACCAAAGGTGAGTTACACTCATCAGTACAGATTTGCTCTCTGAAGAGTTTACCTGGCTGCTCAGAGATGATCTTCTTTGTGCAGTCTTTTCATGACCAGATAAGCTCTGCCTTGGAGGAGTGCTAGTGTCCACTGTCATTTTAGTTGGTGTTGCTGACAATGTTCAGAGTAGCAATAGAGAGAGAGATGTTAACAGTAATCTCACTTCTGCAATGCAAGACTCAAATCACAGCAAGTTTTGCAGGGGAAAAAGATAAATGAATCACCAAACCCCCAGAACCCCTCAAGACCTGGTCTCTTTTCCCCTGATCATCCAACAGCCATGCAATCTGATGGACTGAACCAGCAATTGCACTTTCAGAAGTCACTCCACAACCTCTGAAGAGCTGAGTGGTCACCAGACCTGAGCCCTCCCAAAGGAGCTTTTCATCTCACAATGATTACCTGTGAGCTATGCATTTAATTCACAGTAAGCAGGGAAAGCCTTCCCTAGGCAGAGAGCTGCATTTGCAACAGTTGGTGCTTACATGAATGATCTGAAACTGCAGTATGTGAAGATTTTCTTGAACTCCTGGAGGAAACAGAAGGTGTGGGGCTGGTATCAAACCTTTCCAGTGCTTCTTTGAGACTCACTGTGTTGATGTGGTTGTCAGAGCCAGAGTCCTGACTCTGAAGAGACACACAAACAACAATTACTTTGCCTGTCCATTTCTGGTAGCAAATATCCAAGCCCATGCTGTGTGTACCCAACCCCTTCCACAGGTGCCTGTGCAGCAGCAGTGGCCTGGTTTGAGGTGTCTCAGCTCAGTCTCTATTTGTGGCTTTTATCCTTGCAAAAGCAACCAAAGCCAAGCTAAGTAAGCCTGGAAACCAAAACCCAGGCAGACACAAGCTGAGTGCTGAGCCGACCACCTTCTCTAACAACTCAAGTCCCTCTGAACACCAGGGTACTGAGTGAATTGCCTATTCTTCTGAGAAAGGATGACTGAATTCCACTGGCAGGAGCAGTGTCAGATGAACTCGCTGAAGACCCAAAGGAAAACATCTCGGCACTGCCAAGGGAGCGGACGTCAGCGCATCTGCACAAGCTGGCTTATCTCACTGAGGTTTCCAAGGACATCACTTCAAAGCCAACTTTGTACTTCTAAGAAATGGGATGGAGTCACAAAATGGAAGAGCTCCTGCTTTCCACTTGTGGATTCTCTTCAGCCATCTTTGTGTGGCGGCCTTGGCTTTTCACCTTGCGGGTGCTACCAGTAAGGAAGAACATTCATTTCCGAATCACAGCTCCGCAGGAGCCACATCTGAGTAAGGACTTGGGGGTGTTGCCATGTTGTAACCACAGGAACTCCTGAGCAAGGAGGCTAAGTGCTCAGGGCAGAACACAGTTGAACACCCTTCTCAGGCTTCTTGGGGCATTTTAAACAGCCATGTTATTTACAGATCAAAATAATCCCTTTGACAGGACAAATCACTGCTTGCTGCTGCACAGATTCCCAGAACGGTTTAGGTTGGAAGAGACCTTGAAGATCACTGAGTTCCAACCCCCCTGCCACTGGCAGGGACAGCTTCCACTAAACCAGGTTGCTCAAGGCCTCACCCAGCCTGCCTTGAACACCTCCAGGGATGAGGCTTCCGCCACCTTCCCAGGTGACCTGTGCCAGGGTCTGACCACCCTCGCTGGAAAGAATTTTATTCTAATATCCACTCTAAATCTGCCCTCCTCAAACTTAAAGCCATTCCCTTTGTAAAAAGTCCCCTATTTGCTTACATATTTTCAGCATGAAAGAAAGAAGTAAAATGCATGCAAGACACTCACTTTATCTGCTGTTATCTCTGGAAGAGACTCCTCAATACCAAGCTCTCGTCGTCTCTCTGCTCTGACTTCTGCATAACTGGAAGAACGAACCAGACATGACCACTGGGATGATTTAAAACACATGTCTCAAAAAGCAAACTCCACAGGGCTACCTTGCTTATAAATCATCTCAAGACACTTTAAACTGCCATGACTTCTCTCTGCAGCCAAAGCAGATCTCACAGAATCACTGAATTGTCAGGGTTGGGAGGGACCTCAAGGCTCAGCCAGTCCCAAGCCCCCCTGCCATGGGCAGGGAGACCTCACACCACAGCAGGTTGCTCACAGCCACCTCCAGCCTGGCTGCAAACACCTCCAGGGATGAGGCTTCCACCACCTCCCTGGGCAGCCTGTGCCAGTCTCTCACCACCCTCATGGGGAACAACTTCTTCCTGACATCCAATCTCAATCTCCCCACTTCTAGTTTTGCTCCATCCCCCCCAGTCCTATCAATCCCTGACACCCTAAAAGTCCCTCCCCAGCTTTCTTGGAGTCCCCTGCAGATGCTGGAAGGCCACAATTAGGTCTCCTCAGAGCCTTCTCTTCTCCAGTCTGAACACACCATTAGAATTTCTTTAATCCAGATGTCAAAGCACAACTCACCTGACAACAGTGTGCGTACAGACAATAAACTCTGGCCTGGAATTCCACTGGTGATAGGTGATATAGTAATGAGTTTGCAGCCAAATCCACTGCTGTCCCTTTGTGAGGAATCTGTAGTAACATGATTTCCCTTTCCCATATTGCATTACTATAAAAGTGAAGAATAAAGTTTACTGTCTTTCCAGCCTGGAGACATTACAATGACATGACAAACATCAGTGCCCAGCCTGGCACAGCTGCCAAGCAGGTCAGCACTATGGCACTGACTAAGACCATTTAAAGTGGCAGCTTTCTGCAAGAATAAAATGTTCACACTGTGGTTTCCAATTTTTTTGGTGTTGTTTTTTCCTTTTCAAACACTGTGAAAAACTGCTGTGCAAACAGACTGAATGCAGCTTTACTGAGAACAGCCTAGGTGAAGGGGAAGCTGATTCCAGGACGTGTTTAAAGCCGTTTGGACATTTGTTAAACACCACAGGAGTCTTTAAAATGCTATAGGAAGTGCTGGAGGAGCATTAGTCACTGTTGTGTGCACTGGAATTTACCACAATGTAAACTCTTAAATCAGAAGAGAAAGTTAAGCCTGGTTTTCAGTTCTGCATCAAAGGAACAGAGATGAGGATCAAATAAAGGGATTCCAAGGGGCTTCCCTTAAGCCCAAGGCTTCACTACAGCAGTTTACAACTTAACAGGCTTTAAACCAAACATCTGTAAAGCAAACTTGGTTCATCTTATCAATTCAGCAGTACTCACAGTGCTCATGACATTTTGCCAGATTATCTAGATCATCCACATGATAATAATCATAGCCTGATGTTCCCAACACTTCAAATGGCAGATAACCTATTATCGGAGGGGCCCTAATTAATACAAAATCAGTGTCAGTTTCTTTGCACACACACACAAAGCTCAAAACAGAACAATTTACTTAAGACATCTTTTCTTGTTTACAGTATGTGCTCTGAAAAAAACTTAAAAGCTTAAACCCAACACAAGCTATGAGTAGTCAATGCTGATTAGTGAACTAAATATTATAGCCACCACTGTGATTCAGCTACTATTGCTGCTATACATAGAAGGAATTGCACCTGTGATCCAAGAATAGGAACTTCCATTCTAAGCTATGTCTAGATGTGAACTCTTCATTGGGTTCTTCAACAGTGCACATTTCCTAAAAAGTAAAAAAATAAAAAGCTCTCTCAAAACTGCTCTAGTCTACAGCATCAGCTCTTTCGAAACGCAGACTTACCTAAGGCCAGCAGAGACCTCCACAACACTTAGAGCATGTTATTTGTTTCAGACCATTTTGCTTGTTTAGAGGCATGGCACTGAGGTAGAATCCAATCTCAGCTGTGTCAGGCTGACACTGGCTTGATTCAAACAGGACAAGCCTGGTGTGAGATTGAACTCAGGCTCAGTGCCCACACACGCAGCAGCACGGCAGAAATCAGCAGTTCCTGCAGTTATGCTTTTAAGGGGTAACAAGCAAAAGAAGAGATGAAACACTCCCACCAGACACTCTGATTACAGTGGATGCTTATAATGGCTAAAAACCAACGTTAGCAAGATGGTCACAATATCTGGACTCTTCCTTTCAGTGACTAGGGAGTATTCTAAATCACTATGGCTTGGGGGCACAGACATGTACCAATAACACAACTAGGCTCAGAACTCAGGAACGGCAAATGACTGCACTGCCACTGTGACAACAAAGCCTCAAGGTATTCTCCACAGCATTTTAAATGTACTCTGCTCAGACAGAGGTGCATCCAGTGCATGCCAGTCAGTCTCTGCTGTCCCCTTTCCAGCGAGGTAAAGATGCCCCACCAAGTACTGTGCCTCACTGAGAGGAGCTAACTGAGCTCCGAACACAGCCAAGCAACCTCAAGCTGTTTGCCCATTTGCAAACTCCTCTGGCACTGCCTTACAAGGAGAAAGGTGGGATGATAAAATGCATGCACACATACAAACACAACCCTCCAAGAACTACAGTAAAACTAGGGATGTTTGTTTTGGAGACCTGCACACATTTGTCACACTTGTAGGAGCTTGCAGCAGCAGCCCTGTTGCCAGGATCTCTTGAAACAACAGTTTCCTAAGGACTACAGCCCAGAAGCCACCGGTGAGCTGACTTCATGTTCATGCCAGATGTGACAGACAGGCACACTGCTGCCCTGCAACCACCTGAACTAAAATAGGCCTGTGGGGAAACACAGTAGAAGACTGACTGCTGGTCCTACAAAGGGATCACCTTCCCTTGCACTCTTTTCAGGCTATACTAAGTTTAAGTGGAGTTTAAAGAGTTCAAGTGGATATTTTGCACTTCTTTCAACAGTTATTTCCATTTTTCCTCTCTGTGCAAGAAAGAAGTGAACAGATCTAGGCAAGATATTTTTTTTCCCTCACCTTCATCAGTGTAAAAACTAAAGACAATGACTGAACAGGGAGTTGCATGCTGGAGGTAATGAACAAAATCACTTCCAGTTAGCAAGACTGAACCTTTAGAAGTGAAACCCAGAGCTCATCCAACTTTCCTGAGATTACAGCATTAAACACAGCACCACTCATAGCAAAGTAAAAGAAATGACAGAGCAAGTGCATGCCCTTGAGCTATACTTTTGATTTGTCATTTCTTTTAACCTAATTATTTTGGCACAATTCAAAATGAAAGTAAAAACATAACTGAAGTGCAGGCAGTAAAATTAAACTGCAGTTCACAGTTAACAGGCAGTTAAAACATCATTGTTAGTGAGGAGCTGGCAGCAGGTTAGTCTCTGATGACTCAATGCATTTCTAGTCATGATTTGCAGATATTCCACTGTAAAACACCCCTGGGCAGAAGCTATCTTGTTCAACAGTTGAAGCTGTCAACAAGGCATCAAGAAAAGAAAGGGCTTTCATTTGTCACAACAAGTACGCTGGTGGAAGCCTTTTGCCTGGATTAATCACGCCTTAATCTTCATCTTGAGAGGATTCAGTTATTTACCAGCCAAAGTGCATGACAAATGTTTTCCAGAAGGTGGAGAGCCAAATCTCCTCACTGAGGAGGCAAGTTTGGGGCACACTTTGTTACAAAGTGGTGGGGTCATGTGCAGCAAGTAAAAGCATGAGCTTGCAGAGGTTATTCTCATGAACGCTGTGGCTTTATGTATATCCTTAAGAGATTATATTCTAGGTAAAAAAATCCTGACCTGCACACCATCTGAAAGAACAAGTGGCAGCTGAGCAGGCAGTTTCTACCTAAATCAGGCAATCCAGCACTAAAAACCACAGCTCACTACTGGCTCCATCACACAGCTGTTAGTAAAGTTGCTAGGATGGTAGAGTTCCTGCAGTAGAGTCTGCTCACTGCCAGCCTCAATAACAACAGAGGGGCTCAACAGAGTACAAACAAGTACTGCCAGGGTAAAAGTCTGCACTCAAATGATAGTCTTCTCCCCAAGCAGGTATTTCCCAGATGAAGAGCACCCTTGAGAGGATATTAAAATGGTTGCAATATGAAAGCTTCCTCAGGCACTGGGGGTTCAGAAACTCAGGAGGAGGAATGAAACTTAGTGCAGAGTATGGTCTGTAAAGCTTTCCCCCTCAGGAGACTGAAAGACATGAAAGATTATGAATGATTTTTCCTCAGCTTCCATATGCCCTGCTCCAGAAGCAGGAAAACCAGAAGTTTTCCTGCAGTACATCCTGAACTGGCAGACTTGAAAAGACAAAAATATTTACAAAGACTGCTAGGCTGGGGTCTCCCCCCGCCAAGTACTCCATGGAGCAAAAAGCACACATTTAACTTCTCTACCCTCTGCAGCCCCACCAGGAAGGACAGTGTTTAGACCCACAGAGCAAGGAAGCTGTCAGATGAAAGATTTCCATGGCTTCAAGAAAAACAAACAACAAACTTTCTCTGGCTTGCTGTCTGGAGAGATCCACTTCCTATTCAGCCTGACAGGACTGAGGTTTGCATGATTCCTCCACTCCCTACCATGCTTTCAAAGTGCAAAGCATATAAACCATGCCTTCAGAGGCTACCACCACCAACCTTCACCTTAAGACACCAGTGCCTTCAAACTACAGGCAAGCTATTTCAGTGTTTGAAGAGCAGTGCGGGGCAGAGAGCAGCTCCGCCGTGTGCCACAGCCACTCGGTGGCATTTCTCTGCAGCTGCACTGCAAGGACAAATGCTGCACAGCAGACTGTCCTGTACCTAGATTAAAAGATTTGTGTAAGACATGTAACCTGACTCCCAATCACAGACCATCCTGTACTGTAGCCTAAGCGTTTGTTTGGACTTTGGTGAGGAACAGGATTACCCTCAGCAAATCACAAGTTTCATACACATCCAGTTCTAAACTTGGAAAGCTACCTGCATTCTACAGTTTGCTGGGGAAGCCAAGCCTGCCCTCCAAACAGCCAAGGTACTGAACAACAGGAGTGGAACAAAGGAGTTCTGTTGCCTCAAACGCAACTCGCTGTGCCTGACAGGTATCCATTAAGCCCTACCAGGTTTGCTTCTGTGTCGAACTACAGCAAGACCACCACCACCACCAGAAAGTTCACATCTAAGTTTCAGATAAAATTACAGATCCAGGTTTGCTTCTGCATCAAACTACAGCAAGCATCAAACTACAGCCAGACCACCACCACCATACAATTCACATCCAAGTTTCAAGTAAGATTATGAGTTTCTGCAGGGGCAGTGGAATCTCGACATGACCTTTCACTTGGTTTAAGTTCAGCTTGCTAAACTGGATTCCTCTGGGCTTCTAGTTTTATTTCTTGCATACTACTACTTGAAATGACCACTTAGAAATGGCATTCACAAGACTTCATTTGATGCTTTGCACAACACTTAACCTCTTTGTGTGTGAGGAAACACAGGCCCTGTCAGTTTCACATATGGACATCCCTTATGATCTCCATCAATGCCACCTGAAATACGTGCATTCTTTCTGAGGTTGCTCTCTTAGTACATCTAAAGTGCTACAGAAGTGGTTTCATCTGTACATACCTTGATAAATTGAGGTGTAGCTAATCTGACTGTGGCTACAAAGCAAACTTTGTCTTCATACGCAGGCCGGTGCGATCGCTGAATGGTTCCTTCGAAACCATTGTGCGCTGAGCTGGGAACTGAGGGGAGACAGAGAAGAGGAACAGAGGTTGTGCAGCAGTCAAGGGAAAGCAGCCACCAAGCAACATTCTCAAAGAACTGAAGTGACACTCAGCCTGCTGTTTTCTGCCAAAGCAGCTTCAAGAAACTAGTAACAATTCTAACCCTCGTTGGGAGCTACTGACAGGGAGTGGAACACCCCTGCTTCATTTTGTACTCCCTTGGCTCTGCCCTGCTCAGACCACAGCTGCAATCCTGTGTCCAGACTGGGGCTCCCCAACCCAACAGAGACCTGCTGGAGAGAGTCCAATAGAGAGCTACAAGGATGGCTGGGGGACTGGAACATCTCTGCTGTGAAGAAAGACTGAGAGCCCTGGGGCTGTTCAGTCTGGAGAGGAGAAGGCTGAGAGGGATCTGATCAATGTCTATCAATAGCTGAGGGGTGGGGGTCAAGAGGAAGGAGCCAGGCTCTTTTCAGTGGTGCCAGTGATAGGACAAAGAACAAGAGGTTCAAGCTGGAACACAGGAGGTTCCACTTCAACATGAGGGGACACTTCTGCATGGTGAGTGTGTTGAAACCCTGGAGCAGGCTGCCCAGAGAGGTTGTGGAGCCTCCTTCCCTGGAGACCTTCAAAACCTGCCTGGATGCATTCCCGTGCAGCCTGCCCTGGGTGATCCTGCTCTGGCAGGTGAGTTGGACTGGCTGACCTCTAACGTTCTGTGACTCTGTATCAGCTTTGGTAACTTTTTCTTTTGAGCTCTAGGGTAAGTATTTCTGTTCCAGGCTTCCATCACATTCAAACAACACAAGAAGGAGACTGAGTACCCGAGCCATCAAGGGCACAATTATTTCATCAGAATCAGAACGCTGAGCTGAGAACAAATCCCACTTGCTGAACCAGACATGGATGCAATCACAAGAAGGCAAAGAATGGACCAGACCTCAACACAGATTAATCTTGCCTTTAATTTCCAGCAGGTATCAATCCAGTTTATCTTTACTAAGCTCTAATGATTGTGAAATGCTTTCAGTTTCTTCCAAGCCTATCTGGGTTTAGTTCAGCTCTGGAGTCAAACTTCTACTGAAGTTTCTTCATGCAATTTAGGCTTTCATCATAAAGAAAACATGTCATTTCCTTCCTCTTTATCTTATCCCTTTTCTTTGCTCTCCAGATTTTATCTTGCCTCCTAAGTTAGCTGTACATTTCTGGTTGCTTTCACTGCTCTGATCTGAACTCTGTCCAATCTGCCTCGCTCACAACAGAGCATGTCAAACACCCTGGATGAGGACACAAGGGTGCTAGCAAGTGCAGCAGGACTATTTCATGTGGTTCAGACTCTCTTTTCACAACCTGGTGATGGCTTGTGGTGACTTGGTCATGCCCAGTTCACATTCCACAGTAGTTCCTCTTTGCAAAGGACTGCTATCTGCAGGCTCTAGCTTCTCCTGCTGTTCATACAGTTTGTCACTCCCAAGTGCAGTAACTTGCATTTGCTGTTAGCTGGTCTGGGTTTCGTTCCCCAGAACAATTTCTCTTCTAAAGTTGGGGGTGAATTGTTGTCTTGTTCTAAGTGTCCTTGCATCATTCCAAGCCTGCAAACCACTTTTTGTTATTTGCAACATTAATGAAAATGCTGATCAAATCCAGAGGCAGCCCATCAAAACTAATTTTGAGAGTGACCACTGCTAACTGCTCCAAGCAGTTTCTGCAGCTACTCTCCAGCAAAAGCTTCCTTTACAGAACCACAGAAACATTCAGACCCTGGGGATCATCAAGTCCAACCAACAACCCTACTCCACAAGGTTCACTCCTAAACCATAGCCCCAAGCACCACATCTAAAGGATCTTTAAACACATGCAGGGTTGGTGACTCAACCACCTCCCTGGGCAGCACAGTCCGTGGGTGTGAGGACAGGATGTGGTCACTGTCAAAAGCTCATTAAAAAAGTCCATCACTTATTTGCACATTGTCCTCTTACTCAGACAGTGTCTTACTCCTCGGTGGAGGGAACTGCATTGATTTGATGCTATGTGTACCTGAAAATCCACAAAGGCTGCCATTCAATTCCTTGCAAGCTTCCTGAAGCTCACACAGAGTTTCATCATTTATTCTGGATTTTCTTGCAAAACTGCATTGCAACCACTAAGTCTGCAGTTTCCCAACCCCTCCTCGCTCCAGACTGCTGCCACAACAACCCCAAGCAGGGCTATAGGCTGGGGACAGAGTGGCTGGAGAGCAGCCAGGCAGAAAGGGACCTGGGGGTACTGGTTGATGGTAGGCTGAACATGAGCCTGCAGTGTGCCCAGCTGGCCAAGAAGGCCAATGGCATCCTGGCCTGCATCAGGAACAGTGTGGCCAGCAGGAGCAGGGAGGTCATTCTGCCCCTGTACACTGCACTGGTTAGGCCACACCTTGAGTCCTGTGTCCAGTTCTGGGCTCCTCAGGTTAGGAAAGATGTTGAGATGCTGGAAGGTGTCCAGAGAAGGGCAACAATGCTGGGGAGGGGTCTGGAGCACAGCCCTGGGAGGAGAGGCTGAGGGAGCTGGGGTTGCTTAGCCTGGAGAAGAGGAGGCTCAGGGGAAACCTTCTTGCTCTCTACAGCTACCTGGAGGGAGGTTGTAGCCAGGTGGGGTTGGTCTCTACTCCCAGGCAGCCAGCAGCAGAACAAGAGGACAGAGTCTCAAGCTGTGCCAGGGAGGTTTAGGCTGGATGTCAGGAAGAAATTCTTCCCAGAGAGACTGGCCCTTGGGATGTGCTGCCCAGGGAGGTGGTAGAATCACCATCCCTGGAGATCTTCAAGAAAAGCCTGGATGAAGCACTCAGTGCCATGGTTGAGTTGATTGGATAGGGCTGGGTGATAGGTTGGACTGGATGATCTTGGAGGTCTCTTCCAGCCTGGCTGGTTCTATGGTTCTGATTCTATACTGCCATATTTGGCCTCTGCAGGTGTTTCAGGCCTGCTTTGGCCCTCTTGTCTTTCCTACACACTTGCATCTGACACTACAAAGCAATCTCTGCCTATTTTGTGTGCAGAATACACTGCCATCCCATAAACAAACCCAGGCTGGTTTACAAGATACTGCATTGATAAGATATTTGTGGGTGATCTTCATGAAGGCCTACTACCAAGTGCACTGCACACCCCATTTGCCTGGCTGAGCAAATGAAGATGCCTCTCAAGGAAACAGCACAGGCAGGTTAGAGAGAGGAACAATATTACTGCAGAACTATCGAAAAGGAATGGAAGGAAGAAGGAAGTCACTGTGCAACAGTGTTAGTCCATCCACTCCTCTGAGTGCTAAGTCCTGTCAGGGAAAGCACAGAATTGAAAGGGGGGGGGAAAACCCTACATTTTACTTCCCAGCTCACTGCCTAATGAGAACTGCAGGTACTCAGTGCCACTGATCTTCAAGTTAGTTCTTCAGCTGCCTAAGTATGGATTATGTTTAACTAAGCCCAGGCATTATTCTAAAGCATTGTCTTAAACATCTCTAGTTTCCTTCAACTGAAAGCATTAACCATACTGTCTGCATTGTGGGCTCAAAACACACAGACCTGGAAGACATGATAAGCAGGTTTTCTGCTTTTGATTAAAAGTATTAGGTAGTGTAGAAGTGATAGAGCTGCTCCAGGCTCAAGCCACAGAGCTGCTCCAGGCTCACAGAGCTGCCCCCGGCTCACGCCACCGAGCTGCCCCCGGCTCTTCTTTTGAAACCCTGGTTTTAGCTCATCATTAAGTTTTGCATAATGCCCCCCGGCCTGTTGAGCTGGGCAGCAGCCCAGGCACTCCAGCTCTAACAAATGACTGAGATTACTTACCACTATTCAGACACTTGAAATTTCCTATAAACTTTACATATTCATATGTAGG
Organism: Colaptes auratus; assembly: GCA_015227895.2. NCBI lineage: Eukaryota > Metazoa > Chordata > Aves > Piciformes > Picidae > Colaptes > Colaptes auratus. Next base: position 4,332,909 of record CM037643.1, read on the forward strand.
TTGCTCTTTTGGATCTATTGTTCCTCGGAGCATATGGCAACAGAATTCTAGTTGGTTTTTTGCTGAGGGAAGAATAAAGACATTAATAGGGCTACATGCTTGATGCCTTGTGCACAGCCAACAGCGAGAGGAAAGCAGGAGCGATTCAGCTGCGTACGTATCACGATACCCTTAAGTGCTGTGATTACAAATGGCCATAGCCTTTAACCAGCATGACATGAACTAAGCTGAAGGAGATCTCTTCAGAGTAGGTGCATGAATGGCCTGAATGCTAATGACACAGAATCACCCCCCCAACAAAAATCCCCACAGAGCTACTTTAACAAAGCAGCTGCCCCAGACTTCACTCAAGCATGCACTTCCAAACCCCATCAGCTGCTATGTTTTGCATTCTTGCCAACTGCTGCAACTGCCTAAGCAGAAGCTGTGAAACAGAGTGAACATTTCTAATACATGGGAAGCCACAGAGTGAAATGCAATGCAATGCTGAGAAGGAGTCAAAGCCTTTTCTGCTTCTCACACCACTCC
>CM037643.1:4333936-4451559 GCA_015227895.2 Colaptes auratus
CCTCAAGCTGCAGCAGAGTAGGTTTGCACTGGACAGTAGGAAGAAGCTTTTCCCATCCAGAGTGGTCAGAGATTGGAATGTGCTGGGCAGGGAGGTGGCTGAGTCCCCCAGCCTGGCTGTGCTTGCAGGTGGTTTGGATGTGGTGCTTGGGCTGTGGTTTAGGGGTGAGCCCTGCAGGGCAGAGTTCACGGTGGGCCTTGGTGATCCTGAGGCTCTGTTCCAACCTGAGTGTTGCTGTGATTCTGTGCAACCTGAAGTCTTTCTTCTTTCTTCTTCTTCTTCTTGTCAAGTCTCCACACTGTCATGCATAGTCATGGCATAATATGCATAATATGCATAAGTCATCACTTGTAGCTGGCTGTCATCTCAGCCCTCTACAGCCCACTTCCCACACCTGGGGTAAGGCTTCTCTGCAGTGTGTGCTGGGAAGTGCTAGACTGATGCTCAGGCCTGGCCTTTGATGCTGAGCCCAGAGGAAGCTGGGAGCCTGGAGCAGGCAGAAGGAGCCATCCTCAGCTGCTGGCTGTACCCCACACTTGCTGGCTCTCCCTTCCCACCGCAGCAGATGGTGCCCAGCAGAAGAAGTGACCTGGAGCCTCAGTACCAACTGCACCAGGCCTGCACAGAGCTGCTCAGGGAAGCAGGGAAGTAGTATTTGCCTTGTTCTCTCCTTGCTTGCTGCTTAGTCCCTTAGGGAAACAATACATTAATGTTCCTGGAGGGTATACATCACACCCCAAAGAAATCATTGGCCCTGGCGCTGGGCAGGGTGGAAAGGCTGAGGGAGTGCCCAGCCTGGCGCTGCAGGGTGGCAAGCATCAGCCACTGCTTTGGGTTAAGAAGGCACATCCCTGCCCTCAGGCAGCTGCTCCCAAGGTGCACTGTGTTGGCTGACTGGCCTCCAGCCTCCCCTGGAGCAGCTGCTGGGACTGCTGCCCAAGCCTGCCATCCCAAATGCCAGCATCCCTTCCCTAGGGAAGGGCTGGAGCTTCGGAGCTGGCTGGATAAGGTCCTCTGCCATCCCAGGGGAAGTTCACGTGCAGGGCCCTGCATCTGGGGAGGAATCTTTGAGGTCTCTTCCAACCTTGGTGATTCTGTGAGTAACAGCAGGCACCAGCACAGCTTAGGAGCTGCCCTGCTGGAAATCAGCTCCACAGAGAAGGCCCTTGGAGTGCTGGTGGGCAGCAAGCTCCCCATGGGGCAGCAATGTGCCCTGGTGGCCAAGAGAGCCAAGGGCATCCTGGGGTGCAGCAAGAAAAGTGTGGCCAGCAGGGCTGGGGAGGCTCTGCTCCCCCTCTGCTCTGCCCTGCTGAGACCACAGCTGCAATCCTGTGTCCAGTTCTGGGCTCCCCAGCTCGAGAGACAGAGAGCTGCTGGAGAGAGCCCAGCAGAGAGCCAGGAGGATGATTTGGGGACTTCTGCTCTGTGAAGAGAGACTGAGAGACCCTGGGTGACCTTGCTTTTGGCAGGGGGGTGGACTCGATGATCTCTGATGGTCCCTTCCAAGCTCTAACATCCTGTGTCTCTGTGACCCTGCCTCCTGCCCAGCCACCAGGGCTCCAGAGGGATGCAGCTCAGGGCAGTCTCCAGAGGTCCAACACTACAGAGGATGCCCATCTCTGACCCTCCTCCTGGCTGTCTACAACTCCCTGAAAGGACCTTGTGGGGAGGCTGCTGCTGGCTCTTCTCCCAGGTAATCAGTGACAGAACAAGAATGGCCTCAAGCTGCAGCTGGGTAGGTTCAGGCTGGACCTGAGGAAGAAGTTTTCTCCCAGCAAGAGTGGTTGGGGGCTGGAGTGTGCTGCCTAGGGAGGTGGTGGAGTCCCCAAGCCTGGATGTGTTTAAAGGCAAAGTTCAGCTTTCCTCTCCTCCTCTTCCCACTTCTTGATGCCTTGCCTGACCTTCTAGTTTGATACAGACTGGAGCCTAGCCAAACAGGTGCCAGGGCCGGCCAGTGGCTCTGCCACCAGGCAAATCGCTCATTTCATGTCGAAGAGCCTCCCACCTGGTGGCTGAGCTCTTTACAAGGTGCAACTGGGAAGGAGCCAGTCCCAGGGAATAAATAAGGCTTCACTGGAGGAGAGCTGCTCTGTATCTGCTTCCTAGAGCTTCCCCTGAGCCCCAGAGGCTGTTATGTTGTCCCAGGGGAGACACAAACCAGTATTTGTTCAAGCTCTTAGTGCAGAGGAGCAGAGACATTTCCTTCTCTCTGATATGCTGGAGATCAGCTGCAGGGCATCTGCAGGCACTGCTGTGGCTGCCAAGCAATCCGGGGAGCTCAGCATCTGACTGCAACCCTCTCGTGGTGCTGCACAGCTGGGGGCTGTGGCTCTCTGTGCCATCTCCTGCCTCTGGGCAGGAGGGGACTGGCTGGAGAGCAGCCCTGGAGAAAAGGCCCTGGGGGTGCTGGGGGGAGGAAAGCTCAGCAGGAGCCGCAGGGAGCACTTGCAGCCCAGAGAGCCAAGCAGAGCCTGGGCTGCAGCAAGAGAAGTGTGGCCAGCAGGGCCAGGGAGGGGATTCTGCCCCTCTGCTCCACTCTGCTGAGACCACAGCTGCAGCTCTGGGTCCAGCTCTGGAGCCTCTGTGCAGGAAGGCTCTGGAGTTGCTGGAAGGTGTCCAGAGAAGGGCCACGAGGAGGAGCAGAGGGCTGGAGCTGCTCTGCTGTGAGGACAGACTGAGGGAGTTGGGGCTGTGCAGGCTGGAGAGGAGAAGGCTCCCAGGAGACCTCATTGTGGCCTTCCAGGATTTGCTCCAGGTGTGTCATGTCAGTGATAGGACTTGGGGGGATGGAGCAAAACTAGAAATGGGGAGATTGAGATTGCTTGTGAAGAGTTTGTTCCCCTTGAGGGTGGTGAGAGCCTGGCACAGGTGCCCAGGGAGGTGGTGGCAGCCTCCTGCCTGGAGGTGTTTTGCAGCCAGGCTGGCTGTGGCTGTGAGCAACCTGCTGCAGTGTGAGGTGTCCCTGCCCATGGCAGGGGGTTGGGACTGGCTGAGCCTTGAGGTCCCTTCCAGCCCTGACAGTTCTGTGATTCTGTGATCTCCTCTGCTTCCATGTGGCCACAGCCAGGCACCGAAGCTGCAACCTCTCCACTGGAAGGAGAAGGCTTTGGAGGGCAAGCTAAGGTGTGCTGATGCCCTTCCATGGCCTCCTTCGTGCCTAGCAGTTGGCTTGGGTGGACATTAGGCTATGCTCCAAGAGAGACTTTCAGCATCAGAAGAAGAAATCATCTTGGAGAGACCAGGAGTGTGGATGTGATGATCTCTGGGCTGGGGGCAGTGTGTTGCTCTTGCAGGCACCAGGCCAGGAAACTTCCTTCTTGACAGTGTGGTGATACTGCTGAAGAGATTTCTCCTGTCCTAGAAGTGGCTTAAGATGTCTCTGGTGCAATCTAAGTGGCTCTCAGGACTTCCAGGCACTAGATGATAAATAGAGGGGGTTGAACTCCTGTCTTTCTGTCCAGCTGTGTAGCAGATACTTCCTTAATTGCTTGTAATTACATTGCTAATGGCCCTGCACTGATAAGGTGAACTACTGGGAGCTTCTCTAAGGATCCTCATTTTGATCTCCTCAGCTCCAAGCCAGAGAGCCAGCAAGCAGATGTGGTAGCCCTAAATGATTTCCTGCCATGGAAAACATGGCCAAGCATAGTTCTCTTCCAGCCTTCCCCTCCTCACCTTCAGCCTGGAGGAGACTTAGAGGGCACCTTGTCACTCTCTGCAGCTACCTGAAAGGAAGCTGCAGTCAGGTGGGGGTCAGGCTCCTCTCCCAGGCAGCTTGTGACAGGAGCAGAGGGCAGGGCCTGAAGCTGCAGCAGGGGAGGCTTAGGTTGGCTGTTGGGAAGCACTGCCTCCCAGCAAGGCTGGCTGGGCACTGGGAGGTGCTGGAGTCCCCATCCCTGGAGGTCTTTAAGGGAAGCTTGGATGTGGCACTTGGGGCCAGGCTTTGGCTGGTGTGGGGGGGCTGGGTCACAGGCTGGACTGGATGATCTCAGAGGTCTTTCCCAGCCTCAATCATTGTGTGATGATTCTGCGGCTCTGTAACCGATGTTTTGAATGCCTCTTGCCTGGAACAGATGACAAAGCAGGTCCACACCACCATCACATGGTCCTGGGCATGGTGCCCCTGGGCAGAGGCACGAGTGCTGGCTTGCTCCTGAGCAGGTAGCCCCATGCCTGCCTTGTGCTGGGGCGGCGCTGGGCTCATGACCATCACAAGGCCTGGGCGGCCTGCGTCACGGCAGCGGGGGGAGCAGCAGGAGAGCTGCTCCTCAAGCTCTGGGAAGAGGAGCCCAGAGGGGGGCTGTGGGACAGGGCCTTCTGCAGCTGCCCTCTGCTGACTAATGCACACTCACAGCCCAAGGGGGCGACAGAGCCCCCTGCTGCTAGAGAGAGCCTTGAGCAGGGGATTTTAGATCATAGCATCACAGAGCTGTCAGGGCTGGAAGGGAGCTCAAGGATCAGCCAGTGCCAACCCCCCTGCCATGGCCAGGGACACCTCACACTGCAGCAGGCTGCTCACAGCCACAGCCAGCCTGGCTGCAAACACCTCCAGGCAGGAGGCTTCCACCACCTCCCTGGGCAGCCTGTGCCAGGCTCTCACCACCCTCATGGGCAACAACTTCTTCCAAGCATCCAATCTCAATCTCCCACTTCTAGTTTTGCTCCATCCCCCCAGTCCTATCACTCCCTGACACCCTCAGAAGTCCCTCCCCAGCTTTCCTGGAGCCCCCTGCAGATCCTGGAAGGCCACAATGAGGTCTCCTCAGAGCCTTCTCTCCTCCAGACTGCACAACCCCAACTCCCTCAGTCTGTCCTCACAGCAGAGCAGCTCCAGCCCTCTGCTCCTCCTTGTGGCCCTTCTCTGGACACCTTCCAGCACCTCCAGAGCCTTCCTGGCACAGAGGCTCCAGAACTGGACCCAGAGCTGCAGCTGTGGTCTCAGCAGAGTGGAGCAGAGGGGCAGAATCCCCTCCCTGGCCCTGCTGGCCACACTTCTCTTGCTGCAGCCCAGGCTCTGCTTGGCTCTCTGGGCTGCAAGTGCTCCCTGCTGGCTCCTGCTGAGCTTCTCCTCCCCCAGCACCCCCAGGTCCTTTCCCTCAGGGCTGCTCTCCAGCCAGCTGCTGCCCAGCCTGTAGTGGTGCCTGGGATTGCCCTGCCCCAGCTGCAGGATGCCAGAAGCTCTTAAAGAAAGGCAACTTGCAGAATGAGTTAGGGAACTAAGTGTGGTGAAGCAGCTTGGCTTTATCTCATTTAATTAGCTGCAGCAAGAGAGTTCAAAGGATGCCACCAAACAGTCTCTACAAGCCTTTAATTCTCTTATTAAAGAGAGAAGGTGTTTTAAAACACACTTAGTTCCCCTCCCCCTCTTCACTGGCTGGGTGCTCTCAGATTGACTGGGGGGAAGGAAAAAAGGAGAGAGAGAAATGTAAACAGCTTTTGAATGGGGGAAAAATGACTGGAGGGGGAAACACAAAACATTTTTCATCTCATAAATGAGGTTGAATTGTTTTGCTAATTTAGCTGCAAAGAGGAAATGCCCCAAAGCAGCAGCTGGGAGGTCACTGGTGCCCTTTACAAAGTGGATTTCTCTGCACTGAAGGGGCCAGAGGCATGAGGAATGTCTTTCAATCCTTTCTTCCCCAACCCACCAGGCAGCTAGACCCAGACCAGGTCAGCTGCCCTGCTCAGCAGCTCTCTTACAACACCAAGCAGGCAAAGCAGAGGTCAGGATTCTCACTCACCCAAAGGGAGTGCTCAGCTCTGCCACTGCTTTTGATGACCAAGGGACAAAGAGTAGAAACTGCAGCACAGGAGGTTCCACATCAACAGAGGAGGAACTTCTTCCCTGTGAGGCTCCCAGAGCCCTGGAGCAGGCTGCCCAGAGAGGTTGTGGAGTCTCCTGCTCTGGAGCCTTTCCAGCCCCATCTGGATGTGTTCCTGTGTGACCTGTGCTGGATTCTGTGGTGCTGCTCTGGCAGGGGTTGGTCTGGGTGATCTCTGGAGGTCCCTTCCAAACCTTAACATCCTATGAGCCTGTGATGACCACACCAAACCCACCCACAACCAAATACTAAGAGAGACCTTCTTGCTCTCTACAACTCCCTGAAGGGAGGTTGTAGCCAGGTGGGGGTTGATCTCTTCTCCCAGGCAACCAGCACCAGAACAAGAGGACACAGTCTCAAGCTGTGCCAGGGGAGGTTCAGGCTGGATGTTAGGAAGGAATTCTTCCCAGCAAGAGAGGTTGGCCATGGGAATGTGCTGCCCAGGGAGGTGGTGGAGTCACCATCCCTGGAGGTGTTTAAAAAGAGCCTGGCTGAGGCCTTTGGTGCCATGGTTGAGTTGATGAGATGGTGCTGGGTGACAGGTGGGACTTGGTGATGATTCTGTGTAAGAGCAAGGCCCCCTGCCCAGTGATGATGCTTGGAGCAGCCAAAGCCTCCTGCAGTGCACCTCAGGGCAGTGCAGCCAACCCCTGGCGCTGGCCCTTCTCAAAAGCTGCTAGTCTGGGGGGCAGCCAAAGGTCATTTTGCACTCTGTGCAGCTAGGGAAGCTACTGGAGGTAACTTGCAGACTGCTGTGTGCTGATCTAGAGGGGAAGCTGGAGGCTGTGCCTTCCCCTGTGCTAAACCTGCCGCCCGAAGCCTTATCTGATGCTTTGCTTATCGAGCAGCCCACGCTCAAAGAGGGCGTTTGGGGTCGGCTGCTTGCTGCTGCCTGTCACAGCTGAAACGATTTCCATGGCACAGGCAGAAAAATCCTGTCCCTGGAGCTGTGGCTGCCAGTAAATCACCTCTGCTGCCCAGCTGGCAGCTGACAGATGATAGCTACTGCCACCAGGAGCGGCCGCCAGTCGATAGCTGCGGCGTGGGCCAGCTCCCAGAGAGCAGAGCCTCGGGGCCCTTCTTGGGCACAAACTCCCGAGTTGCAGAGTAATCTTCTCAGAAATTAGTGATCAGGAAACTTAGTGCCTAAAGGTCATCTGTGACCATCAGCCACAGCTGCAGAAGGGTCTGGGAACTACTGGGGAGCTGCAGAGTAGGTCTCGGTGGCTTCGTTAGAGCGTCAGGTCTAAAGCAGGGGGGAGGGCAGAGGGTCTATGCAAGTGCTCCTTGTCTCCTGCTGCCACCCAGACCTCCTCCAGGACAAGCAGGGAGCTTCCTAATTTGTGAAGAGGAAGAGGGAAGTGTTTCACAGGCTCACAGGATGGGACCTCCAGAGATCACCCAGTCCAACCCCCTGCCAGAGCAGCACCATAGAATCCAGCACAGGTCACACAGAACACATCCAGATGGGGCTGGAAAGGCTCCAGAGAAGGAGACTCCACAACCTCTCTGGGCAGCCTGCTCCAGGGCTCTGGGAGCCTCACAGGGAAGAAGTTCCTCCTCCTGTTGAGGTGGAACTCCTGTGCTGCAGTTTCTATCCATTGCTCCTTGTCCTATCCCAGGGTGCAGCTGAGCAGAGTCTGTCCCCTCCCTGTTGACCCCCAGCCATTGATAGACATTGATCAGATCCCTCCCAGTCTTCTCCATACTAAACATCCCCAGGCTCTCAGCCTCTTCTCACAGGGCAGTGCTGCAGTCCCTTCAGCATCCTGGTTCACTCTCTTGGTTCCAGCCTAGCGGGCAGCCCAGCTCAGGAGCTGGCATCCAGCCTCTCCAAGCAGTCACTGTGATCATTTGTATATGGGGTGTGAGTGCTGGGGACTCAGCCACCTACAGCCAACTGCCCAGGACCATGCCCAGATGTTTTTGTAGGGACTCCACAACCTCTCTTGGCTGCCTGATGCCCAGAGGGAGCCTTCCAGCTTTCAGTTTGTCACTGGGCACCACTGAAAAGAGCCTTCCTCTCTCTGCTCTACAGCCTACCATCAGGTAGCCCTGTGAGGAGAGGCTGAGGGAGCTGGGCTTGCTTAGCCTGGAGAAGAGGAGGCTCAGGGGAGACCTCATTGCTCTCTCCAACTCCCTGAAGGGAGGTTGTAGCCAGGTGGGGGTTGGCCTCTCCTCCCAGGCAACCAGCAGCAGAACAAGAGGACACAGTCTCCAGCTGTGCCAGGGGAGGTTCAGGCTGGAGGTGAGGAAGAAATTCTTCCCAGCAAGAGAGATTGGCCACTGGAATGTGCTGCCCAGGGAGGTGGTGGAGTCACCATCTCTGGAGGTGTCTAGGAAGAGCCTGGATGGGGTGCTTGGTGCCATGGTTGAGTTGATCAGATGGTGCTGGGGGATAGGTTGGACTGGGTGATCTCTGAGGTCTTTTCCAGCCTGGTTAATTCTGTGTTCTGTGTCTGGTCCATGCTGGTGCCAGCAGTCCATGCTGGTAGCCATGGTGGTGGTTTCTCTTTGGGTACAATAATGCCTCAAATGACAACTAAAATACAAATGAAACAGCTTCCTGTGGTCCTTTTCCATGTAAGCTCTTGCTTTGAACTGGCATTAGGCACTAATCCAGGGGGAAATGGTCCGTGGCACCGTGAACAGGAGCAGAGGCAGCAACTGCTGCAAGCCTGGTAGTAAGGAGACAGGAGAGAAGGCAGCAGAGCTGTTGTACTCCAGGCTGCTTCTGCAGCAGAAACATTACAGGAACATAAAATTAATGATGTGCTACCCAAATAAATACAGCAAATAGCTCCTTTGGCTGTGCTAAATGAGAACTCACTCATTATTTGTAGCAGTTCAGATGCTGGGATGCCTCAGCATGAAGCCTGTTTTGCTTGAGAAGAGGGTGGGGGTGGGGAGTGGGGTAAAAAACCTGCTTCAAAGTCAGTCACTGTCTTGGGTATCCTCTGCAGCAGCAGCAGCAGCCACTGGCACTGCAGTCGTGACAAAGCTTACACCCCCCAGCTCCTGACAAAAATTAGCTTTTAATTTCCTTAATTAGTGTAAACCAACAGAGCCAAGACCTGGGAGGAAGCAAAAAAACCCCAGAGGCAGCTGCAAGAGAGAAGTACTCCCAGCCGTGGGAGTGCTGGTGGCTGAGAGGCTGGACAGGGGCAGGCAGGGCGAGGCTGCAGCACAGAGGCCAAGGGCAGGCTGCTCTTAGGGCTCCCGGGAGCCTTCCCTCCTCCAGGCTGAACCCCCCCAGCTCCCTCAGCCTGTGCTCACAGCTGAGCTGCTCCAGCCCCCTGATCATTTTAATGTCTCTCCTCTGGACCCTCTCATCAGGTGCATGTCCTGCCTGGAGAAGCTGGTTCTAAATTCCCCTCTCCTGGGGCTGCTGCTCAGCACAGCCTTGTGCTCTGCCCCAGCCCCGCGGCGCAGCATGCAGAGACCACAGAGACAAACCAACCCCCAGCCCCCAAACCTTCTCTGGTTCACATCTGCACAACAAAATCAATCATCATGCAGCATGGCAAAACTGACCTCGGCAGGGCCTGACACTGAGGTTTGCTTCAAGCCCCAGAACTGATTCAGATTTAGCATGAAGGGCCACAAGGAGGAGCAGAGGGCTGGAGCTGCTCTGCTCTGAGGACAGACTGAGGGAGTTGGGGTTGTGCAGCCTGGAGAGGAGAAGGCTCTGAAGAGACCTCATTGTGGCCTTCCAGGATCTGCAGGGGGCTCCAAGAAAGCTGGGGAGGGACTTCTGAGGGTGTCAGAGGGGGAATGGAGCAAACACTAGAAATGTCCCAGTGCTGGCACAAGGGCACTGGCAGGCACTCCCTCCCCTCTCTCTCAACCTTCCAGTGGCTCACAATGATAAGGTTGATAGGTTGGACTTGATGATCTCTGAGGTCTTTTCCAACCTTACTGGTTCTAGGAACAGAGCTCAGCAGGAGGGACTTCTTCAGGAGGGACCCAGGTGGGGCAGAGTGGGCTCAGGAGGGGTGGCTGAAGCACCAGATCCCTGTGCTGCCCTGCAGAGGGACCTGGCCAGGGCAGGCTGACAGCAACCGCAGCAACCTCAGCAAGGGGAAATGCAGAGTGGGGGAAAATAACCCCAGGCACCAGCACACAGCCTGGAGAAGAGAAGGCTCCCAGGAGGCCTGATTGTGGCCTTCCAGGGTCTGAAGGGGGGCTACAGGAAAGCTGGGGAGGGACTTCTGAGGGTGTCAGGGAGGGATAGGACTGGGAGGGATGGAGCAAAACTAGCAATGGGTAGATTGAGATTGGCTGTGAGGAAGAAGTTGTTGCCCATGAGGGTGGTGAGAGCCTGGCACAGGCTGCCCAGGGAGGTGGTGGAAGCCTCATCCCTGGAGGTGTTTGCAGCCAGGCTGGATGTGGCTGTGAGCAACCTGCTGTGGTGCGAGGTGTCCCTGCCCATGGCAGGGGTTGGGACTGGCTGATCCCTTCCAGCCCTGACACTTCTGTGATTCTGTGAGAAGAAAAACCCCCCTCCACCTTTGCCAGAGTGCAGAGCAGCAGCAGCAGCAGCATTTGGTTTGGTTGATTTATTTTTTATACATATTTACAGCTTTATTTGAACTTCTCTCAACTGCAAGTCTACAACCAAGCAACATATCCAGAAGGGTGGATTCATAAACTTCCAAACACTTACATCTTTATACAGAGAGGGGGGGGGGAGGGGGGGGGAGGGCTTTGGGTTTGGTATTATTATTTTCATTCTTTTTATGTTGTTTTTTTTTGCACATATATATATATGTATAGATAAAAAAATAGTTTGGGGACTCCAGGACTTGAGAAGAGTCAAAAGGACATTATTGCTACATTTCCATATTTACAACAACAACAACAACAACAACAAAAAAGAGAGGAAAAGAAACAAAGCAGGAACCCATTCCAAACACTAAGCCACTGCTAAGGAAATTTTAACCACCAGCCCTCCCCCTGTCCCTCCCCCCCAACCCCTTTAAAATTATAAAAATATAGAGTTCAGGACCAAGAAAGCTCAAAAAACATCAACAAAACAAAACTCAAACCCAACAAACAAACAAAACCCCCACCCACAACACATACAACAAAGGAACAAAAAAACCTCCCCAGAGCCAAAGAAACAAAAGCCCCAAACAAACAACAAACCAACAAAACCCCAACCCACCAACAAAACACCACAAAAAACCCAGACCAAAAAAAAAAACAACAACCCAAAAAGCAAACAAAAAGCAAAGCCAAAGGGCCAAAGAAAAATCAAATGAAAAGCCAAGCAAAAACAAAAAAATCAAACCAAAAGAACAAAAAAAACCAAACAAAACAAGCAAAAACCAAGCAAAAAAAATCAAACTAAAAGAACAAAAAAAGAACAAAAAAATCAAACAAAACCCAAGTCCAAAAAAATCAAACCAAAAATCAAACGAAAAGCCAAGCAAAAATGAAAAATCAAACTAAAAGAACAAAATCAAACAAAAACCCAAACAAAAACCAAGTAAAAAAAAACAAAGAAAACGCAAGCAAAAAGCCAAGCAAAAAAGAAAAATCAAACTAAAAGAACAAAAAAAAACCAAACAAAAAAAATCAAAGAAAGAACCAAGTAAAAAAATCAAACAAAAAAGCAAACAAAAAGCCAAGAAAAAATAAAACTAAAAGAACAAAAAAAACAAACAAAAAATAAACCCCAAGAAAATAAAGAAAAATCAAACTAAAAGAAAAAAAAAACCAACCAAACAAAAAAAGAAAAAAAAAACCCCAAAGAAAAATCAAACAAAAAGCCAAACACAAAAGAAAACTCAAACTAAATAAATAACTAAAACAAACAAAAAACCAAAGAAAATCCAAGTCAAAAAAGGCAAAGAAAAATCAAACAAAAAGCCAAGCAAAAAAGAAAAAGCCAACTAAAAGAACAACAAACCAAACAATAAAAATCAAACAAAAACCGAGCCAAAAAAGCCAAAGAAAAATCAAACATAAAGAACAAACAAAAAACTAAGCAAAAAAAATTCAAACAACCCCTCCCCAAAAAAACTAAACAAAAAAAACACCAAAGAAAAACCCAAACAGAAAATCTAACAACAAAAAAACCAAACAAAAACCAATCAATCAACCAAAACCCAACCAACCAAAAGGCAACCAAAAAGCAACAAAGAAACAAAATCAATTCAAAAGAACAAATGAAAAAGCCAAAGAAACAAACCCCCAACCCCCCCCAACCCCCACCCAAGCTCCCAACCATCTCAAAAGCCCCAAACAACCCCAAAAGCCCAGAAAACCCAAACCCAGAATCAAGCAAAAAAGCACCCAAGCAAACAAGTCCAACAGAAAGCCCCAAACAAGCCCAAAAGCCAATCAACCCAAACTGAAAACACCAAACACCCCCCCAAAAATCAAACAAAAAACCAACCAAAAGAGCAGACCAAAAAAACCCCAAATGAGCCAAAAAGCCAAGCAGAAAACCAAGCAAAACCCTCCCCAAACAACCCCCCCAGCAGCAACAACAAAGCCCCCTCCCCAAACCAACAAAAGCCCCCCCAAAAAAATCAAACAAGAAGCAAACAAAAAGCCAACCAGCCAACCAACCAACCCAACCCAACCAAAAACACAACCAAAAAGCCCCCAAAGCAATCAAAACCCCAAATCAGCCAAAACAACCCCACCCCCAACCAAAAATACGGAACGAGAACAACAGAACAGAAACAAAAAGCAAAGCAAAGCAAACAAACCAACCCCCCCCAACCCACCCACCCCCAAATCAAACAGACCCCAAGCAAGCCAAAGAGACCAACAAAAAACCCCCAAGCAAACCAAACAGCAGCAGCAAAAACCCCAACCAAGCAGGGAAGGATCCAAAGCAACCCCCAAGCCCCCAGAGCCTTCCAGCTGGGAGTGTGCGAAGTACCGAGACGTGGAGGAAGGGTCAGCAGCCTGCTGCCCACAGCCGCTCTGGCAGCCAGCAGGGTTACAAAAGAGCTTTATGGCATCGAAGGTGAACGACCAAAGCACCCCAAAGCAAAGCAAAGCCAAGCATGCCCAGCCGCGGGGATGCGGCCAGAGGGCCGGCTGGGGAAAGGGGCAAGAGCCCCAGGGGCAGTTCAGTGCCAGTGGCTGATCTGGGGCTTCAAGGATGAGATTCCTGGAACAAGAAACCAAATGTGCAGTCACAGGAGGAGAGGGCCTCCAGCACGGGCCCCAGGCACTCCGAGGAGGAGAGGGGCATCCAACACACCCCCGAACACCCCTAGGAGGAGAGGGGTATCCAACACAAGCCTCAACACCCCTAGGAGGAGAGGGGCATCCAACACACCCCTGAACACCCCTAGGAGGAGAGGGGTATCCAACACAACCCTGAACACTCCTAGGAGGAGAGGGGCATCCAACACACCCCCAAACACTCCTAGGAGGAGAGGGGTATCCAACACACCCCCAAACACTCCTAGGAGGAGAGGGGTATCCAACACACCCCTGAACACCCCTAGGAGGAGAGGGGTATCCAACACACCCCTGAACACCCCTAGGAGGAGAGGGGCATCCAACACACCCCTGAACACCCCTAGGAGGAGAGGGGTATCCAACACAACCCTGAACACTCCTAGGAAGAGAGAGTATTACCCAACACAACCCCTGAACACCCCTAGGAGGAGAGGGGTATCCAACACAACCCTGAACACCCCTAGTAGGAGAGAGTATTACCCAACACAACCCTGAACACCCCTAGGAGGAGAGGGGTATCCAACACAACCCTGAACACCCCTAGGAGGAGAGAGTATTACCCAACACAACCCCTGAACACCCCTAGGAGGAGAGGGGTATCCAACACAAGCCTGAACACTCCTAGGAGGAGAGAGTATTACCCAACACCCCCCCCCCCAGCGTGCTACCACTGTGTGTATTTCACGAGCAAGCCCTGCAATTGGGCAGCTGGTTCCACATTTCAGCCTCTTGTAAACTCAACCAAAACCCTGCTGAAGCAGAAGTTAACAGAGTGCTTAAGTGCATTGCAAAATAAATAGGTACTCAGCTAGTACTCTGCCTCTGGCAAGTGCTTCTCTCGAGGCCTTTGCTCATCCCTAGGTGCTGGAAACAAAAGGAGGAAAGAACTCAGCAGCGTCTCTGAAGCTGCTGGAGCACAACCCCAGGCTCAGCAAACACTGACCCCACAGCCTGGGGTCTGTCAAACAAGACTGAAGGGACACTTCCCTTCATCCCATTCGTACACTCAGGGCTCCCCACTGCGGCTCTCCTTTTGCTATCATCCCTGGCCTACTACAGAAAGATGAAACGGCCCTGGGGGGAGGAAGCCAAAGCCCTTTGCAGTTTGCAATATCCAGAGCCCGCCAGTGGGCAAGATTCACCTGGGTAGGACAAGATAAAGAAAGGCCCCCAGGAGGGGATGTTTTGCCTCTGCTGTGGCTTAGATGAGGTGAGTGGTTAAAGAGCCTCCCCTCCAGACCCATGGCTTAGTGGCAGCAGCCCTCAGGCTGCGTTTTGAGGAGGCTGGCAGGGCTCACCTGGCTTTGGGGAACACCTTGGGACAGAGCTATCGAGAGAAAAAAGCATCAAAGCCTTTGGTGCCCAGGGCAGGGCAGGGGTGAGAGTGGTTCAGGCTCTGTGGTGGGGTCAGACCCAGCAAAGGGCAGCTCTGACCCTGGTGAGGGATGGGCCATAGCCACAGGAAACCTTGCCAGAGCATGAGTGGGACATGAAGACAAAGATCAACGCTCTCCTCTCCCCTCCTCTGCTTCAAAGCCCAGCACTCCTGGGAGGCTTTGCTGCTCTGCAGATCAGCTTTGCATGGGTCTCAGAACCTTCACCTCTCTTGCCCAGGTGCATCCAGCCCTCTGGCTGGCCTCCAACCTATGACACCTGCCTGGGGAAGCTTCTCAGGCTCGCCTGGACATGGAAAGGGCTTTGCAAAGCCATCAGCTTCATACTCATTCATTTATTAAACGCAGCAAAGCAAGGCCAAGCAGACAACCCCTCTGCACCTCCCAGGCCCGGAGCCACGGCAGGGGCACTGCAGATTTGCCTTGCTCTGCAGTCAGCTCACTCCACACCCTGGCTCAGGACTTCTCTTTGCTGTTGTTTTGGGGTCTTTTTCCTCGAGCTCTGGCTCCCTACAGCAGATACAGACAACACAGCAGACTATGTACAGCTTCAGCTGAGCCTGCGAGGCCGCCTGGAACCGTGCTCAGCAGATTGAGTTCCCGTGTGAGGGCGTGGGGTAAAGGACAGTGGTACAACAATGCTTCAGCTCCACAGTGGTAGGAGTGAGTCAACAAAACCCAACGAACAAAAAGGAAGAGAAATTACTGCAGTGGTCCCTCTCTCAGCCCCTGCACAAGACAAGCAGCCCCAGCACACCCGGGCTCCTCTTCCGGCCGGCGGCCGCTCAGACGTCTTCCCGGACCAGGAGCGGCTGAGTCGACGAAGCGCTGCTGCCCACGGAGTTAATCCTCACCGAGTGGTCAGGGGCGTTGCCTTGGCTGGAAGCTGGAGTGGAGAAGTTTGCATACACCTGCAGAAGCCAAGGACCACAGTCAGCACCCTGCAGAACACTCCCTTGGAGGGGTCTCCTTTCCTAAGCCTTCTCCCACTCGGTGCTACACACGGCCACCCAAGGGCTCCAGCTCCAGGGCTGCACAGAACCATACAATCAGCCAGGCTGGAAGAGACCTCCAAGCTCATCCACTCCAACCTATGAAACTATGAAACCCATCACTCACCCCTATCCAATCAACCAGACCATGGCACTGAGTGCCTCATCCAGCCTAGACCATGGCACTGAGTGCCTCATCTTTAGTAGTCATGAGGACTTGAGTGCCAGGTTGGACTTGAAGGTCTGTGAGGCCTCTTCCAACCGTATCGATTCCATGATTCTATGATCCAGGCTCTTCTTGAAGACAGAATGGGTTGGGTTGGGTTGGAAGGGACCTCAAAAGGTCCTCTAGGCCAACTCCCCCTGCAGCCAGCAGGGACATCCCCAACTAGATCAGGTTGCCCAGAGCCCTGTCCAGCCTCACCTTGAGTATCTCCAGGGAAGGAGCCTCAACCACCTCCCTGGGCAACTTGTTCCAGTGTTCCACCACCCTCCTGGTGCAGAACTTCCTCACATCCAATCTCAGTCTGCTCTGCTCTCATTTCAAACCATTGCCCCCTGGTCCTGTCCCTGCAGGCCTTTGCAAGCAGTCCCTCTGCAGCCCTCTTGTAGCCCCCTTCAGGTACTGGCAGGCTGCTATTAGGTCTCCCCGGAGCCTTCTGTTCTCCAGGCTGAACACCCCCAGCCCCCTCAGCCTGGCCTCCTGGGAGTGGAGTTTGTCATGGTTTCAGCTCAGATGAATTTATGCAGCACCAAAACCGTGGTGCCAGCCCTGTTCTGAGTGAGGAACATCAACCATGCAAAGCATCTTCTCCACCTTGTACCCCTTTCAGGCATGGGCTTAGACAGCTACTGTCTAATGGCACAACACAGCAGGAGTGAGCAGCTCAGGCACCATTCCTGCCACCCAAAACCACAGTGCAGAGCTGCAGAAACAATACTGGGGATTGAATGAAGCATCCTGGCTCATTGATCCTCAGGGCTCTGGCTCTTGAAACCCCTTTGAACCCCAAAAACCTGACGACCCCAAAAACTAGATGCCCTTTGGAGGTCCCTTCCAACCCAGGCCACTCTGAGTCCAAGATCCACAGCTCACCCTTGGGACATTATCTGCAAGCTGCTGCTCTATCAGCTGTACAATTTGCTTGAAGGTGGGTCTCTGCAAAGGGTCAGCATCCCAGCAGCTCTTCATGATGTCATACCTGCAAAGATGGGACACAAAAATCAGCTACAGCTCCTTGCAGCTCTCAGCACACCTCCACCATTACCTGAGAGAGCAGTGGGACCCCAGTCCCACCTTCTGTAAGCGCCCCCTGAGAGCAGAAATAGTGCTGCTCACCCCTGTGCTTGTGGCAGCAAAGGACCCAGCACTGCTGGGAGCCTCTGGACAGAGTTTTCTTTGACAGCTTAGAATCACAGAAGGGTCTGGGTTGGAAGGGACCTCCAGAGGTCACCCAGTCCGACCCCCTCTGCACTCAGCAGGGACATCCTCAGCTGGATCAGGCTGCCCAGAGCCCTGTCCAGCCTCACCTCGAGTATTTCCAGGGATGGGGGGGCCTCAACCACCAACCTGGGCAACCTCTCCCAGTGTTCCACCACCCTCCTGGTGCAGAACCTGTTCCTCACATCCAACCTCAACCTGCTGTGCCCCAGTCTGAAGCCGCTGCCCCTGGTCCTGTCCCCGCAGGCCTTTGCAAACAGTCTCTCTGCATCCAGCTTGCCAAGTGCCAGCTCATTTCCAGAACAGTGAATCAGGGATGCCTCAGGAAGACCAGGAGCCACGCTTCTTCCAGTGGGATCTGTTCCAGGTGCTCCTGCTCTGGCAGGGGGCTGGACTGGATGATCCTTCCAGGTCCCTTCCAGCCCCTAACACTGATTCTGTGACTCCTGCTGTCAGGAGGTGCAGCACCGGTGCAGATGGTCCTCAGTCTAGTGAGAAATCTCCCTGCCTGCTTTACCTCCCCCTAAAAGGTTTAATTATGTTCTGTGATCTGTCAATAATGCATTGACAGGGAGCAGATGCCATGACAAAGTGCTCAGATGGTACAAGGCAGGAGGGTGTTTCACTGCTTGCAGCAAGGCAGGCATGTGCTCCACTTGCTGAAGTAGAGGAATTATTCAAACCACTAAGAGAGCTTAAACAACCCCCAGCAGAGCCACTGGGGCAGTGGGAGGAGCCCTTCTGGGAGCCTGGAAGCTTCTCCTTCTTTGCATCATTGCTGATCACAGAACCACAGAATGTTAGGGGCTGGAAGGGGCCTCCAGAGACCATCCAGGCCAGCCCCCCCCCCCAGAGCAGGATCACCCAGGGCAGGTCACACAGAACACATCCAGGGGGGTTGGAAAGGCTCCAGAGGAGACTCCACAACCTCTCTGGGCAGCCTGCTCCAGGGCTCTGCCACCCTCACTGTCAAGAAGTTTCTCCTCATGTTGAGCTGAAATCTTCTATGTTCAAGTTTGTCTCCATTGCTCCTTCTCTTATTCCTGTGCACCACTGAAAAGAGCTTGGCCCCCTCCACTTGCCCCCC
Source organism: Colaptes auratus (assembly GCA_015227895.2). Taxonomy (NCBI): domain Eukaryota; kingdom Metazoa; phylum Chordata; class Aves; order Piciformes; family Picidae; genus Colaptes; species Colaptes auratus. The sequence continues at coordinate 4,351,882 of CM037643.1, forward strand.
AGCCCTCAGCTACTGACAGACATTGATCAGATCCCTCTCAGCCTTCTCTCCAGACTGAACAGCCCCAGGGCTCTCAGTCTCTCTTCATAGCACAGATATGTCCCAATCATCCTCACAGGTCTCCACTGGCCTCCCTCCAGCAGGTCTCTGTCTCTCTGGGACACAGTATTCCAGGTGTGGTCTCTGCAGGGCAGAGAAGGAGGGCAGCAGAACCTCCCTGGACCTGCTGACCTCACTTTTCTCCATGCACCCCAGGATGCCATTGGCCCCCTTGGCCCCAAGGGCACACTGCTGTCCCCTGGCTGCTCACTTACATTTCAGGAGGTGCACACTCAGGGCTGAACATCCTGTAGCCCTCCTTGATCATTTTGTAGAACTTGGAGTCCACAGGCATCCCTGGGTATGGGCTGCTGCCTGTGGAGAGAGCACAGGGACCACCGTGACTCCTGCACCTGCAGGGCCACCAAGACGAAGCAGGAAAGCTCTGGAAGCCTTTGGTCTACTTGAAAAGGCCAATTTCAGAAGCAGAGTGAAGTGGTTAACTCCAGTGAAGGGATCCAGACTGCTACCTGATGAGCCCCTGGTGAAGAGGCTTCTGCAGCTGGCACAGGTAGGACATGCAGAGACTCTCTCAGCTCAGAGGCAAACTCTCTCTGCTTCCAGAGGGTGAATTCCCCCTTGTTAACACAGGACACATCTGGCAGCCTTTCTGGCTGCTGCTTTCTTGCTGGGCTTTGTCTCAGTGGAGCAGGCTGCCCAGAGAGGTTGTGGTCTCCTGCTCTGGAGCCTTTCCAGCCCCACCTGGGTGTGTTCTGTGTGAGCTGCCCTGGGTGGTGCTGCTCTGGCAGGGGCTCGGACTGGGTGATCTCTGGAGGTCCCTTCCAACCCCTGACATCCTGTACATTACAACCCCCCTGCCAGAGCAGCATCACCCAGGGCAGGTCACACAGGAACACATCCAGGGGGGTGGAAAGGCTCCAGAGAAGGAGACTCCACAACCCCTCTGGGCAGCCTGCTCCAGGGCTCTGGGACCCTCACTGTCAAGAGGTTTCTCCTCATGCTGAGCTGAAACCTTCTGTGTTCAAGCTTGAACCTGGTGTTCCTTGTCTTATTGCTGTGCACCACTGAAAAGAGCTTGGCCCCCTCCCCTTGCCCCCCACCCCTCAGTTATTGACAGACATTGATCAGATCCCTCTCAGCCTTCTCTTCTCCAGGCTAAACAGCCCCAGGGCTCTCAGCCTCTCTTCCCAGGGGAGATGCTCAAGTCCCTTAAGCATCCTCGTGGGGAAGAGAGCTTGGAGGGTCCCTTGCAAGCTGATGCATTCAGTGATTCTGCCAGGTCTTGGAAGGAGCTTACCTAAAGAGAAGAGCTCCCACAGCAGTATCCCATAGGACCAGACATCACTCTCAAAGGTGTAGACACAATTGAAAATGCTTTCAGGAGCCATCCACTTGACAGGGAGCCGAGCCTGGCCAGGGAGAAGGGAGGGAATGAAGACAAGGGAGGTGAGCATTGCAGAGGAAAAGAACCTTTTCTACTTCTCAGGGCCTTAAAACACTTGTTGAATCAACAAATAGAAATATCCAACCAAACATGGAGACCTCAGCACTTTGGAGTCTCCAAACGCTGCACAGTGTCTGATCCTTCCATCTGTGGGTTCCTTGCAGCAGCAGGGAGGGGATTGTCCCCTGGCACTCAGCTCCCTCAGGCCACACCTGCAGTGCTGTGTCCAGTTCTGGGCAGCTCAACACAAGAGAGCTGTGGAGGTGCTGGAGCCAGGGCAGAGGAGGGCAAGGAAGCTGGGAAGGGCCTGGAGAAGAAATGTGATGCAGAGCAACTGAAGGAGCTGGGGATGGTTAGTGTGAAACAGAGGAGGCTGAGGGGAGACCTCCTGGCTGTCTGCAGCTCCCTGAAAGGACCTTGTGGAGAGGCTGCTGCTGGTCTCTCCTCCCAGGTCATTAGTGATAGAACAAGGAGGAACAGCCTCAAGCAAAAGGGTAGGTTTAGAGTGGACAGTAGGAAACATTTTCCCATCCAGAGTGGTCAGGGCTTGGAATGTGCTGGGCAGGGAGGTGGCGGAGTCCCCAAGCCTGGCTGTGTTTGAGGGTGGTTTGGATGTGGTGCTTGGGGCTCTGGTTTGGGGGTGAGCCTCCAGGGTTCATGGTTGGACTTGGTGACCCTGAGGGTCTGTTCCAACCTGAGTGTTTCTGTGGCTCCTTCTGCAAGTCTGCTCCTGTGGACTGGCTCCCACAGGCACACAGATGAGCTTCACATAGTCAAGATGCTTCAAGGCTTTCATCAAGAGTTAAAGGCATCAATGCCTCAGCGAAAGCAAAGCCATTTTGACATGAAAGCAATCTACATGGACACATGCACTGGGGCAGAAATGTTGATCTGCCTGAGGGGAGGAAGGCTCTGCAGTGGGACTTGGGCAGGCCAGATCGAGGGGCCAAGGCCACCTGAATGAGGCTGAGTGGGGATAAGGGTCAGGTTCTGCACTTGGATCACAACCACCCCAAGCAATGCTGCAGTCTTGAGGAAGAGAGGCTGGAAAGCTGCCTGGTGGAAAAGAACCTGGGAGTGCTGGTCAACAGCCAGCTGAGTATGAGCCAGCAGTGTGCTCACGTGGCCAAGACCAACAGCATCCTGGCCTGGATCAGGAATGGTGTGGCCAGCAGGAACAGGGAATTGATCATGCCCCTGGGCTTGGCCCTGGTGAGGCCACACTTCAAGTACTGGCCCCTCTCCACAAGGAGGACACTGAAGTGCTGGAGTGTGTCCAAAGAGGAGCAAGGCACCTGGTGAGGAGTCCAGGGCACAAGCCTTAAAGAGGAGTAGCTGAGGAACCACTGTTTTTCACCTGGAGGAAAAGGCTGAGGGGAGACCTAATCATCTTCTGCAACCACCTGAAAGGAGGTCATAGAGAGGTGGGGGTCAGGCTCTTCTCCCAGGTAACAAGTGAGAGGACACAAAGACATGGCCTCAAGCTGCACCAGGGGAGGTGTACATTGGGTAGTAGACAATTTTCTTCAGCAAGAGGGCTGTGAGGCAGGGGAAGAGGCGGCCCAGGGAAGCCACCTTGCCTGGAGGTGCTCAGAGGGTGTGTAGGTGTGGTGCTGAGGGCCATGGTTTGGTGGAGGAGCTGGCAGTGCGAGGTTAGCAGTTGAACCTGAGATCTTAGGAGGGCTTTGCCCACCTAAAGGGTTCTATGGCTGTGATTTGTCATGTCTGTGTGGGACAGACATCCCTTGGGAATGCTAAGTGGAGCAAGGGAAAGGACACAGAAAGCCTTTGGATCTGTTTCCACCTTCCTTCCCTTCCTTGTCTCACTGTGGGAGGCAACCAGGCTCCTGTCCTGCTGTGGGAGAAAGCAGCCCTCTTGCTTTGCAGGGGTCATGCACAATGCCTCCCAAGACACATTCCAAGCAGGCTGCAGAGCAGAGCCTTGATGCCTTCTGTGGAAAGGAGACCCCAGGGCAAAGGAGGCAAAGGGACAGGGACGGGAAGGAGGTGGAGGCAGCGCTTGCCTCGGGCTGGCTCGGCAGAGAGGCAACTGCAGCTCTTGATTTCCTGAAGGACACAGCCAGCAAACACTCCCTGGCCAGGCCAAGCCCCCAGCTGCTGTCAGCAGCACTGCCTCCCCGCCAAGCCCCCAGCCAGCCATGCCCCTGCCCTCCTAATCTGCTTTAAGATCACAGCAGATGCAGCTAGGTGCCTCCTGCAGGCACTGCTTCCTCTCTGCCCAGGCAGCTGCAGCCTATCCTCCCCTGAACCTTTCAGGCCACATGAAATCCTCTTCTCAGGCAACTCAGGAAATTTAAGGGTAGTCTAGACAAGTAAAACTTAATCACTTGCTGCCCACTTCCCTCCCAAGCTGCTGGCCTGCACTTCCCACTCCCAGGAGCTTGGACTGATCAAGCACCTCCTGAGATGATCCTGAGCCTGAAAGCAGCTTGCTTACACTGAATGCCACTCAAGACTTGGCCAGGGCAACCATCCCTGAAATTATTCTAGCTCCTACCATTCCCTAACCTCGACCTCCAGGCACCCAGGGGCTGGCACCAGCACTGGTTTTGAAGACAACCAACAAACTCATCTCTCCCACAGGGATGCTGTAGGTACCTGGGACACCAGAGACTGCTGAGGAACATCCAGCTCTCCTGGAGGAGACAGAGCTGTTGGGAGTGAGTCTAGAGGAGGACACAAAGATGATCCAAGGGCTGCAGCACCTCTGCTATGAGGACAGGCTGAGGGAGCTGGGGGTGTTCAGCCTGGAGAAGAGTCTGGGGGGACCTTAGAGCTGCCTCTCAGTGCCTGAAGGGATCCTGCAGGAAGGCTGCAGAGGGACTTCTCCTCAGGGTGTCTCAGGCAGGCCAAGAGGGAATGGTTTGAAGCTGAGGCAGAGCAGGGTTAGAGTGGAGCTGAGGAAGAAGTTGTTCAGCAGGAGGCTGCTGAGCCTCTGTCCCAGGCTGCCCAGGGAGGCTGTGGCTGCCTCCTGCCTGGGGGTGCTGAAGGCCAGGCTGGATGAGGCCTTGAGCAGCTGAGTGTAGCTGAGAGGTGTCCTGGGCATGGTGTGGAGGTTGGAGGAGAGGAGCTCTGAGCTCCCTTCCAGGCTGAGCCCTGCTGGGGTGCTGTGGTCTCCTGCACAGGACCCCTTTGGTCCCAGCACACCGCTGGCTCTCCAGCCGCGCTCCCTGTCCCCGCTCACGCTCCGCATCAGCAGGGCGCTCACCAGCGCTGGGGAGCCCACAGCCCTGCCACACACTTGTCTGCCCAGGCCCAGGCAGCAGGGACTCTTCCAGCCCATAGCACATCAAGCATACTCACATTGCCTTTGACCACATAATTGGAGTCATTCCTGATGTCTCTGGCCAGGCCAAAGTCACAGATTTTGGTGATCCGACCGTGAGTGAGGAGAATGTTTCTGGCAGCCAGGTCCCTGTGGATGCACTGGAGGACAGACAGACAAACAAGCACAGCTATTTGAGAGCCACCTTTGGCCAGGCTGCTGCTTGCTTACCTCTTCACTTAGCTGCAACTCACTGCTGCATGCATTTGATGGCAAGCTGGAAGGGCATAATCAAGCCAGGTGTTAATGAGCTTCCTCAAGACAATTCTGGAGCAGCATCTTTACTGATCCACCAGGCTAAGGCTGTCCAGGCTCTCAGTTCAGAACACTTGCTGCTACTTTGGAGTTTTCTGCTGTTTCACACTTGCAGCTGAAGCTTAATGAACCTTTTTCTCTGAGTTTTTAAGCAAAAAGAAATCACTCACTCGTTTCCTAACACTGGGGGAACACCTGAGGCTTGTTCCTAAAGGAGCTCCCAGCCTGTCACTGATGAGCTGCTGGGGGTGAGGGGAAAGTGCAGGAAAGCTGGAAATAGGGAATATAATGGGGACAAATTCATAGCATCACAGAGCTGTCAGGGCTGGAAGGGACCTCAAGGCTCAGCCAGTCCCAACCCCCCTGCCATGGGCAGGGACACCTCACACTGCAGCAGGCTGCTCACAGCCACATCCAGCCTGGCTGCAAGCACCTCCAGGCAGGAGGCTGCCACCACCTCCCTGGGCAGCCTGTGCCAGGCTCTCACCACCCTCATGGGGAACAACTTCTTCCTCACATCCAATCTCAATCTACCCATTTCTAGTTTTGCTCCATCCCCCCCAGTCCTATCCCTCCCTGACACCCTCAGAAGTCCCTCCCCAGCTTTCCTGCAGCCCCCTGCAGATACTGGAAGGCCACAATGAGGTCTCCTGGGAGCCTTCTCCTCTCCAGCCTGAACAACCCCAACTCCCTCAGTCTGTCCTCACAGCAGAGCAGCTCCAGCCCTCTGCTCCTCCTCGTGGCCCTTCTCTGGACACCTTCCAGCACCTCCAGATCCTTCCTGGCACAGAGGCTCCAGAACTGGACCCAGAGCTCCAGCTGTGGTCTCAGCAGAGTGGAGCAGAGGGGCAGTTGGGTCTCTACACAGACTGCCTTAGCTCCAGCTGGGGAGTGCAGAGCAGAGTGAGCTTGATGGTTAGGATGCTTCAGATGGCCTCATGAAGGAGGATGCACACAAGGCAGCAGTGCAGAGCACCCAGCTGCTCTTCAGGCTCAGAGGCATAAAAGTTGCTCTGTGCAGGACAGGAGGCTGAGCTGGGGGGGGATGGTTCCCTTCTCAAGCACCTTGTGCCTTAATCACAAGACAAGGCTTCCCCAGGCAGACAAAGCCTTTATTCAGGGCAGGCTGCAGTACCTCTGCAGGAACAAGGCACAGCCATGCTGCTTGCCTGAGCATCCCTTCCCTTTGCTGCTTCAGTGCAGTCAGCTTCATCTTCCAAGTGAGGAATGTGTTGGATGGGGAGGCAGAGACCCCTCACGACAGACAGTCCCTGATGCCAGCATGCAAAGGGGACAGAGATGAAGTTGCTTGTGCAGCCTGCAGCTGGCAGGTTCTGAGCTTGATTTGCATCATTCTTCACATTTTAAGTCTGTTGTAAAGACTTAAAGACTCCTCCTTTGTTGGCAGGAGGAACAGTGAGGGGCAAGGAAAACCCCAGGGCAAAAGCAAAGTGCTGTGGACTTTGCTGGAGCAGAACCAGAGCTCCCACTGCCCAGACAGGATCACCTCACCTCCCTGCAGCTGCACAGGAGTGGCTCTGCACTTCATCCAGGTGCACCTGCTCCAGCCTGCCTCTCTGCTGCTTCTCACACTGACAAGCTAAATGGCATTTGTCCAACACTACCTAAGAGCAACCATGGGAAGATCACTTCAGACCTCCAGAAAGCCCTTTCTGCTCTGTGACACCTCCCCTGCAAGAACCCAGAGCAATCTTCTGTGCTCAGGGTGGCCAGGGAAAATTCTTTGTGGCTCCAGGCTGATTTTTGCTGACAGCACCAAGCTGTGTGGTGCAGCTGACAGCTGGAGGGAAGGATCCATCCAGAGGGAACTGGACAGGCTGCAGAGTTGGGCCCAGGACAACCTCAGGAGGCTCAACAAGACCAAGGGCAAGGTCCTGCAGCTGGGGCAGGGCAATCCCAAGCACTGATACAGGCTGGGCAGGGACTGGCTGGAGAGCAGCCCTGAAGAAAAGGACCTGGGGGTGCTGGGGGAGGAGAAGCTCAGCAGGAGCCAGCAGGGAGCACTTGCAGCCCAGAGAGCCAAGCAGAGCCTGGGCTGCAGCAAGAGAAGTGTGGCCAGCAGGGCCAGGGAGGGGATTCTGCCCCTCTGCTCCACTCTGCTGAGACCTCACCTGGAGCTCTGGGTCCAGTTCTGGAGCCTCTGTGCCAGGAAGGCTCTGGAGGGGCTGGAAGGTGTCCAGAGAAGGGCCACGAGGAGGAGCAGAGGGCTGGAGCTGCTCTGCTCTGGAGACAGACTGAGGGAGTTGGGGTTGTACAGTCTGGAGAAGAGAAGGCTCTGAGGAGACCTAATTGTGGCCTTCCAGGATCTGCAGGGGGCTCCAAGAAAGCTGGGGAGGGACTTTTGAGGGTGTCAGGGAGTGATAGGACTGGGGGGGATGGAGCAAAACTAGAAATGGGGAGATTGAGATTGGATGTGAGGAAGAAGTTGTTCCCCATGAGGGTGGTGAGAGCCTGGCACAGGCTGCCCAGGGAGGTGGTGGAAGCCTCATCCCTGGAGGTGTTTGCAGCCAGGCTGGATGTGGCTGTGAGCAACCTGCTGCAGTGTGAGGTGTCCCTGGCCATGGCAGGGGGGCTGGGACTGGCTGAGCCTTGAGGTCCCTTCCAGCCCTGACAGCTCTGTGATGCTGTGATTTTATCTCTCCAGGAAATTACCCTGGATTAAGCCACATCCTGTGAAACCCAACCCCAGTTGATGTTTAAGGCAGTCTGCTGCAGGAGAGGAGCAGCAAGTGAAATGTTGTTTAAACCTCATGCAAACAGAGAGCTCTGCAGCTGTCTTCAAACTGCTCTGGAGAGTTTGCAAACTCCCCAGCAGCGCCACAGAGAATAAATCTTCAGCTCTGGAGGTGTAATTATATTTGAAGGCATCCACATGTTTCTGGTTCTCTCCTGAATTCCATTTCATTCCCACAGCCCAGAGAAAACTGAAGGAGAGAACTTCTCAGAGTTCCTGTGGGGTTTGCTGCCTTCAAGGCTATCAGAGGTTCTCATGGAACTAACAGTTTGCTCCAGGAAGCAAAGGGAGGGCTGAAGAGCCAACCCTAGGAGGCACCAGCCCAGCCAGGCAGGGTTCAGCTGCAGCTGGCATCTCCCAACACATCAACTGCAGCCTCAGGGTGCAGCAGGCATGTTTTACAGGGGGACCTCAGAGCTGCCTGCCAGGACCTGAAGGGATCCTGCAGGAAGGCTGCAGAGGGACTTCTCCTCAGGGTGTCTGCAGACAGGCCAAGGGGCAATGGTTTGAAGCTGAGGCAGAGCAGGGTTAGAGTGGAGCTGAGGAAGAAGTTGTTCAGCAGGAGGCTGCTGAGCCTCTGTCCCAGGCTGCCCAGGGAGGCTGTGGCTGCCTCCTGCCTGGGGGTGCTGAAGGCCAGGCTGGATGAGGCCCTGAGCAGCTGAGTGTAGCTGAGAGGTGTCCCTGGGCATGGTGGGCGGTTGGAGGAGAGGAGCTCTGAGCTCCCTTCCAGCCTGAGCCAGTCTGGGATTCCTTGCAGTTCCTCTCCCCTGTCTCTACACATTGCTATGCCCTGCTCCTGCTGACGAGCAAGGCCACTGGCCACAGAATCAACCAGCTTGGAAAAGACCTCCAAGATCATCAAGTCCAACCTGTCACCCAGCTCCATCTGATCCACCAGACCATGGCACTGAGTGCCTCCTTCAGGCTTTGCTTAAACACCTCCAGGGACAAGTAGCCTGAACAGTGGAGGTGCAACAGCACTGCTTCCTGTTGGCCTGATGTGAAACACCACTCCTGGGCAATGAGCACAGCTGGGAACTCTCAACATCAGCCAAAGCCTCAGGTTCGAGAATCACAGAACTGTCAGGGTGGAAGGGACCTCAAGGCTCAGCCAGTCCCAACCCCCTGCCATGGGCAGGGACACCTCACACTGCAGCAGGTTGCTCACAGCCACAGCCAGCCTGGCTGCAAACACCTCCAGGCAGGAGGCTGCCACCACCTCCCTGGGCAACCTGTGCCAGGCTCTCACCACCCTCATGGGGAACAACTTCTTCCTCACATCCAATCTGAATCTACCCATTTCTAGTTTTGCTCCATCCCCCCCAGTCCTATCCCTCCCTGACACCCTCAAAAGGTCCCTCCCCAGCTTTCTTGGAGCCCCCTGCAGATCCTGGAAGGCCACAATTAGGTCTCCTCAGAGCCTTCTCTCTCCAGACTGAAGAGCCCCAACTCCCTCAGTCTGAAGGCTCCTACCAGTTTGCAGTGTTGACAAGGGCACACAGAGACTCAGCACTGGCCATGGATCACATTCAAACACTCTGCAAAATGATCTTCACATCCACTGATCCCATCCAGCTTTGAACAACACATCTCTTAACTTACATTTTTGGAGGCAAGGAAACTCATGCCCCTTGCCACCTGGTAAGAAAAGCTTAGCAGGTCCTCGACATCCAGAGCAAGTTCATCATCTTCTGGCATGGAGGAGGTAACATCCTGATCAGTGTAGGACCCTGCAGGAGAGAAACCAACAGCCTTGGAGTGGGGCAAGGGGAATCACCTAGAAACAGAGCTGTCTGGACATTAAACACATCAGGGATGTGAGTAAACACCAGCCAGCCATGCAGGCAGCAAAACAGTAATCCTGAGAGGAATGGATAGGATAGGATAGGATAGGATAGGATAGGATAGGATAGGATAGGATAGGATAGGATAGGATAGGATAGGAAAGGATAGGATAGGAAAGGATAGGATAGGAAAGGATAGGATAGGAAAGGATAGGAAAGGATAGGATAGGATAGGATAGGATAGGACAGAACAGTTGGAAGAGACCTTTGAGATCACCCAGTCCAACCTATCCCCCAGCACCATCTAATCAACTCAACCATGGCTCCAAGGGCCTCATCCAGGCTCTTCCTAAACACCTCCAGGGATGGGGACTCCACCACCTCCCTGGGCAGCACAGCCCAAGGGCCAATCTCTCTTGCTGGGAAGAATTTCTTCCTCACCTCCAGCCTAAACCTCCCCTGGCACAGCTTGAGACTGTGTCCTCTTGTTCTGGTGCTGGGTGCCTGGGAGAAGAGACCAACCCCCACCTGGCTACAACCTCCCTGCAGGGAGTTGGAGAGAGCAAGAAGGTCTGCCCTGAGCCTCCTCTTCTCCAGGCTAAGCAAGCCCAGCTCCCTCAGCCTCTCCTCACAGGGCTGTGCTCCAGTGGAGGAAGAGCAGACACTGTGATTGAGCAGATGGCTCTTCCTCAAACCTTCTCAGATCCATTAATCACTCCTAATTGTCCCCAGCCACAAGAGAACAGTATGATAAAGCTGAAAAAAAGGTAAATCCCTGAAGGCCCTCTCTCTGCACTCCCACCCACAAGCAGAGTTCCTTTGTCACTGTGCTCACCAGACTTCACTGGCCTCTTCTTCTCAGCTTTTGGAGGCACTGCATATGACACTCCTGGTTTCATGTCCATGTACTCGTTGGCAGCATCCCTGCACAGGCAGCAGATGAAGAGAGCACAGCTGAGTGAGCAAGGACTCACAAGCCACCCAAACAAAATAGCCCAAGTTAGATCAACCTTCTGAATCATAGAAACACTCAGGTTGGGAAAGCCCCTCAGGAGCACCAAGGCCAACCATTAACCCTACTCTGCAGGGCTCACCCCTAAACCAGAGCCCAAGCACCACATCCAAACCACCTTCAAGCACAGCCAGGCTTGGGGACTCCACCACCTCCCTGCCCAGCACATTCCAATCCCTGGGAAAAAATTCTTCCTACTGTCCAGTCTAACCCTCCCCAGTCACAGCTTGAGGCCATTGCCTCTTGTTCTGCCACTAATGACCTGGGAGAAGAGACCAGCAGCAGCCTCTCCACAACCTCCTTTCAGGGAGCTGCAGACAGCCAGGAGGTCTCCCCTCAGCCTCCTCTCTTTCACACTAACCATCCCCAGCTCCTTCAGTTGCTCTGCATCAGATTTCTTCTCCAGGCCCTTCCCAGCCTCCTTGCCCTCCTCTGCCCTGGCTCCAGCACCTCCACAGCTCTCTTGTGTTGAGGTGCCCAGAACTGGACACAGCACTCCAGGTGTGGCCTGAGCAGAGCTGAGTGCCAGGGGACAATCCCCTCCCTGCTGCTGCTGGACACAGCATTGCTGATCCCAGCCAGGAGGCCTTTGGCTTTCTTGGCCACCTGGGCACACTGCTGGCTGCTGTTCAGCTGCTTGTCCATCAGCACCCCCAGGTCCCTTTCAGCCAGCAGCTTCCCAGCCACACTGCCCCAAGCCTGGAGCATTGCCTGGGGCTGTTGTGCCCCAGGTGCAGGACCTGGCACTTGGCCTGCCTGAGGCAATGGTTTACAACTGATCAGGAGATTGGGAATTCAGGGGTGTGTAAAAGAGAGGTCTGAGTACAGCTAATGATGCCTCTCCAACTCTGGAGCCTGGCTCAGGTGAGACATAAAACCCTTCTCCTACATTCACTGCTCAGACAGGGCTCACTCTCTACAGATGAACATCCAGGTGTTTCATGGCACCTGCCAGCCCTCCCTCCTTCTGCTCACACCAGATTCCACCAGCACAGTTCAGCATCTCATGTGACAATTGAAATCCCAGACTGGCTCTGGCTGGAAGGGAGCTCAGAGCTCATCTCCAACCTCCCCAGCATGGGCAGGGTCCCCTCTGGGCGAGACTCAGCTGCGGGGGAGCAGGCTGCCCAGGGAGGTTGTGGAGTCTCCTTCTCTGGAGACATTCCAAAGCCACCTGGGTGTGCTCCTGAGGGACCTGCCCTGGGTGACCCTGCTCTGGCAGGGGGGGACTGGATGGTGCCTGGAAGTCCCTTCCAACCTCAGGATTCTGTGCTTCCCCTCTCATCAGCCTTGGCACCTCCTTGCCCCCCTCCCAGCAGAGCAGCAGCGCCGGCCGGCCGGACTCACGCGGGAGGCTCTGCCGGGCGCAGGAGGTTCTCGTAGCCTGCCGTCTCGGCGTGCTCCTCGTGCTTGGGGCAGATGAAGGAGTCCCGCTTCCTCCGGAGGAAATTCAGCAGATCCCCATAGCAGCAATACTCTGTGATCACCAGCGTGGGACCTGCAGGGGTAAGGGAGGTTTAGGAAGCAGCTGAGCTGCCATTTGCAAAGCAGAAACCTTGGCCTAAAGAGAGCATCCAGCTGAGCACACAGCCTGGGCAGGGCGAAACGACTCAACCTCACGCTGCTCAGCACCCCCGAGGCTGCCAAAGTTAGAGGAAAGTAGCCCAGGACCTTCCCTTTCACACACCAGCACCTATGGTCCAGCTCAAGCTGCAACACTCCCAGTTATTTACCCCCCTCCCTCACGAGCATTAGCATGGCTCAGGCTGGAAGGGAGCTCAGAGCTCCTCTCCTCCAACCTCCACACCATGCCCAGGGACACCTCTCAGCTACACTCAGCTGCTCAGGGCCTCATCCAGCCTGGCCTTCAGCACCCCCAGGCAGGAGGCAGCCACAGCCTCCCTGGGCAGCCTGGGACAGAGGCTCAGCAGCCTCCTGCTGAACAACTTCTTCCTCAGCTCCACTCTAACCCTGCTCTGCCTCAGCTTCAAACCATTGCCCCTTGGCCTGTCTGCAGACACCCTGAGGAGAAGTCCCTCTGCAGCCTTCCTGCAGGATCCCTTCAGGTCCTGGCAGGCAGCTCTGAGGTCCCCCCAGAGCCTTCTCCTCTCCAGGCTGCACACCCCCAGCTCCCTCAGCCTATAACATTGAAGCTCAAGGCTCCAGCAAGATTTGAACTCCTGATCCCTGCTTCACAAGAGCAGTGCTCTAAGCACAGAAGAGAACTTCCACCTCCTCAGTGCTACTGAACATCCAAACAAGGCAGTGAGGCTGCTACTACTGAATGAATCAGCTTTGCTTACCACAGTCGAGGTTGGAAGGGACCTCAAGGACCATCCAGTCCCAACCCCCTGCCACGGGCAGGGACACCTCACACTGCAGCAGGCTGCTCACAGCCACCTCCAGCCTGGCCTTAGCTTAAAGCTCTTTGTCTCTACAGCCTGTTCCTCTGCAGTGTAGAACAACCAAACAAGTCAGGCTTTTTCCCTCTGCCCCCACCCCCTCCCCCTCTCCTTGCTCATGTGATGATGATGGTTTTGGCCAGCCACATCTGTTTGATTTGGTTTTTTCTGCTCACTCACTTCCTGAGGGAAGTTATTCCTTCCAAAAGCTTTGGGAAGCAATTCAAAGCTGCTCCAGCATCCCTCCTTTTGATTCACTCCTGCTTACAGGAGAGCCTCACACCCTTCAGGAAGGCTTGGGAGACGATGCAGAGGGCTGTATGCTGCAGGAGACTGAGCAGGGGCCGGGGGGGGGGGGGGTCTGTGTGGAGAGGGGGGAATCATTCAGACAGAGCAGCCTGCTGAGATCCACAGCCACACTGCACAAGGCCCTCAGAGTATTAAAAGGCAATGGGCAAGGAGAATCAACTCATCTCCTGCGAGGATGTTTATAGATCAGATCTGTGTTCTGAGCCAATGGCTCCAGCTATGGCCCCTGAGGATGTGAGGGCTCCGTCTGCGCTCTCAGCTCCCAGCTTACTCTGCACCTCCCTTTCCGAGCCTCCCCCACTTCAGTTCCACTTTTTGTGGGTGGGGTCCCCCCCCTCCCCACTTCCCTCCTGCAGTTAAAAATTTATAGCTTGGGTAACAGCAAAAGCTGAAGAGTGCAGGTGGTGAGGCTGTGCTTGAGAGACAGCTCAGGCCACTGGCTCTGCTGGAGCCAAAGGGATTCACCCTGGCTTGAAATCACAGAACTGGCAGGGTTGGAAGGGAGCTCAAGGCTCAGCCAGTCCCAACCCCCCTGCCATGGGCAGGGACACCTCACACTGCAGCAGGTTGCTCACAGCCACCTCCAGCCTGGCTGCAAACACCTCCAGGCAGGAGGCTGCCACCACCTCCCTGGGCAGCCTGTGCCAGGCTCTCACCACCCTCCTGGGGAACAACTTCTTCCTCACATCCAATCTGAATCTCCCATTTCTAGTTTTGCTCCATCCCCCCCAGTCCTATCCCTCCCTGACACCCTCAAAAGTCCCTCCCCAGCTTTCTTGCAGCCCCCTGCAGATCCTGGAAGGCCACAATGAGGTCTCCTCAGAGCCTTCTCTCCTCCAGACTGAACAGCCCCAACTCCCTCAGTCTGTCCTCAGAGCAGCTCCAGCCCTCTGCTCCTGCTCGTGGCCCTTCTCTGGACACCTTCCAGCACCTCCAGAGCCTTCCTGGCACAGAGGCTCCAGAACTGGACACAGAGCTGCAGCTGTGGTCTCAGCAGAGTGGAGCAGAGGGGCAGAATCCCCTCCCTGGCCCTGCTGGCCACACTTCTCCTGCTGCAGCCCAGGCTCTGCTTGGCCCTCTGGGCTGCAAGTGCTCCCTGCTGGCTCCTGTGGAGCTTCTCCTCCCCAGCACCCCCAAGGCCTTTTCTCCAGCGCTGCTCTCCAGCCAGTCCCTGCCCAGCCTGTATCAGTGCTTGGGATTGCCCTGACCCATTGCAGGACCTTGCCCTTGGTCTTGTTGAGCCTCCTGAGCTGGGCCCAGCTCTGCAGCCTGTCCAGGTCCCTCTGGATGGATCCTTCCCTCCAGCTGTCAGCTGCACCACACAGCTTGGTGCTGTCAGCAACATTGCTGAGGGTGCACTCAGTGCCACTGCCCATGGCACCAAGAAAGATGTTAACCAAGCCTGGTCCCAGTCCTGATCCCTGAGGGACTCCACCTGTCCCTGGCCTCCCCTTGGCCATGGAGCCATTGACAGCCACCCTTTGGGTGCAGCTCTCAGGCCAGTTCTGTACCCACTCAAACATGACAGTGAGAGAGGTTCTGCCACCGATTTTTACCAACTCTTTTTTCTCTTTGAAAAGAGAAAACAAAGCAGAGCTTAAAGGAGCAAAAGATTTGTGTAAGCAGCAGCACTCTCTCAGATTAGAATGCAGAGGACTCTCTCACCCTATCGACATTTCAGCTGCTTTTAGCTTTTACAAAGGCATTCACTTAGCAGCAAAGGCAAAACATTTGGGGCTGTGTAATTGTTTGTTTGAGAACTTTGTTCTGTCCTCAGCTTTCTGCTGCTTGCAGTTTGTTGCTTTCCCTATGCATGGAAACAAAGGCACTCAGTTGATGTCGAAAGCAAAACATTTGGGGCTGTGTAATTGTTTGTTTGGGAACTTCTTTATTTGTCCTCAACTGTCTGCTGCTTAGAATTTGTCACTTCAGTGGTGCCTTAAGGGATACACTCACAGTTTAAACAGAAGGCTGGGAGACTACACAAGACAGGGCTGGAGACATCACTTTGGAGGCCAACAGGGAGCCAGCTCAAGTAGCTTTCCCTGGGAGAAGTGGTGTGGTTGAGGGCCAGACCTGTGCACTGCATTTAGTCACCTCACAAGAAGAAAGCACAATGAAGAGTAACAACCACCTCGTTCAGCCACAGCTGCAGGGGTCCCTCCAATCACTGAACTGTCAGGGCTGGAAGGGACCTCGAGGCTCAGCCAGTCCCAACCCCCTGCCATGGGCAGGGACACCTCACACTGCAGCAGGTTGCTCACAGCCACATCCAGCCTGGCTGCAAACACCTCCAGGCATGAGGCTTCCACCACCTCCCTGGGCAGCCTGTGCCAGGCTCTCACCACCCTCATGGGGAACAACTTCTTCCTCACATCCAATCTGAATCTCCCCATTTCTAGTTTTGCTCCATCCCCCCAGTCCTATCCCTCCCTGACACCCTCAGAAGTCCCTCCCCAGCTTTCCTGTAGCCCCCTGCAGATCCTGGAAGGCCACAATTAGGTCTCCTCAGAGCCTTCTCTTCTCCAGACTGCACAGCCCCAACTCCCTCAGTCTGTCCTCAGAGCAGAGCAGCTCCAGCCCTCTGCTCCTCCTCGTGGCCCTTCTCTGGACTCCTTCCAGCACCTCCAGAGCCTTCCTGGAATAGAAGGCTCCAGAACTGGACCCAGAGCTCCAGCTCTTAGGATGAGCCTAAACTCTGCCCCCAGTAACTCACAGTGAGGATCATGAGGATGTGCAAGCTGCCCAGGGCAAGCAGTGTATTTGAGATCATTGCACTTGGCAGCATTGGATTCTTCTGCCCAAAGTTCTGCTCCCCTGGCCGTGGAAGAGGAATGGAAATCAATCGATAACCTGTCGTTAACCCCCACCTCCAACAGTGCAGGCTCCCAGCAGATTCACAATGTTAATGTGGTTTCCAAGGTAACTCAGCACTTTCAGCTCTGACATCAAGGCTTCTCTCTCCGTTAAATGGGCACTTGCTGCAAGGCAAAGCACAAACCTTCAGCACCCAACACAGCCACCGGAGGCAAGGGAGGAGAAACTGCAGCCTGTGGGACAGCAACTTACTTTTCAGCATCTTTACTGCCACTGTCATGGCAGCATCAGATTTGAAGAGGCCATAAGCAGTGGCTTCCACAACTTTTCCAAAGGCTCCAGCACCAAGGGTTTTACCTAGGAGAGCAAAACAAAATCAAGAGAGCCAGAGAATGGGCTGGATGGGACCTCCAAAGGTCATCCAGTCCAACCCTCCTGGAGTCACCAGTGACATCCTCAACTAGATCAGGTTGCTTAGAGCCTTGTGGAGTCTGACCTTGAAGAGCATTAGAATAGAATCAGCCAGGTTGGAAGAGACCTTTGAGACCATCCAGTCCAACCTATCCCCCAGCACCATCTCATCAACTCAACCATGGCACCAAGGGCCTCAGCCAGGCTCTTCCTAAACACCTCCAGGGATGGGGACTCCACCACCTCCCAGGGCAGCACATTCCAGTGGCCAATCTCTCTTGCTGGGAAGAACTACTTCTGTCTCCAGGGACGGGGCCTCAACCTGTTGCAGTGCTCCACCATGCTCACAGAACCATAGAATGATAAAATGGTCCAGGCCAGAAGGACCTCCAAAGGCCCTCCAGTCTGACCTCCCTGCAGTCAGCAGGGACAACCCCAACTAGCCCAGGTGCAGAACCAGACACGGTGCAGGACTTGCTTCTAACATTCAATCTAAATCTCCTCTTCTACTTCAAACCACTGCCTCTCGTCCTGTCCCTGCAGGCCTTTGGGAACAGTCCCTCTGCAGCCTTCCTGTAGGACCCTTCCATGCATGGGAAGGTCTCTATCAGGTCTCCCTGGAGCCTTCTCTTCTCCAGGCTGATCCCCCCAGCTCTCCCCCCGCCTCCCTCAGCACGGGAGAGGTGCTCCAGCCCCCTGAACATTTGCATGGCCCTCCTCTGGCCCTGCCCCACCACTGTTGAGGGCACCTGGAGCACATTTACCTGAGGAGTTCAACCTCCTATGATACCAACAAAACCTCTCTGCAGAGGCTCCTGCTTGCTTTGGTGTCCCAAGGCAAAGGATGAACACCTCTCAGATTTGCACTGCTGCACAACACCCTCCTGACCAAGCCCTGCTGTGCTGGAGCCAAGCCTCTCCTCTGAAGCCAAAGCAAACCTGAACTCACCAAAGCTCAGCCTGTTTCTGGGAAACTCCCACTTGTGATCATAAGGAAGCTGTGTTGGGTCTATGTAAACATAGTTGTTCCCATTGATTTCTTCAACAACTTTCCACTGGACTTCATACTTAGGTTTCTGGAAAAGAAGGAGAACAGCTGTCACAGAATCATGGAGTGGTCCAGGCTGGAAAGGACCTCCAAAGCCCATCCAGTCCAACCCCCCTGCACTCAGCAGGGACATCCCCAGCTAGATCAGGTTGCCCAAAGCCCTCTTGAGCATCACTTGAATATCTCCAAGGACAGGGCCCCAGCTACCTCCCTGGGCAACCTGTTCCAGTGTTCCAGCACCCTCCTGGTGCAGAACTTGTTCCTCACATCCAGTCTAGATCTGCTCCTCTCTACTTTGAAGCCATTGTCCCTGGTCCTGTCCCTGCAGGCCTCTGCAAACAGCCTCTCTCCATCCTCCTTGTAGCTCCCTTCAGGTACTGGCAGGCTGCTATCAGGTCTCCCTGGAGCCTTCTCTTCTCCAAGCTGAACACCCCCAGCTCCCTCAGCCTGTCCTTAGAGCAGAGCTGCTCCAACCCCCTGATCATTTTCATGGCCCTCCTCTGGACCCTCTCCATCAGGTCCATGTCCTTCCTTTGTTGAGGGCTCCAGAGCTGCACACAGTACTCCAGGTGAGGTCTCAGCAGAGCAGAGCAAAGAGGCAGAATCCCCTCTCTGGCTCTGCTGACAACACTGCTTTGGATGCAGCCCAGGCTGTGATTTGCCTTCTGTGCTGCAGTCTCACACTGCCTGCTCCTGGCCAGCCTCTCATCCACCAGCACCCCAAGTCCTTTTGCTCAGGGCTGCTTTCTACCACCTCATCCCCCCAGCCTGTGCTGATAGTGAGGATTGTTCACTGTCACTGCTGAAGCTGCCACAGGCAGCTCCCATCTTTCCCTAAGTGAGGCAGGGGGGCTTCTGACTTTACCTGCAGATAGATGTACACCAGGACCATGACTATGATGCACATCAGCCCTGCAGCGACTCCGAAGGCGATCAGTAGAGGGGTGAACAGCGTATGGGTACGGATTTGCTCTGGGAAGAGAGAGAAAACCCTGCTGAGGTACTCAGCAAGAACAACTGTACTCACAGAATCACAAAGCAGGGCTGGTTGGAAGACACCTCCGAGCTCATCCAGTCCAACCCTCAACCCAGCACCGCAGGGTCAGCACCAAACCCTGTCCCTAAGCTCCACACAGTGCTTGAACACCTCTGGGGTGGTGACTCCAGCACCGCCCTGGGCAGCACATTCCAGTGTTTGAGGACCCTCTCTGGGAAGAAATATTTCCTGATGTCCAGCCTGAACCTCCCCTGGTGTAGCCTGGAACCAGTCCCTCTAATGCTGCAGGTGAAGACAACTGCTTGGTTATTCCTTGTGAAACACAGCTTGGGGTTTTCACTTTCCCAGCTCTGCCCCAGGTACAGCTGAATGGCTTTCCTGGGGGGTGGACAGAGCTGGAACAGGAACCATCCAGCTTGCTGCCTCGGGAATCTCAGCTTCACCAACTCACCAGGCATGGCACCAAGACCAACTAGTGCAAGAGGTTTGGAGGATCTCAGTCAAGTAAGTTAAAGAAAGAAGCTGGAGCAGAACCCATCCGGCTTGCTGCCTCGGGAATCTCAGCTTCACCAACTCACCAGGCACGGCACCAGTACCAACTACTGCAAGAGGTTTCCAAGCTGTCAGTCAAGTTACTTAAAGAAAGATTTATGGTTGGGTTTTTTTTCCTGAAGTCTTAATTTCTTCTCTATTTTCCTCTCCCCCCCCCAGACAATCTCTGCAGCTCAGCCTTTGCAAGGAGAGGTTGTGCCGAGCAGCCAAGCAGCACCATGCCAGCAAAAAAAGTATCTATCTGCCCCAATCTGGCTTATTTGCTTCTGTGTTATAATTGGGTGTAACAGAGAGGGGGAAACAGAAGCAGCAGAACATTTGATTCTGCAAAGAGGAGCACAGATTTACAAACACATTTTGAGTCATCTCTCTTCTGGTGCCTTTCTCCCCCCCCCCCCGCCCCTTCCCCTCCACGAACTTCTAAATACTGCTACAAAACTCCAAAGCCCTTCTGCAGTCTGTTGTTGTCAGTTCTCTGAACAACAGCAGGGCCCTCAGGCTCCAAGCAAGTCCTGCACAGCATTGTTTGTGAGACACTTCAAAAAAAAACCTTGGAAAAATGAAGTCCTGCCTTGAAAAACAAAAGGATGGCCTCCACAGGCCAAAGAGGGACAAGGGACAAGAAGAGCAAAAGAAGGGAGGGGAAGGGGCAGGGGAAAAGAAGGGGAAGGGGAAAAGAAGGGGAAGGGGCAAAGAAGGGGAAGGGGAAAGGAAAATGGAAGGGGAAGGGAAATGGAAGGGGAAGGGAAAAGAATTAAGAATAAAAGATAAGAAAAGAAAGATAAGCTAGACAAGAAATAGAGAAAATAAGAAAGGAGAAAAGAGGAAAAGGAAAAAGCAAAAAGAAAGAGAAGAGGGAGAAGAGGGGAGAAGAGGGGGAGAAGAGGGGGAGAGAGGGGGAGAAGAGGGGAGAAGAGGGGGAGAAGAGGGGGAGAAGAGGGGGAGAAGAGGGGGAGAAGAGGGGGAGAAGAGGGGGAGAAGAGGGGGAGAAGAGGGGGAGAAGAGGGGGAGAAGAGGGGGAGAAGAGGGGGGAGAGGGGGAGAAGAGGGGGAGAAGAGGGGGAGAAGAGGGGGAGAAGAGGGGGAGAAGAGGGGGAGAAGGAGGGGGAGAAGAGGGGGAGAAGAGGGGGAGAAGAGGGGGAGAAGGAGGGGGAGAAGAGGGGGAAAAAAGAGAAAAGGGGGGAAAAAGAGAAAAGGGGAGAACTCCCCTTGGCCATGAGGTCTGTGGAGCCCCAGCGCCACAGACCTCATGGCCAAGGGGAGTTCTCTCCTAGAAAGAGCTGAATGACAGAATCTCAGAATCACCCAGGTTGGAAGAGACCTCTGAGAGCATCAAGCCCAGCTGATCACCCAGCCCTACCTAATCAACCAGAGCATGGCACCAAGGGCCTCAGCCAGGCCTTTCTTAAACACCTCCAGGGGTGGTGACTCCACCACCTCCCTGGGCAGCACATTCCCAGGGCCAATCTCTCTTGCTGGGAAGAATTTTCTCCTCACCTCCAGCCTAAACCTCCCCTGGCACAGCTTGAGACTGTGTCCTCTTGTTCTGGTGCTGGGTGCCTGGCAGAAGAGACCAACCCCCCTGGCTCCAACCTCCCTTCAGGGAGTTGTAGAGAGCAAGAAGGTCTCCCCTGAGCCTCCTCTTCTGCAGGCTAAGCAAGCCCAGCTCCTCAGCCTCTCCTCCCAGGGCTGTGCTCTGTGTGTGGTGGCCCTTCCAGGCCTGGTGCTGTGTGCCAGGGCGGGGTTTGGTGCTGCTGGTACCTTTAATGGCAAAGTTGAAGAAGGCGGAGGCGCGGTCGCCGTTGCTGGAGGCCTCGCAGCAGACGGTGCCGGTGCTGCGGAAGACGCTGCCGTTGATGGTGCTCTCCACCAGGACCCGCTCGAAGGACGGCACCGAGGAGTTGCTGTAACTCACTTTGACATCCATGGGGGATATGGTTGGTGAATCGAAACACCTGGGAGAGACAAGGCTGACAGTTACCTGCCACGGGGCTGTTAACGTGCAGGGGATGCCAGGGGCTGCTCTTGAGGCAAGAGAGTCCCTGCCAGGCCAGCAGACAGCTAAATAATCACAGTCACAGAATGTGAGGGGCTGGAAGGGACCCCCACAGATCATCCACTCCAACCTCCCCTGCCAGAGCAGCATCACCCAGGGCAGGGCACACAGGAACACATCCAGGTGGGGTTTGGAATATCTCCAGAGAATGAGACTCCACAACCCCCCTGGGCAGCCTGCTCCAGGGCTTTCTCACTCACAGGAAAATAATTCTTCCTCCTCTTTTCCATGGCACTTCCTCTGCCTCAGCTTCCACCACTGCCCCTTGTGCTGGCATTGGGCATCCCCCAGCAGAGCCTGGCTCCAGCCTCTGGGCATCACCCTGCACAGCTTTAGCAACAGCAATGAGGTCACTCTCAGGCTCCTCCTCTCCAGGCTACAGAGCCCTCAGCTCCCTCAGGCTCTCCTCATGAGGAAGACCTTCCACTGCCTTCAGCATCTTTGTGGCTCTGTGCTGGACTCTCTCAAGCAGCTCCCTGAGGTCCCTCTTGACCTGAGGGGCCCAGAACTGGACACAATATTCCAGATGCAGCATCACTAGGGCAGAGTAGAGAGGGAGGAGAACTTCTCTCAATCTGCTGACCACAGCCCTTCTAATCCACCCCACTGGCCTCTTGGGTCAGTGCTACTCTCCAAAGGGATCTGGCTGAAGGTATTATCCTTGGAACTCAGGCTGCTCACAACAGCTCATTGCCTTCTGGGTAGTGGGTGAAATGGGATACCCACACCAAGCCTGCCCCAGCTGGCCACCATGAGGCACTTTTGGCTAGAGGTACCTACAGGTCTGCAAGTCCACTATTGGCTTTGGACCATTCCACCTGCATCTCAGACTCCAGCTACAGCCAAGCTGTGGTCTGCCAGCTGCTCACGACAGCTCTCCCCAGGCATCAGTTCATTACAGCACAGATCTCCAGATGCTGCTTCTCCTTCACATGTCCCATGAGGAGACAGCCAAGATTAATAAAACCAAGAGCAACCACAAGGTACTGCTGAAGAGAAACGAAGCAATAAGGACTTCATGCCCCCAACTACACAGGGGGGACACCCATGCCTTGCTGGAACAAGACCTACAGGTGGTGAAAGCAGATCTTGTGGACAGACTTCCACCGTGGTACTTCTGTGATGGAAGTCAACCAAACCCATGGTTTACTGTGCTCCACCAAGGCTCACTTCACAGCGAAGCTCTGCTGCCTCTTCAGAAAGGTGGCAACCAGACATCAGGTTTTACTGACAACAGCTCTGGAGCTGTTTACTCGTCACAGCCTTCCCATGGAAGAGAAACCCAAGGACTTTATGTCTTGAGAAAAACCTTCCATCACCATCACACAATCAATCAAAAGGCAACAACCATGTCCCTGAGTGATTCTGGCACTGTCATTCTGTCCCAACAGCAGATGTGCCGTTCGGGGCCAGGCTGAGCCAACCCTTCCCTAGCTTTCAGCCGGAGAGAAGTGTGGCAGATGTTGGCTAATCCCTCTTTCAGGAGGGCTAATGGATTGTGCCCCTGCCTCCCCTCAAACCACTGCAGATGATGCAAGGTCTATAAACCAGTGATGCCACATTTGAACATGACTGAGTCATTTTATCCCCTTGAGTATTCTGCCTTTGTAACCATCAGCTGGCTGTGCTGCATCCAGAATAACCTTTGGAGGCTCTGGGCTGCTCAACTCACCTCTGCTCAGTTCCTGGGCAGAAATACCAGTAGATGGTAGGGGCTGGGAATCCAGCTGCTACACACTGGAGGAGACCATTGCTAAGCATATCCAGAGTGAGAATCTCTGGTTTTGCTGCAAAAGAAGAAGAGAGAGTCACACATGAGGGGAACACAGAATGTGCACTGCCACTGGCCCTGCGCCGCAGCAGCCTGCGTGCGCCGCCCCCTCCAGAGCAGCTCTCGGGAAGCAGTTCTTCAGGAGGAGATGGGCGAGGTGAGGTTGCCCAGGGAGGGTATGGAATGCCCCCACCCCCTGGGGGTGTTTCAGGCCAGGCTGGATGAGGCCTTGAGCAGCTGAGTCTGGTTGAGAGGTGATCCTGGGCATGGTGGGGAGGATGGAGGAGATGAGCTCTCAAGTCCCTTCCAATCTAATCCATTCTAGGATTTGATGAACTCCTCAGGTGAACAAAGCTTCACAAGGGTGTCAGTGCCTAAGTTGGTGTCCTGCAAGCACCAACCTCCTGGAAGGGATCAGTTCTTCCAGAGAGTGCTTGGGATGGATTTCACCCCCATTGAGTATTTGGTTTGATTAAAGATCCTAAGCCCAGAACTTAAACAACACACAGAGGAACAGCAGTGCAATTCCCATCCCTGCACAGCATGACTCCCCCCACCTGTAAAAGAAGAGTTGCTTCACAGCTACCACACCCTGTCCAACCCACATCTCTCCCACAGCTGCCCTGTGTGTCAAACATTGCCACTGCTGCCAGAAAAGGAACTCCAGAGGAAAGAGTATTTGCTGCACGTGCTCTGCACACTATTTCCAGGGTAAACCTGCATTGTCACTCCTGCACTAATTCTGCTGGTTTGAGCTCAGCCTTGCAGCATTAGCTGGGGCCAAGATTTGTGCTGGAATGATGATCACAGGCTCAAAGGATGTTAGGGGTTGGAAGGGACCTCCAAAGATCATCCAGTCCAAGCCCCCTGTCTGAGCAGCACCATAGAATCCAGCACAGGTCACACAGGAACACATCCAGGAGGGGCTGGAAAGGCTCCAGAGCAGGAGACTCCACAACCTCTCTGGGCAGCCTGCTCCAGGGCTCTGGGAGCCTCACAGGGAAGAAGTCCTCCTCCTGTTGAGGTGGAACCTCCTGTGCTGCAACTTACATCCATTGCTCCTTGTCCTATCCCAGGGTGCAACTGAGCAGAGCCTGTCCCCTCCCTCCTGACCCCCAGCTGTCAGCTGTTGATAGACATTGATCAGATCCCTCTCAGTCTTCTCCCCTCCAGACTGCACAGCCCCAGGGCTCTCAGCCTCTCCTCCCCAGGCAGTGCTGCAGTTCCTTCAGCATCCTTGCAGCCCTCCCTTGGCCTCTCTCCAGCAGATCCCTGTCCCTCCTGAGCTGGGGAGCCCAGAGCTGGATGCAGTATTCCAGGTGAGGTCTCAGGAGGGCAGAGCAGAGGGGCAGGAGAGCCTCCCTGGCCCTGCTGGCCACTCTCTTAATACAGCTCCACAGGAACGCAAGATTCGCTTCTAATATTCCAGGGAACTCTGAAGCTGTCCAGGCTCCAGTGGGGCACTGCAGATTTATTCCACATCAAATCCACGTTCAGAGCAGGTTTTTAATGACTATTCTGCTTGCTGATTAAATGACAGGCAGTAAAGCAGACAGAGATTGCCAATCACACAGCAGCTCCTCGTGACTCACGCTGCAGGAACCCAGTGTTCCTTCCTCCCCGATGCAGCAGCCTTGTGCTTCCCCCAGACCAAACACTGCTGCAGAACCTTCAGCTCTGCTCCCAGCCTCACCCATTCGGTGAGGAACTGTTGGAGAGTGCACAGCACTGTGAAAGGCAAGAGACTGAAGCAATGGGTTTGTGTTTCATAGAATGGCAAGTTTGTGGTTAAGGAAAGGTAGCAGGGAAGGCCTGGAACCTTCCACAGAATCATGGAATGCTCTGGGCTGGAAGGAGCCTCCAAAGCTCACCCAGTCCAACCAAACCCCCCTGCACTCAGCAGGGACATGCTCCACTAGATCAGGTTGCCCAGAGCCCTGTCCAGCCTCACCTTCAATATCTCCAGGGATGGGGCCCCAACCACCTCCCTGGGCAACCTGTTGCAGTGTTCCAGCAGCCTCCTGGTGCAGAACTTGTTCCTCACATCCAATCTCAATCTGCTCTGCTCTAGTTTGAAGCCATTGCCCCTGGTCCTGTCCCTGCAGGCCTCTGCAAACAGTCTCTCTCCTTCCTTCCGTACTCCCTCCAGGTACTGGCAGGCTGCTCTTAGGTCTCCCTGGAGCCTTCTCTTCCTCAGGCTGAACACCCCCAGCTCCCTCAGCCTGGCCTCCTAGCAGAGCTGCTCCAACCCCCTGACCATTTTTGTGGCCCTCCCCTGGAGCTGCTGCATCAGGTCCAGCTGAAGGGCTTCAGCAGATCCTCTCCTCACAGCCACAGCTCACCGTGGCGGCTGGAGCCAAGACTCAGTCTTCCACTGTCTTAATCATTTCTGTGTCTCTGTGCTGGACTCTCTCAAGCAGTTCCCTGAGGTCCCTCCTGACCTGAGGGGCCCAGAACTGGACACAATGTTCCAGATGTGGCCTCAGCAGGGCAGACAGACACAGGATTTCAGATGTGGCCTCACCAAGTCTTCTTCCTAGAAGAGATTTTTCCTCTGCTAGCTGTTATGACTTCATAGCCTAATTACCCTGGCACCTCAGAGAGGCTCTTAACCACCAGGCTTTGCTTATTGCTTTGGCTTAACCCTTTCAATGTCCAACGGTTCACCACATCACACTCCTAATTTCACTGAGTTTATTAACTGCTTTTCAGCTGTCATTCAGCTGAATGCATCCAAGATGATTTATAAGAGAGACCACTCCTATTGTAAGGCAATGCTCTGCATAGTAACCCTGTGAGCTTCTTTGCTTCCTCTTACCAACTTCCCTTTCTTCATCCTTAAGGGAGTGAATGCCTGCAAGGGGATGCTCCACAGGCACTGTCTGTCACATCCAGAGGGTTTTCCTCCTGGAGCTATGATTTCTGGATTAAAACAAATCTTGTTACACCACCATGATGACATCCTGGCCTGCATCAGGAACAGTGTGGCCAGCAGGAGCAGGGAGGTCATTCTGCCCTGTGCTCAGCACTGGTGAGGCCACACCTGGAGTCCTGTGTCCAGTTCTGGGCTCCTCAGGTTAGGAAAGATGTTGAGATGCTGGAAGGTGTCAGAGAAGGGCAACAAAGCTGGGGAGGGGTCTGGAGCACAGCCCTGGGAGGAGAGGCTGAGGAGCTGGGCTTGCTTAGCCTGCAGAAGAGGAGGCTCAGGGAAGACCTTCTTGCTCTCTGCCAACTTCCTGAAGGGAGGTTGTAGCCAGGTGGGGGTTGGTCTCTTCTCCCGGGCAAGCAGCACCAGAACAAGAGGACACAGTCTCAAGCTGTGCCAGGGGAGGTTTAGGCTGGGGGTGAGGAGAAAATTCTTCCCAGCAAGAGAGACTGGCCCTTGGGATGTGCTGCCCAGGGAGGTGGTGGAGTCCCCATCCTGGGGGTGTTCACAAAAGGCTTGGCTGTGGCACTTGGAGCCATGTTTAGTTGTCAGGAGGTGTTAGGTATTAGGTGATAGTGTGGACTTGATGACCTCTGGTTGATTCTGTGACTCCTCATTTGCTCACTGCATAGTCCCACTGCCAGGCAAAGCTCTGAGCTCAGCTCCCCTTGCTCTGTAACACCCTGAGCAGTTTTCTCCTTCAGCACTGGATAGATAATATTTTCCTTGACTGTAATTAAGCCCAGGCATTATTTTGCACTGAAGTCAGATAGCAGTTGGAAGATTCCTCTCCTAATTGCTAGACACACTGTTCCTTGCCACTCTGGAGACTTCCACAGCTCCTTAATTGTAATTCAGCTCAGCGTTGTCAAGTTGTAATTTTCCTTTTGGCTCCTAATTTCAGAGCTGCTGACTTACTGACTTACTTAATGTCACATTTACTATGAATTACTTCATTAATTTTTTTCTTCCTTTTTTTTCCCCTTCCTAAAAGCAATTTGGTATTGCTCCAGATTAGCATAAGCAATTGCTAAAGGTGTTTCAGTCCCAGGCAAGGGAAGATGTCTGCACTGGGTCTTTCAGATCTTAGAATAGAATAGAATTAACCAGGTTGGAAAAGACCTCAGAGATCACCCAGTCCAACCTATCCCCCAGCACCATCTGATCAACTAAACCATGGCACCAAGGGCCTCAGCCAGGCTCTTCCTAAACACCTCCAGGGGTGGGGACTCCACCACCTCCCTGGGCAGCACATCCCAAGGGCCAATCTCTCTTGCTGGGAAGAATTTTTCCTAACCCCCAGCCAAAAAACCTCCCCTGGCACAGCTTGAGACTGTGTCCTCTTGTTCTGGTGCTGGGTGCCTGGGAGAAGAGACCAACCCCCCTGGCTACAACCTCCCTGCAGGGAGTTGGACAGAGCAATGAGGTCTCCCCTGAGCCTCCTCTTCTGCAGGCTAAGCAAGCCCCAGCTCCCTCAGCCTCTCCTCACAGGGCTGTGCTCCAGACCCCTCCCCAGCTTTGTTGCCCTTCTCTGGACACCTTCCAGCAGCTCAACATCTTTCCTAACCTGAGGGGCCCAGAACTGGACACAGGACTCCAGGTGTGGCCTCACCAGTGCTGAGCACAGGGCAGAATGACCTTCCCTGCTCCTGCTGGCCACACTGCTCCTGAGCCAGGCCAGGATGCCATTGGCCTTCTTGGCCATCTTGCAGCAACTGCTTCAGCATCAACTTCTGTTTATGGGAAGGCATTCTCCTGATTAGGAATCCTGCTTTACCTGTTTGATTACTGCCTGCTGATTACCTGCTCAAGGCAGATGTGTAAACATCACAAGCTACATCTTAGCAATTTATGCAAAAGCCTTGCTGACAGCAGTGCCAGGTCAGGATCTGACCCACACACATAACTCACCTTTGGTGGTTACTGTGCTGTATCAAATAGGTTTGGGTTTCATACCTAAATGATGAGCTTTTGACTGAAAACTGGTTATTTATCTGCCCTGCTCAGACCACAGCTGCAGTCCTGTGTCCAGTCCTGGGCTCCCCAGCTCAAGAGAGACAGAGACCTGCTGCAGAGAGTCCAAGGGAGAGCCAGGAGGATGCTTAGGGGACTTGAGCATCTCCCCTGGGAAGAGAGACTGAGAGCCCTGGGGCTGTTTGGTCTGGAGAAGAGAAGGCTGAGAGGGATCTGATCAATGTCTATCAATAGCTGAGGGGTGGGGGTCAGGATGAAGGTCCCAGGCTCTTCCCACTGGCACCCAGCAACAGGAAAAGGAGTAATGGCTATAAGCGAGACCACAGGAGGGTCCACCTCAACGTGAGGAGAAACTTCTTTCCAGGGAGGGGATGGAGAACTGGAGCAGGCTGCCCAGAGAGTCTCCTCTGGAAGTCTAAACCATCCTCTGCATAAACTTACCTTCAGAGGAAGCCACACTGCTGCTAAAGCAGCAACACAGAACTGCATCTGCAGCACACTGACTCACTGCCTGCGCAGTTCCTCCGCCTGACCTTGCAGTCACCACTGCCTGTCTTGCCCTAGCTTGTCCAGTTTGCCTGCAGTCCCCTCCTACTCCAGTTTTCCTCAACCCTAGCCTTCAGCAGCTGCCAATACTTGCTGAGGGCCTGGGATGCCGGAGCAGGGTGGCTCTGCCAGGAAGGGCAGGGCTCGCTGAAGGTCTCCGTGAGCTAACGCTGAGTTCAGCTCCCGTCCTGCACAGCCTGCTTGGAACCCAGCCCCGCGCCCTCTTTAACAGGCCTGTCCCAGGGATGGCAGCAGGCAGGCCTGGGAAGCTCTGCACACTCTGTGAGACACTGGGGACCTACACAGAATCAGGGAATCAGCCAGGTTGGAAAAGACCTCAGAGAGCACCAAGTCCAACCTATGACCCAATACCCAACACCTCCTGACAACTGAACCACGGCTCCAAGTGCCACAGCCAAGCCTTTTGTGAACACCCCCAGGGATGGGGACTCCACCACCTCCCTGGGCAGCACATCCCAAGGGCCAATCTCTCTGGGAAGAACTTTCTCCTCACCTCCAGCCTAAACCTCCCCTGGCACAGCTTGAGACTGTGTCCTCTTGTTCTGGTGCTGGGTGCCTGGGAGAGGAGACCACCCCCCACCTGGCTACAACCTCCCTTCAAAGAGTTGGAGAGAGCAAGAAGGTGTTTAGGAGGAGACTTGATGGGGTGCTTAGTGCCATGGTTTAGTTGATTAGGTGGTGTTGGATGATAGGTTAGACTCCATGATCTTGAAGGTCTCTTCCAACCTGGTCTGGTCTGGTCTGGTCTGGTCTATTCTATTCTATTCTATTCTACTCTACCCTGAGCCTCCTCTTCTGCAGGCTAAGCAAGCCCAGCTCCCTCAGCCTCTCCTCACAGGGCTGTGCTCCAGACCCCTCCCCAGCTCTGTTGCCCTTCTCTGGACACCTTCCAGCAGCTCAACAGCTTTCCTCAGCTGAGGGGCCCAGAACTGGACACAGGACTCAAGGTGTGGCCTGAGCAGTGCTGAGCACAGGGCAGAATGACCTCCCTGCTCCTGCTGGCCACACTGCTCCTGATGCAGGCCAGGAAGCCATTGGCCTTCTTGGCCACCTGGGCACACTGCTGGCTCCTGTTCATTCTACTGTCAACCTGTACCCCCGGGTCCCTTTCTGGCTGCTCTCCAGGCAGATGATACAGAAGTGCTGAGGTGCCAAGAGGCACAAGTGAACAAGTCTCCTGACAGGCTTTCACACTCTGCATCCAACTCAACCCAATTAAAGGCAATTAATAGCTTAACTCAGCTGCCAAAACCCAAATGATAACCCCTGTGCATCCTGCTCCACCTCGAACTACCAAAGGTTTATGGTGTATGCTGATTTCTGAGATGATGTTTCCAGCCCCTAGTGGATTTCCCCCCTCTGTAAACTACCTGGATGCCCTCTGGGAGCCTCAGGAGCACACATAAGGTCACAGTGGGTAGCAGGTGGATTTGTTTCAAGTGCTCTGCACTTTCAGACCTTGGCATCTCAGGAGTTTTCCAGCACATGCTTCCCCCCAGGCAGCTGAACCACGCTGGGACATCTTCTGCATACAATTGTGTTGCACCAAACACACTGAGTGTGGCAATGAAATCACTTCAGGCTGTTCACTTCACTTACTTTTCACATAGACATTGAATGTTACAGAGGAGCTGGCATCAGAGTTGGACACAAAGAATGTGTAAATGCCTCCTTCTGTGCCCTTCAGCCGGGTGAGGTGAAGTTCACTTGTGTAACTGTGAAGGGAAAAGCCCAAACCAAGCATTAGTGCAGCTCCCAACCTGCTAAAGAGGCTAAAGGAGAGAAACACTAGCACTGGCTGTGCAGACCCTGTACTGCTCCCTGCCCTACAACTGCCCTTGCCCCACAGCACCCAAAGGTTTAGCCACTCCTGACTCTCAGATCATAGGATCAGAGTATGTCAGGGTTGGAAGGGACCACAGGGATCATCTAGTTCCAACCCCCTGCCATGGGCAGGGACACCCTACACTAGATCAGGCTGGCCAGAGCCTCATCCAGCCTGGGCTTAAACACCTCCAGGGAGGGGGCCTCAACCACCTCCCTGGGCAGCCTGTGCCAGGCTCTCACCATCCTCATGGGGAACAACTTCTTCCTCACAGCCAATCTCAATCTCCCCATTTCTAGTTTTGCTCCATCCCCCCCAGTCCTATCACTCCCTGACACCCTCCAAGTCCCTCCCCAGCTTGCTTGGAGCCCCCTGCAGATCCTGGAAGGCCACAATTAGGTCTCCTCAGAGCCTTCTCCTCTCCAGACTGCACAACCCCAGCTCCCTCAGTCTGTCCTCACAGCAGAGCAGCTCCAGCCCTCTGCTCCTCCTCGTGGCCCTTCTCTGGACACCTTCCAGCACCTCCAGAGCCTTCCTGGCACAGAGGCTCCAGAACTGGACCCAGAGCTCCAGCTGTGGTCTCAGCAGAGTGGAGCAGAGGGGCAGAATCCCCTCCCTGGCCCTGCTGGCCACACTTCTCTTGCTGCAGCCCAGGCTCTGCTTGGCTCTCTGGGCTGCAAGTGCTCCCTGCTGGCTCCTGTTGAGCTTCTCCTCCCCCAGCACCCCCAGGGCCTTTTCTTCAGGGCTGCTCTCCAGCCAGTCCCTGCCCAGGCTGTGTTGGTGCCTGGGATGGCTCTGCCCCACATCCACACCACCGCCTGATGCTTTTCTCACCGAGGAGGGAGCCCCAGGCAGGTCACACCTGTGCTAGGTGCCAAAGGCTTCACTGGATTTTTTTGGTTCAGAAAGAGAACAGTGCATGGCAGAAATAAAAGTGAAAAGCTCTTGGCCAGAGCACTGGGCTCTGCTGGGGTGGTGGAGGAGTCTCCCCACATAAACCACTTGCAATTCCTGGTTTGCCCCAGTGGGCAGGAGTAGCATCTTGCAGGCAGCCCTGGGGACGTGCCATGCTGCTCCTCAGGGGGTGTGCTCAGCCCAGAGCTGCTCAAAATCGAGGTTAGCAGACTCTGACCCAGGCAGGCACAGGACAAGATCTTTTATCATCACCATTTTCTCACCATAGTCACTTCCCCTCTTTCCAGAGCAGGCTCCTTAGAAGCTTGCTGCTCCCAAGTGAAATCAACAGCACCTGCAGCCACTGGCGTTACCTGTTATTGCCCACAGTCTTGAACTTGACATAGTGGTCTGAGGAGTTCTGCAGGGTCTCATTCATGTACATCCAGACTTCCTCCTTTGGCTTGGGGTATGCCTCATACTCAACTGTTAAGTTGCCATTCTGTCCTGCATTGATGTCTATTGTGGTGTTCATTGTTGCCAACAAGCGGACAAAGCCTTTGGCTGAGAGGACAGAAGAGAACAGAATTAACCAGGATGGAGATCACCCAGTCCAACCTCTCACCCAGCACCATCTGATCAACTCAACCATGGCACCAAGGGCCTCAGCCAGGCTCTTCCTAAACACCTCCAGGGATGGGGACTCCACCACCTCCCTGGGCAGCACATCCCAAGGGCCAATCTCTCTTGCTGGGAAGAACTTTCTCCTCACCCCCAGCCTAAACTTCCCCTGCACAGCTGGAGACTGTGTCCTCTTGTTCTGGTGCTGCTTGCCTGGGGGAAGAGACCAACCCCCAAGCACTTAGACTGCTTCAAGATTAGTAATCAAACATCCCAGCTGTGAAACAGGAAACCTCCATCTCCTACAAAGCAGAACTTGAACCCTCACCTGGCAAAACCAAGGCCACTAACTAGAGACAGAGAGGAGGACAGGACTTAAAGCAGCTTTGGTTGAGTGCCTTAACAGAAATCCTTCCATCTCCTGGTGATAAATCCCCTCTGTTTGCTGTTCTCACAGGCTCACAGGATGTTAGGGGTTGGAAGGGACCCAAAGAGATCATCCAGTCCAACCCCCCCCAGCCAGAGCAGGCCCACAGAATGCAGCACAGGTCACAGAGGAATGCAGGACTGTGTTTGATTCTCCTCAAGTGTTTGCATTTCTTTCCAACAGATCTGAGCTGCTAGCTGTCTGGTACAAAGAAACAGTGAGGGAAAAAAACACCCAGACAAGACAAATTGATCATTGATGACAACATCCTGGAGTCTTTAAAGTTCCTTTGTCAAGTGTAATTAGCTATTACATTTACAATGAAGTTATTAAAAAGTGTAATTAGAGGGGGGGAATAAAGTGTGCTAAATCCAGAGGTCTGGATACCAATTGCCTTAAACTGAGGCATTTCTGTTCAGCTGCTGCTGGGTCTTAGTCTTCCCTTTGGCAGCTGCCATTAGTCACCGTGCAGCTCCAACCCCAACTCTCACGGAGGCAGCATCCTCGGGGCAGTTGGTTGAGTTTAATTCAATTGATAAACTCATCAGGCTTCAGGATTATTCTGCTCTGCACAGACAAATTCCTCTCAGCCCTCACCACACAAACTCATGA
The DNA here is from genome assembly GCA_015227895.2 of Colaptes auratus. Lineage (NCBI taxonomy): Eukaryota > Metazoa > Chordata > Aves > Piciformes > Picidae > Colaptes > Colaptes auratus. Next base: position 4,384,746 of record CM037643.1, read on the forward strand.
GGGAATTAGAGCAATGTGACAGGCAGACTGCAGTTACAAGGCAGCACATTTACCGAGAGCGCCTGAGTTTAGCCCAAAAGCAAGCCTCACATCCCTTCCTCCTCCTCACTGCCTAGTAAGCAAACCACTGTGGCCAGCTGGGCACCTGAGCTTGGAAAGCCAGAACCAGTGGGGCTTGGTGAAAGCATATGGAGCTGCCAGAGCACTTGACAGATGCTTTGGAGGAGAAAGGATGAAGCAGACTCACAGCAGGCAGGTAAGCTTTGACATGCTCCCCAGCATCAGAAAACACAGAGGAATTGAATCTGGAACTGGACAGATTTTTAGTTCCTTCACAGAGAGCTTTCCCCCCTCCCCCCCTCTCCTCTGCTACTTAGAATAGATTAGAATAGAATAGAATAGAATAGAATAGGCCAGGCCAGGTTGGAAGAGATCTTCGAGATCATCCAGTCCAACCTATCACCCAGCACCATCTAATCAACTAGACCATGGCACCAAGCACCCCATCCAGTCTCCTCCTGGGCACCTCCAGTGATGGTGACTTAGACCCAAAAACCAGCCCCAAGAGCCTGCAAACAAGAGTTCATCCTTGTGCCATCAGTCCCTGACACTCAGCTGCAGAAGCTGTTTGTAGCTGGATGAATTGTTTGACTGACAAAAGCAGCAGGAAATTTCCCCAATGTGCCAACGTGCTGCTGGTTGAGCTCAAGGACCTGAAGAGGTCTTTCCCAACTGAGACAGTTCTGGGTTCTAAACCCACACATTATTTCTTGTGAAACCTTTAGGCTACCATTAAGGTGACAGTGATGCAGTCCTAGGATCTCTCCAGTAGAATGGCTCAGGCTGGAAGGGAGCTCAGGGCTCATCTCCTCCAACCTCCCCACCATGCCCAGGGACACCTCTGCTCAAGGCCTCATCCAGCCTGGCCTTGAACACCCCCAGGGAGCAGGCAGCCACAGCCTGCCTGGGCAGCCTGTGCCAGGGTCTCAGCACCCTCACAGGGCCATACTCTGCTTCCCAGGATGCAGGGAGCTGGCATCGCTCAGGTAAACACAGGCAGCTCGACAAGGAATGATGAAAGGTATCCAAGAGACAGAGTTGATTTCCAGTCAAATCTGAGAGAGTGAGGAGAGAAAAGTATCTCAAAAAGGAGCCCTGGAGCAGGCTGCCCAGAGAGGTTGTGGAGTCTCCTTCTCTGGAGCCTTCCCAAGCCCAGCTGGATGCGTTCTGTGTGCCCTGCCCTGGGTGCCCTGCTCTGCAGGGGCTGTTGGACTGGGTGATCTTTCGAGGCCCCTTCCAACCCTAAGATGCTGTGAAAGGCTCCAGGTTTTCCCTGGCATTTTTCCTTAAGCATTCCATTAAACACAACCCTGTTACTTTAATTCTCTCTTTTTTACAAGCCCATGCTCTATTTTAGTCCCCAGACCTCCCAAAGTCAACCCTTTTTAAAGGCAGATTTGCATATGCAGGAGTTCTAAGATTCTTTCTGCAGTTAAAGAACTTTCCCTCCTCTTACAATAAAAGCTTTCATATCACTCCCCTTTGGGGAACAGATTTGCTTTCATGCTTCACACTATTTCAGTCTTTTATATAGGAATTTAGACTCTCCTGTTATCAAAAAAAAAAAGAGGGGAAAAATTATTCCCTGCTGCTCTGAGCTCTACCCCACCAAAAGGCAGGGAAAGATTAGGGGCACTCAACCCTCCGCTGCTCTGCTGAAGATCTGACCTCCAAAGGGAATGCTGGGGGGCAGGGGGGAATTTCAACCCACCACAACAGCTCAAACACTTCTCTTCTCTTGAAGTTCCCAGGGAAGGCAAACCAAACAATGCTGCAGGAGTCAAAGAAAGGTTTGAAAAGGGAAAAAGGATGGAGCTCTGCCCTTCCCTCAGCCACTACCCCCTTGCATGGGAAGGAACTGAAGTCTTATGGCCAACTATGCAGACTCAGAATCACAGAGCTGTCAGGGTTGGAAGGGACCTCAAGGATCAGCCAGTCCCAACCCCCCTGCCATGGGCAGGGACACCTCACACTGCAGCAGGTTGCTCACAGCCACAGCCAGCCTGGCTGCAAACACCTCCAGGCAGGAGGCTTCCACCACCTCCCTGGGCAGCCTGTGCCAGGCTCTCACCACCCTCATGGGGAACAACTTCTTCCTGAGATCCAATCTCAATCTCCCCATTTCTAGTCTTGCTCCATCCCCCCCAGTCCTATCCCTCCCTGACACCCTCAAAAGTCCCTCCCCAGCTTGCTTGGAGCCCCCTGGAGATCCTGGAGGGCCACATCTTCAGAATGATATTAACTATACCATCATGTCCTTTATTGCCCTTAATTTTGTCAAACCAGGAGGTTTCAGCAGCTCAGGCACTGTGTGTCACCCAAGCTAATGCACAGCAGCCTCTAAGTGAGTCTCTTATCAAACAAGAGGGAGGGAGGGAGGGAGGGAGGGAGCTCACTGTTGAGAGATGTGATCCAAACCTGTGGAAGCGATGGCTGGTGGGTTCCACAGAATCATGGAATGGCTGGAAGGGAGCTCAGAGCTCCTCTCCTCCAACCTCCCCACCATGCCCAGGGACACCTCTCAGCTACACTCAGCTGCTCAAGGCCTCATCCAGCCTGGCCTTCAGCACCCCCAGGCAGGAGGCAGCCACAGCCTCCCTGGGCAGCCTGGGACAGAGGCTCAGCAGCCTCCTGCTGAACAACTTCTTCCTCAGCTCCACTCCAACCCTGCTCTGCCTCAGCTTCAAACCATTCCCCCCTGGCCTGTCTGCAGACACCCTGAGGAGAAGTCCCTCTGCAGCCTTCCTGCAGGATCCCTTCAGGTCCTGGCAGGCAGCTCTGAGGTCCCCCCAGAGCCTTCTCTTCTGCAGGCTGCACACCCCCAGCTCCCTCAGCCTGTGCTGACAGCAGAGCTGCTCCAGCCCTGGGATCACCTTTGTGATCCTTAATTTAAACCCATAAATACCTACCTGACTCGAGTGGGAAGACAGGGTCTAGAATTAAACATCCATCCTCACAAACTGTGTATTCAACTCCAAACATCCTGTTAAAGAGGTAGCCAAAAGCTGCTTCCCTCCTCATAATTACTTCACCAAGGAAGGTCAATAAAGTTTCTCTCCTTGTGCACACTGCAGTGCTCCTCACAGCACCATTTGAAAGAGAGGGACAGAGGCAGCTTCCAAGCAAAAACCCAGCTGACATGCTGATGGCAGTGAAGCCTCCTGGCTTGGAAGGCAGCTACTGAAGATAAGCTTTCTGCTTGGGCTCCCAAACTGCTTAGGCACAGGGAGAGTAGGAGGCAAAGGTAAATTGCTTGCTCTGTTCATCACAGAATCACAGAATCTTAGGGGTTGGAAGGGACCTCCAGAGATCATCCAGCCCAACCCCCCTGCCAGAGCAGCACCACCCAGGGCAGGGCACACAGAGCACATCCAGGTGGGGTGGAAAGGCTCCAGAGCAGGAGACTGCACAACCTCTCTGGGCAGCCTGCTCCAGGCTCTGCCACCCTCACAGGGACAAAGCTTTCCCTTCTCTTCCCCTGGCACCTCCTCTGCTCCAGCTTGCCCCCAGTGCCCCTTGTGCTGTGCTTGCACATCCCTGAGCAGAGCCTGGCTCCAGCCCTGCACACCTTTACCCCCAGCAAGGAGGGCAGCCCTCAGGCTGCTCTGCTCCAAGCTCAAGAGCCCCCAGCTCCCTCAGCCTGGCCTCAGCAGGGATGTTTACCCAGTTCAGACTGAGTTCAATTTCAAATTCAAACCAGGAAGGGTGAGGCAAACAGGGGAGATGGCAACACACTGCTGGGTGCTTGTTCTCACATCACATTCCAGCAATGTGCAAAGGCTTAGAGAAATGGAAGCAGCCACACACACACCACAAACACTTCCTGAGCCATCCCATATGGCACCAGTCAGCAGCAACCTTTAGAGTACAACAGAGTAGAATTAACCAGGTTGGAAAAGACCTTGGAGATCATCAGGTCCAACCTATCACCCAAACTCTGGGCCCCTCAGCTTAGGAGAGATGTTGAGTTGCTGGAAGGCGTCCAGAGAAGAGCAATAAAGCTGGGGAGGGGTCTGGAGCACAGCCCTGTGAGGAGAGGCTGAGGGAGCTGGGCTTGCTTAGCCTGGAGAAGAGGAGGCTCAGGGGAGACCTTCTTGCTCTCTCCAACTCCCTGCAGGGAGGTTGTGGCCAGGTGGGGGTTGGTCTCTTCTCCCAGGCAGCCAGTCCCCAGGGCAAGAGGACACAGTCTCAAGCTGTGCCAGGGGAGGTTTGGGCTGGCTGTTAGGAAGAAATTCTTCCCAGCAAGAGAGATTGGCCATTGGAATGTGCTGCCCAGGGAGGTGGTGGAGTCCCCATCCCTGGGAGGTGTTTAGGAAGGAACTGGATGAGGCACTCGGTGCCATGGTTTAGTTGATCAGATGGTGTAAAGCAACTCCACTCCCTCAGGTCTGGCTGAGGGAGATGGAAGGAGGGAAGTGTCCCCAGAGCTCAGCCCAGAGGATGTCAGGGCTTGGAAGGGACCCAAAGAGCTCATCGAGCCCAACCCCCGGAGTTTCTCCCTTTCCACCCTCCCCCCCAGCTCCCAGAGAGGTTCAATTGCTGCAGGACCTCTTTACCTAGTGCTCTCAAGGTCACTGTGGCATTGGCTCTCCCAAAAGGGTTTCCTGCCTGGCAGGTGAACTCCCCCGAGTCGCGGACGCCCACGGCGCGGATGCTGAGCGTCAGCTTGCTCTCGTAGCCATAGTCTCCCAGATTCCTGCTCTTGCTTCGAACGGTCTGCCGGGGAGGGGGAAGCCAGCACAACACACACAGAAACACAAACCAAAGAAACCAACCAACAGTTAGCATCTGGAGCACTGTGGATGCAGCCTCTTTCCTGGAGAAATTAAAAATAGAAGCAATTATGATTTGACTCCATTAATATTCATCACCTCCCCCAGCAAGGAGGTGCCAGCAGCACGAGGAACCTGCTCACTAGGATCAATCCAGCCCAAAACAGGGCTGTGATGGGCTGGCTGGGGAGAGAATGGCTCCTTCCTAAGCCCTGCCCCCTTCCCTGCATTCCTCAGGCTGTGTGAGTGTGTGAGGAATGAACAATGGACTTGCCCAAGGTCAGACCCAGCTCACTCGGGATGCAGATCTACCCTCCAGGAAGGTGAGGAAGCACAGAAGGTTTTATTTGCACTACCAATGCTCCTAGCTCGAGGGCTGGATGCAAAATGACCACTGGGGATTGACTTTCACAGAGTAATTGTCAGGGTTGGAAGGGACCTCGAGGCTCAGCCAGTCCCAACCCCCCTGCCATGGGCAGGGACACCTCACACTAGATCAGGCTGCCCAGAGCCTCACCCAGCCTGGGCTTAAACACCTCCAGGGAGGGGGCCTGAACCACCTCCCTGGGCAGCCTGGGCCAGGCTCTCACCATCCTCATGGGGAGCAACTTCTTCCTAACAGCCAATCTCAATCTATCCATTTCTAGTTTTGCTCCATCCCCCCCAGTCCTATCACTCCCTGACACCCTCAAAAGTCCCTCCCCAGCTTGCTTGGAGCCCCCTGCAGATCCTGGAAGGCCACAATTAGGTCTCCCCAGAGCCTTCTCCTCTTCAGACCGAACAGCCCCAGCTCCCTCAGTCTGTCCTCACAGCAGAGCAGCTCCAGCCCTCTGCTCCTCCTCGTGGCCCTTCTCTGGACACCTTCCAGCCCCTCCAGAGCCTTCCTGGCACAGAGGCTCCAGAACTGGACCCAGAGCTGCAGCTGTGGTCTCAGCAGAGCGGAGCAGAGGGGCAGAATCCCCTCCCTGGCCCTGCTGGCCACTCTGGGCTGCAAGTGCTCCCTGCTGGCTCCTGTGGAGCTTCTCCTCCCCCAGCACCCCCAGGTTCCTTTTCTCCAGGGCTGCTCTCCAGCCAGTCCCTGCCCAGCCTTTGTTGGTGCCTGGGATTGCCCTGCCCCAGCTGCAGGACCTTGCCCTTGGTCTTTTTGAACCTCATGAGGTTGTCCTGGGCCCAGCTCTGCAGCCTGTCCAGGTCCCTCTGGATGGATCCTTCCCTCCAGGTGTCAGCTGCACCACACAGCCTGGTGTCATCAGCAACCCTGCTGAGGCTGCACTCAGTGCCACTGCCCATGGCACCAACAAAGGTTTGTTAATTACTATCAAGATTTATTCATTTCAGAATTGGAAATCTCCTTCTGTGCTCCAAGCATGAAGTGTAACATGGCTCTGGGGCTCCACATGCATGGGAAAAGAGAATTGCTTGGAGCTGTTCACTTCAGGTTCTGCCCAAGTGCAGAATTTACATTGATTAAACCAGGCTTGGGACTTGTTATGATTTTCCAGTACAATGATTTCAATTCTTGGAGGTTCCAAGAGCTTCTGCATTAAATTGAATCTTCTCAGCTCAATTTTGATTCCTCCTGAGCTGTAATAACCACCAGTAGCAGTTTCCCTGTTGGTGGTGGTGCTTGCTTGCAGCACATCTCAGGAGCTGCACAAGTGGGGAGAACTTCACAGTTACACCAGGCAAAAGGGAAGAAGCCTTTGGGGCTTTGGTTGTTTTCCTCTCATTCAGGACAAAATGGAATTGTGCAAGGCCCTGCAAGGCAGGGCAATCCCAGGCACCAACACAGGCTGGGCAGGGACTGGCTGGAGAGCAGCCCTGGAGAAAAGGACCTGGGGGTGTTGGGGGAGGAGAAGCTCAGCAGGAGCCAGCAGGGAGCACTTGCAGCCCAGAGAGCCAAGCAGAGCCTGGGCTGCAGCAAGAGAAGTGTGGCCAGCAGGGCCAGGGAGGGGATTCTGCCCCTCTGCTCCACTCTGCTGAGACCACAGCTGGAGCTCTGGGTCCAGTTCTGGAGCCTCTGTGCCAGGAAGGATCTGGAGGGGCTGGAAGGTGTCCAGAGAAGGGCCACGAGGAGGAGCAGAGGGCTGGAGCTGCTCTGCTGTGAGGACAGACTGAGGGAGTTGGGGCTGTTCAGTCTGGAGAGGAGAAGGCTCTGAGGAGACGTAATTGTGGCCTTCCAGGATCTGCAGGAGGCTACAGGAAAGCTGGGGAGGGACTTTTGAGGGTGTCAGGGAGGGATAGGATTGGGGGGGATGGAGCAAAAGTAGAAATGGGTAGATTGAGATTGGCTGTGAGGAAGAAGTTGTTCCCCATGAGGGTGGTGAGAGCCTGGCACAGGCTGCCCAGGGAGGTGGTGGAAGCCTCATCCCTGGAGGTGTTTGCAGCCAGGCTGGATGTGGCTGTGAGCAACCTGCTGTGGTGTGAGGTGTCCCTGCCCATGGCAGGGGGGTTGGGACTGGCTGAGCCTTGAGGTCCCTTCCAACCCTGACAATTGATTCTATGATTTATTGAAACATGAATTGTGTGCATTCTGTTCCAGCACAGCCTTTAATGTGATACCCAGCATCCAAAAGACAGCAGCCCCCAGCCCCCAGCAGCCCCCAGTCCCCAGCCCCCAGCCCCTGCTGTTTGCCAGAGAGGTCAAACAAACTGATTTGGTCATGAATGCTTTCCTGAGGGCTGCTACTCACAACATCAAAAGTGAGAGAGCACCCCAGCTGCAGGGGGGCCCAGTTTCACCACCCTGAGCAAAGACAACAGAGGGAAATGAGAGAAGGGATGATGCTCTCAGATGAAGGACTTGCACTTGACCTTGGCACAGGACCAGAAGCCCCATCTGGATGTCCCACGCTGCCTTCATGTCATTAAGAGCTCCTCAACTTTGGGAGCTGTGGGCTGGGAGCACTTAGTGAGAGCAGCTCTGTCAGAGGCAGCAGATTAGCTCAGCGTGGCCTGGGCAGCCCCAGGGAGCAGCCCCCCCTGTGCTCTCTGCTCAAGCAGAAGTGATTGATCCAAACATCACAGCAGCCTTTTGTGTGGGCTTTTTGCTTCCACCCATGACTCTGGCTCCTGCACTCTGGTCACTACCAGCAGCAGCAGAGGAGCAGCCAACTGGCATGGAAGTGTACACAGACTTACTGACAGGGTTTTTTCTCCCAAGGGCTCTTAACCCATTCCAGTTTCAGGCCACAGCCAGCAGCCCAAGGAGGGTCCTTACAAAAGCCAGCCCAGGGAGTGCTGCTGGTTTCCAACGGCAGAGCTGGCAGCACGCTGCTCTGGCCCCGGGAGGGAATCTCTCTGCTCCTTGCCTGCAGGAGAGCTGTGCTGCCAGTGACAAACTCTCCTGGAGCACTCAGCCTGCCAATGATTTCATTGGGTGATGCCAGGCAGTGAAGTTCATCCATCACAGCAGGCAGAAGCCAGCTCAGTGGTTCCTTTGCCAGTGCCTCCCTCCCAGCCAGTGAGCCACCCTGTGTAATTTCAATGAATTAATCATGCCTGGGAATGCTCACCACTATTCCTGTCACACACAGCCCCCTGCTAATTAGCAGGTATCTCACTGGGGTGATGACAGCCACTAGAATGTGTAATTTGCAGTCCATGATGCTGGGATTTGCAGCCCCCATGGACTGCAATGGGAGGTGGAAGGCACTCCAGGCCTCCCAGTTGAAGGCAGCCCAACAGAGGTCACCTGAGCTTCACACTGAGGAGCCTAACTTTGAATTCTTTGTTTTCCCTTTGGGAATAAAAGCCCTGCCAGAGGCTTTCTTATCCCAGCTCTCCACGAGGGCATGGGGCAGCTGCTGCCCCCTCTGCAGTCTGTGGGACCTTTGGAAAAGCAACAAATCCAAACCAAGACAGCAGCAGGTATTCACAGAATGGGCTGGGCTGGAAGGAGCCTCCAGAGCTCACCCAGACCAAGCAACCCCCTCTGCACTCAGCAGGGACATGCTCCACTAGATCAGGCTGCCCAGAGCCCTGTCCAGCCTCACCTTCAATATCTCCAGGAATGAGCCTCAACCACCTCCCTGGGCAACCTGTTCCAGTGTTCCAGCACCCTCCTGGTGCAGAACTTGTTCCTCACATCCAGTCTCAGTCTGCTCTGCTCTCATTTCAAACCATTGCCCCTGGTCCTGTCCCTGCAGGCCTTTGCAGACAGTCTCTCTGCAACCTTCTTGCAGCCCTTTCAGGTCCTGGCAGGCTGCTATTAGGTCTCCCCTTAGCCTTCTCTTCTCCAGGCTGAACACCCCCAGCTCCCCCAGCCTGGCCTCCTAGCAGAGCTGCTCCAACCCCCTGAGCATTTTCGTGGCCCTCCTCTGGACCCTCTCCATCAGGTCCAGGTCCTTCCTATACTGAGGGCTCCAGAGCTGCACACAGCACTGCAGGTGAGGTCTCAGCAGAGCAAAGAGGCAGCATCCCCTCTCTGGCCCTGCTGGCAGTGCTGCTTTGGATGCAGCCCAGGCTGTGATTTGCCTTCTGTGCTGCAGTCTCACACTGCCTGCTCCTGGCCAGCCTCTCATCCACCAGCACCCCCAAGTCCTTTTCCTCAGGGCTGCTTTCTGCCACCCCCTCCCCCCAGCCTGTGCTGACAGTGAGGATTGTTCCAGGCCAGGTGCAGGACCTGGCACCAGCCTGTGAATGTCTGCAGAGTTTGTGTAGTGAGGCATGCATGACACAGCTTAAGGGACTCCCCCCAGCCCAAGGGACTCACCCCATGCTTTGGAGCAATCCAGCTCGCTTGCACACTGCTGTCCACATCTGTGATGATGCATGTCACCTCGAAATCCTCCCCTTCCTTGAGGAGCTCGTAGCTCTTGGATAAGGTGATGACAGGAAGAGATTTGTGAACTGGAAAACAAACGAAGTGAGTTACTTCCCCTTTGCTTCACAGCTTCTTGTGGCGGGGGAGGGATAAAACCCCAGCACTCCTGCACTTTCCAAGAGGATTTCAGGCCCCAGAGAGAGAGGAATCCCAGTTCCGGGTGACACATCCCAGAGCTGCTCCTCCACATGAGCACCTTTCTGCTCCAGTCCCCCCCCCAAGCGGCACTTGCAGGCAGGTGATAACTTGCTAGGGCACAGCATCGGGCATGAAGAAACGTGAAGGAGGCTGAACCACCCCTAAGGTGATTCATGACAGGACAGCAATGAAAAAGTTGCACTCTGGAGCTGCACACAGGGTGAGGACCAGGCAGTGAAGAGCCACAGGCTGCCACCAACTGCAGCTTTCAATCACAAATGTGACAGTGGACCCCAAGTGCTCTCCAGCAGGTCCCTGAAACCCCCCCTGAGGGTCAGCCTAGAAAGGAGAGGTAGAACCACAGAACGGGCTGGGTTGAAAAGGACCTCCAAAGGTCACCCAGTCCAACCCCCCTGCACTCAGCAGGGACATCCCCAACTCGATCAGGTTGCCCAGAGCCCTGTCCAGCCTCACCTCGAATATCTCCAGGGATGGGGCTCCAGCCACCTCCCTGGGCAACCTGTTCCAGTGTTCCACCACCCTCCTGGTGCAGAACTTGTTCCTCACATCCAATCTCAGTCTGCTCTGCTCTAGTTTGAAGCCATTGCCCCGGTCCTGTCCCTGCAGGCCTCTGCAAACAGCCTCTCTCCTTCCTTCCCATACTCCCTCCAGGTCCTGGCAGGCTGCTCTTAGGTCTCCCTGGAGCCTTCTCTTCTCCAGGCTGAACACCCCCAGCTCCCTCAGCCTGGCCTCCTAGCAGAGCTGCTCCAACCCCCTGACCATTTTTGTGGCCCTCCTCTGGAGCTGCTGCATCAGGTCCAGCTGAAGGGCTTCAGCAGATCCTCTCCTCACAGCCACAGCTCACCGTGGCGGCTGGAGCCAAGACTCTGGACAAGTTTATCACCCAAGGAGGTGCCTGGCTACAAGCAGCTAACTGTGGGCTAACTGTAGCCCTGTCCAGTTTCTGGGTGGCTTTTGCCAACAGCTGACTCCATCTGAGGACTATTGTGCTCTTAGCTCCACACAGCTCTCCGGCTCTGTTCCCTTCACAGCTTGTTTCTGTTGTCGCCATCCTCTCTCCAGCCTCTCCTTGTTTATGAACCTCCCACCAGGGCTTTTTTTGATGCAGGAAGACTCACTTTCAAACTCTGAATGCCAGCATGGAAGAAGGTCTTCCAGACTCTCTTCCTGCCTCTGACACAGGCTTTGTAGTTGCCTCAGTGAACTCACACAAAGCTGAGGGGGACGTCACCCATCTCAGCCGCTCGTTCACGCTGCAGCAAGGTTTGCCTCATGCTGGAAGCAGCCATGGAAGAGAACAAAGAAACCTGTTTGTTCCCTTCAGAGAGAGGCTCCCAGTGAAAAAACCTCTTCCCTGGCATTCAGCAGAGTACCCAAGAGACAGGAGGAAGGCAGTGCAGGAGGCATTGCTTTGTTCTCCCCCACCAGAAACATCCATGGACAACCCAAAAGAAGGGAAAACCAAAGGCAAAAAGGTCATAAAGCTTCTCATTGTTTGGAGAAGGGCTGCAAGTAAACACTGCCTGGGCTGGCAGGGCAGGGCTGGGGAGTGGCAAAAAGTCACTCACAGGCTCACAGGCTGTTAGGGGCTGGAAGGGACCTGAGGAGATCACCCAGTCCAATCCCCCCTGCCAGAGCAGGACCACAGAATCCAGCTCCTGAGGAAATGCTGAGCCAGCCTGGCTTGCTGACCTGCTCCCTCCACTGCTCTCCTGGGTAGTTATACAGTGGATTAATGACAATTCCTGACACACAGGGTGACCACAGGCTCCAAAAGGCCCAGACACAACCAGCCTCTCCTGTACTGCACAGCCAGGGGTTGGACTGTGGAGAAGCCACACTCCTCCCTCCCAAGCCCACTTAACCACCCAACCCCAGGGCACAAGGGCATGTGAAGGTCAAGTGCAGGGGGTCATGACAGGTTTGAATGCATCTGGCAGCTCAGCCACAAAGCCTTCCTCCTCCTCATCACCTTGGCACATGGATGCTGTTGTGCCCATCCCACTCATACAGACATAAAAGGCCTCTCCATTCCCCAGTTCTGCCTCTCCACTCAATCTTCCTCAACAGTTCCTGCTGCTGTACTTGTGGGCAACAGACACGTGAGTCAGGCACAGATCTCCACCTTGCCTGCCCAGACCTCAGGCTGCTGGTTTGTCCTCAAAGCTTAACAGCACAGTTCACTTTTCCTAGAATGGTGAAGATAAAACCACCCCCTGGAAATCACCAGGAACAGAAAATGGCAGTGAGCAGGACCAAACCTGCTCAGCACAGCCACAAGCCAGAGCGGCAAAAGGTCCATTTGCCCACACGAAGCCTTCCAGGGCCAGCAACTACACTGGGGCAGCCTGCAGCACCCACAGGTGCCACACAGCAATCCTCTGGTGTGCAAGAGCTTGGGCAGGAAAAGGAGATCAGCACCCAGACCCCCCAGGACAAGGGCAGGACCTTATGAACTCTTTCAGTCTACAGGAGATGGCTTTTGACTATAGAATCACAGAGCTGTCAGGGCTGGAAGGGACCTCAAGGCTCAGCCAGTCCCAACCCCCTGCCATGGGCAGGGACACCTCACACCACAGCAGGTTGCTCACAGCCACATCCAGCCTGGCTGCAAACACCTCCAGGGATGAGGCTTCCACCACCTCCCTGGGCAGCCTGTGCCAGGCTCTCACCACCCTCATGGGGAGCAACTTCTTCCTCACATCCAATCTCAATCTCCCCATTTCTAGTTTTGCTCCACCCCCCCAGCCCTATCCCTCCCTGACACCCTCAAAAGTCCCTCCCCAGCTTGCTTGGAGCCCCCTGCAGATCCTGGAAGGCCACAATGAGGTCTCCTCAGAGCCTTCTCTTCTCCAGACTGAACAGCCCCAGCTCCCTCAGTCTGTGCTCACAGCAGAGCAGCTCCAGCCCTCTGCTCCTCCTCGTGGCCCTTCTCTGGACACCTTCCAGCCCCTCCAGAGCCTTCCTGCACGAGGGGCTCACAGCACAGAGCACTTCATCAGCTCCTGGGAGGGGAAAGGCAAAATCAGGAGCTCCACAAGGGAAAACGAAAACAACCCTGTGTTACCTGGCCTGACATTGAGGAAGATGTTCTCTGATATCTTCTCAACCCCATTGTGCACGGCCAAGCACTGGTAGCAGCCCTTGAAGGCCCTCTGGACGTTCTTGATGACGATGCCCTTCTGGGGGTTGGGCACGAAGGTCATGTTCCGGGGCAGGCGCCGGCCGTCGCACCTCCGCAGCGTGAAATTGGAGACGTCCGGGTCGGTCAGAGGGCACACCAGCAGGATGTCACTGTCCTCCTTCCCATAGATCAGAGAGTCCACCAGGAAGAGCACGTTTGGGTCTGGGGAGAAAGGCAGAGCCCCGTCAGGGGGAAGCTGGCACTGCACGGGGAGCTTAACATCCCCGACTCCGCAGCTGGGCGGCAGCGCGCAGGCTCGCAGCGCGGCAGGGCTTGGAAGGGACCTCCAGAGATCACCCAGACCAGCCCCTGCCAGAGCAGCACCACAGAGTCCAGCACAGGTCACACAGGAACACATCCAGATGGGGCTGGAGAGGCTCCAGAGCAGGAACCTCCTGTGCTGGAGTTTCCATCCACTGCCCCTTGTCCTATCCCAGGGTGCAGCTGAGCAGAGCCTGTCCCCTCCCTCCTGACCCCAGCCCTCAGCTATGATAGACATTGATCAGATCCTCTCAGCCTTCTCCTCTCCAGACTGCACAGCCCAGGGCTCTCAGCCTCTCCTCCCAGGCAGTGCTGCAGTCCCTTCAGCATCCTTGCAGCCCTCCTTGGCCTCTCTCCAGCAGATCCCTGTCCCCCTGAGCTGGGGAGCCAGAGCTGGATGCAATATCCAGGTGAGGTCTCAGCAGGGCAGAGCAGAGGGGGAGGAGAACCTCCCTGGCTCTGCTGGCCACATCCTCTGCATGCAGCCCAGGACCCCATTGTCCCTCTTGGCCCCCAGGGCACATTGCTGTCCCATGCAGAACTTGCTGCCCCCCAGCACTCCCAGCTCCTTCTCCTTGGGGCTGCTCTCCAGCAGACCACACTCACATGGAAGCAAGTTCGACACTGAGCCACCAAAGCCCCCAAGCATGACCCAACTCCTGCTGACCAAGAGCCATCACATTCTGCCCTAAAAGAGCAGCACAGCAGGAGATGTGCAGCAGCACTCACAACCACTCATCTGCACTAAAAATAACCTGTTTGCTATCTGGAGATGAAGCTCTCTATTTTTGCCTATTTTCTGGCCCTCTTAGCTCCCAACCCTCTCCACCTTCCAGCCCCCAACAGCAGCCATCAGATTTCCACAGCTCATTAGAAGTCATTTGCTTGCAGCAACAGTGGCAGGGCTGTAAGGGCCTCCTGCCCACAGGAGGCTTTGGGAAGAAATGTATGAGCAAATGGAAGTTGAAAAGCACCTAAATTATGGCTTTCACTTCTGTAAAGCAGATAATCTGCAGGAACACACGTTGCTACCAGGGGAAGCACCACACAACTTCTCTTTCTCTCTCCCCTCCCTGAAAGCTGAGGCTATTTTTATCCTCCTTAGAAGGAAAGAAAGCCAAACAAGAAAAGGCCACACAAACAGCACAGCTGACTGAGAGCTCTCAAGGCACCTTCCAAAAGGTAACTTTCCTCCTGCATCTCATCCTGGCCACCCCACAGCACACAAACAGAGGACTTGAACCTGGCCCCATCCTGCTCAATATCTTAACTGATGATCTGGACGAGGGGATTGAGTCCATCATCAGTAAGTCTGCAGATGACACCAGGCTGGGGGCAGGAGGGTAGAAGGGCTCTGCAGAGGGACCTTGAGAGGCTGGGCAGATGGGCAGAGTCCAGTGGCATGGCACCTAAGTGCTGAGTTCTGCACACTGGCCACAGCAACCCCAGGCAGTGCTACAGGCTGGGGGCAGAGGGGCTGAGAGCAGCCAGGCAGAAAGGGACCTGGGGTACTGGTTGATAGCAGCTGAACATGAGCCTGCAGTGTGCCCAGCTGGCCAAGAAGGCCAATGGCATCCTGGCCTGGCTCAGGACCAGTGTGGCCAGCAGGAGCAGGGAGGTCATTCTGCCCTGTGCTCAGCACTGCTTAGGCCACACCTGGAGTCCTGTGTCCAGTTCTGGGCTCCTCAGCTTAGGAAAGCTGTTGAGCTGCTGGAAGGTGTCCAGAGAAGGGCAACAAAGCTGGGGAGGGGTCTGGAGCACAGCCCTGGGAGGAGAGGTGAGGGAGCTGGGGTTGCTTAGCCTGGAGAAGAGGAGGCTCAGGGGAGACCTTCTTGCTCTCTCCAACTCCCTGAAGGGAGGCTGTAGCCATGTGGGGGTTGGTCTCTTCTCCCAGGCAGCCAGCAGCAGAACAAGAGGACACAGTCTCAAGCTGTGCCAGGGGAGGTTTGGGCTGGATGTTAGGAAGAAATTCTTCACAGAAAGAGAGAAGCTCTTCCCCCATGAGGGTGGTGAGAGCCTGGCACAGGCTGCCCAGGGAGGTGGTGGAAGCCTCATCCCTGGAGGTTTTGAAGGCCAGGCTGCTGTGGCTGTGAGCAACCTGCTGCAGTGTGAGGTGTCCCTGCCCATGGCAGGGGGGCTGGAGCTGGATGGTCCTTGAGGTCCCTTCCAGCCCTGACAGTTCTGTGATTCTATGATGGGGTGGTGCTAGGTCCCAGGTTGGCCTTGCTGATCTCAGAGGTCTTTTCCAGCCTCTGTAATGGTGTGATCCTGTGCTCTGCCCTCAGGAGAGCACTCTCTGCCCTGCTGTGCCTGTATCCCCCTGGCTTACAGAGCAACCTTGGACTGGCAGGGT
The DNA here is from genome assembly GCA_015227895.2 of Colaptes auratus. Classification (NCBI taxonomy): domain Eukaryota; kingdom Metazoa; phylum Chordata; class Aves; order Piciformes; family Picidae; genus Colaptes; species Colaptes auratus. The sequence continues at coordinate 4,400,360 of CM037643.1, forward strand.
TTGGACAGCCCTGCACAAGGAATGCTGTGCCCAGGAAAGGAGATGCTCTAAGGGCTGCATCCCATCACCAGGGAAGAAAGAGCACCAGAGCTGTGTGGAGAAGCAGCAAAACAACTGTCTGCATTGGAAAGAGCAGAGGAATGCAAGGCCTGCTGAACTGTCATCCTGAAGGCAGCTGATAAACCACAGGGCAGGAGCCAACAGAAGAATAATGTGAAGAGGGAGGTCATAAAGGATGTGCACAAATGTGTGAGAGCAGGGAAAGCTCATCCCCATCTGAGACCTCTCTGTCAGTCACAAGGGAGACCAGGAGCTGGAGGCAGAGGACTCATTACTGCCTGCAGGCTGAAGCCTGAGAGCCCAGCCTCAGCAAGCTGAACCCTCACTGCCTCAGTCAGTCAGGAACGTGAGGCCAGACCTTGCATGGCTCCACTCTGATGGATGGCATGGAATTCAAAAGGCCTTTCCCCAGACTGCTTCCTCCCCCCCAGACACACACAACTGCTTCAGAGCCTGCACCTGGGCAGGAGGAATAAACTGCAGCAGGACAGGCTGGGAGGGGATCTGCTGGAGAGCAGCCCCAAGGAGAAGGAGCTGGGAGTGCTGCTGGGCAGCAAGTTCTGCATGGGACAGCAATGTGCCCTGGGGGCCAAGAGGGACAATGGGGTCCTGGGCTGCATGCAGAGGAGTGTGGCCAGCAGAGCCAGGGAGGTTCTCCTCCCCCTCTGCTCTGCCCTGCTGAGACCTCACCTGGAATATTGCATCCAGTTCTGGGCACCCCAGCTCAGGAGGGACAGGGATCTGCTGGAGAGAGGCCAAAGGAGGGCTGCAAGGATGCTGAAGGGACTGCAGCACTGCCTGGGGAGGAGAGGCTGAGAGCCCTGGGGCTGTGCAGTCTGGAGAGGAGAAGGCTGAGAGGGATCTGATCAATGTCTATCAATAGCTGAGGGCTGGGGGTCAGGAGGGAGGGGACAGGCTCTGCTCAGCTGCACCCTGGCATAGGACAAGGGGCAGTGGATGTAATGTGCAGCACAGGAGGTTCTACCTCAACACAAGGGGGAACTTCTTCCCTGTGAGGCTCCCAGAGCCCTGGAGCAGGCTGCCCAGAGAGGTTGTGGAGTCTCCTGCTCTGGAGCCTTTCCAGCCCTGTGTGGATGTGCTCCTGTGTGACCTGTGCTGGATTCCGTGGTGCTGCTCTGGCAGGGGGTTGGACTGGATGATCTCTTTGGGTGTCTTCCAACCCCTGACATCCTGTGAGCCTGGGATCACCTGGCTGGCTTCTAGAGAGAGCTCAGGTGCACTTCACCAGAAATGCACAGGGATGTGAAGAGAAACTCCTCCAGAGCTTTGCTCTGGTGCCAAAGGCCACGGCAAGCAAAGCTGGCAGCGAGCTCTGCCTCGCACAGGGCAGGGAAGAAGGTTTATCCCATCAGACTGTTCTCTCTCTGTACCTCAAATTCCTTCCCTCCTCCAGCATTTCCTGCCCGGTTATTGTGGGAGTGGGAAGGGAAGGGGGAGGGGGTGGGGAGCACAAACAATTCCTGCATTGAGACTTACCTTTAACAAAAACATAGAAGGCGGTGACCGTGTTCCCCTTGCTTTTGCACTCGTATCTGCCTATGTCTCGGACTGTGGCATTTTTGGTGTACCACTCCTTCTCAGTGGAGCTCCTTGCTTTGGCTGATGGGTCTGAGTTCTGGAAACTCCAAGTCACAGGTCCCTCCTCGTTGCAACTCAGCCTCAATTCGTCTCCTTTGTTCACAACCAGTGAAGATTCTTCATGGGGCAGTGAAACACCTGGGGGGAAAAACCAAACAAACAAAGGAAAGCAAAAATCTGTCAAAATAACTCTCTCCTCTGCTTTCTTTTCCCTTCAGAGTTGTCTCTGGGCACTTAGAGAACCACAGAACTGCCAGGGCTGGAAGGGACCTCAAGGCTCAGCCAGTCCCAACCCCCCTGCCATGGGCAGGGACACCTCACACTGCAGCAGGTTGCTCACAGCCACATCCAGCCTGGCTGCAAACACCTCCAGGGATGAGGCTTCCACCACCTCCCTGGGCAGCCTGTGCCAGGCTCTCACCACCCTCCTGGGGAACATGTCCACTTCCATGAAGCTATCAGGACATGCTTCCTGCATTTGGCTATTCCCTTAGCTGAAGTGCTAATTTGTCATTTTTCACCTTAAAAGCATCTCCATGCAACACATTCTTCAAGCCTCCACCCTAAAGCTACACACACTCCTCCCTCTGAGGCACCAGCCCCCTCAACTCACCAAAGCTGCTCTAAATGACCTCTTCAGATCCTTCCTTCACTGAACACTCACAGAACTCACTCAGAACCACAGAGTTGCAGGGGCTGGAAGGGACCTGCAGAGATCATCCAGCCCAACCCCCTGGCAGAGCAGGAGCACCGACACCAGAACACACAGAACACATCCAGGTGGGGTTGGAATATGTCCAGAGAGGGAGACTCCACAGCCCCCCTGGGCAGCCTGCTCCAGGGTCCCAAAATAGGATGGGATGGGATGGGATTGGGATGGGACAGAATAGAATGGAATAGAATAGAATTAACCAGGCTGGAAAAGACCTTTGAGATCATCCAGTGCAACCTACCCCCCAGCACCATCTAATCAACTAAACCATGGCACCAAGGGCCTCAGCCAGGCTCTTCCCAAACACAGGGGATACCAGGTTGGAAGGGGCCTCAAGGCTCCTCTAGTCCAACCCTTTCAGGGTAAGAATATAGTTGAAATGAGATGGTCCAGCACCCTCCCAAGCTGGGCCTTGAGACTGCCTTAATAAGTTGGCATGAAACAACTCTTTAAAGCTTTCAGAACCTAAAGCTGTGTGGAATGAGCAGACTGAAGGCACAATTCCCAACCACTCCCCAGCTTAACACTGCTTGCTTCAAGAAAGAAGCACATTCAGCCTTCTCTGGCCCTCATCACAAAGGTGATCAGAGGGCTGGAGCACCTCTCCTGTGAGCTGTTGGGTCTGTTCAGCCAGGGGAAGAGAGGGCTCCAGGGAGACCTTACAGTGGCCTTCAAGTACCTGAAAGGGGTCTACAAGAAGGCTGGAGAAGGACTTTCATAAAGGTTTGTGGTGACAGGGCCAGGGGCAATGGTTTCAAAGTAGAGCAGGATGCATTCAGCTTGGATGTGAGGAAGAAGTTGTTCCCCAGGAGGGTGGTGAGAGCCTGGCACAGGCTGCCCAGGGAGGTGGTGGCAGCCTCCTGCCTGGAGGTGTTTGCAGCCAGGCTGGATGTGGCTGTGAGCAACCTGCTGTGGTGTGAGGTGTCCCTGCCCATGGCAGGGGGGGTGGAGCTGGATGATCTATGGTTCCACTGATCAAGCAAAGGGCTGCTGAGGCAGCACACCCCGGACATGAAGCCTTACTGAACCTACAGAATGGACTTCACAACCAAAAATTCAGATCAATTCTTCCTGCTAGGCACCTATGCTCTCTTCTCCCAGGCAAGCAGAACAAGAGCACACAGTCTCAAGCTGTGCCAGGGGAGGTTTAGGCTGGAGGTGAGGAGAAAGTTCTTCCCAGCAAGAGAGATTGGCCATGGGAATGTGCTGCCCAGGGAGGTGGTGGAGTCCCCATCCCTGGAGGTGTTCAAGAGGGGATTGGATGTGGCACCTGGAGCCATGGTCTAGTTGTCAGGAGGTGTTGGGTGCTAGGTAACAGGTTGGACTTGATGATCTCTGAGGTCTTTTCCAGCCTGGCTGATCCTATGATCCTGTACTTGAGCACCAGAACACACACAAACACTGCAGTGGTCTTGCAGGAACAAATCCTTCCCCCCCCAGAGCAGCTCTTCAGCCCTGTAAGTAGCCCTCGGGTGACAATGAGGGTGCTGTGAGCTGACCTCCCCTCTCCTGGGAGGCACAGCTGTACCAGCTAGGACAGCCTCACATGCAGCAACTGCAAATACTCCTTGCACGCAAAAGCCACCCTCTGCAGCTCTGCTCGGGGGCTGAATCCCCCCTGGCACCCAGGGACAGCAGCCATCCCAGAAAGACAAGCAGATCGTGCACCCCAGGCGCCACTCGCTCCCCTCGCCGCTGGGCTTGTCCTCAAGGCACAGCTGGGTGAAGAGCAGGGCAGGCAGCTGGCTCCCCCTGCCTGACAAACCCACCGCTGAGCAGGAGGCAAAGCACAGCCACACCGCCTGCAGCCCCCAACCACTTTGTTTGTGGCCTCGGGTTTTGGAGGGGGCAGAGCTCCCTCCCTCCCCATCTCCCTCCGATCAATAGTTGTTTATCAGCGCTAACCCCCCCAAAGGCATGCCTTTTTTCACCCAAGTGTCAGCAGAAGCTTCCCACCTGGGGCCCTCAAACACTGCACACACACACACCACCTTCAGAGCTAAAAAGCATAAACAACCACCTTGGGAATAATTGTTGCCAGGGAAAGGTGGGAAAAGAGGGGAAAATAATCAGGTTGAGTTTCAAATCTGTTACCTCCAAGTGCAGTCAGAAGACTGTGGCTGAGCAGGACAGGGAGCAGGAGGACTCCTCTGCCCTGGGCATAGGTGCATGTGACCGCAGGGCAGAGGCAAGGAGACCTTGGGCTCCCAACCCTCTCAGGTCAGAGCCACCAACTGTTGGCACCTAAGGCTGCAGACCCCTGAGAAAGCCCCAGGAAACATCACAACCCCCTTCCTGGGGATGTCTTTGGCAGACTCCTCTGCTGCCTCCCACAGCCCCCAGGGTGCTTGCAGCAGGAAATGCCAGGAGCTGCATGACCCGGCCCAGGCAGCACGCACCCTGCGGCACCAGCTCCCAGGCAGGCCAGGGAAGGCTGGCAGAGCACTGAGGCATCCCTCAGGGGCATCACTCCCTGCCTGAGGCCAGCAAGGTCTCACTCTGGGCCCTGCCGGGGGAGGTGTGTGTGCACCTGGGCTGGACCCCACTGCCCACCCCCTGCCCCATCATCATGGAGCACAGCCCCAGGCAGGGCACACAGCCCCAGGCAGGGCACACAGCCCCAGGCAGGGCACACAGCCCCAGGCAGGGCACACAGCCCCAGAGCAAACACTGACTGCCAGCACAAGGGAAAGTGCTGCTGCTGGCCTGGCCTCACCCACTAACACCTGGCACGGAACAGGCAGGAGGGGGAAGGACAGCAGCCTGCTGGCCTGAGCTGTGCACCCCCTGCTGCAGCAGCAATCTCAACAGCACCTCTGCGATGGCATCACTGACAGCTGGGAGCCTCTGGCAGCACTAAGCCAACCAAAGCAGCCCCTGCCCAGTGCTCTCCCTCCAACAACAACCCCCAGTGGGACACCCCAGCTGCAAGAACAGAAATGCCCTTGCAGCCAGCAGAAACTCCTGGGGCATGGCTGGGGATGCACAGTAATGCACTGCACAGCCAGGCACTGGGCTTCTCCTTCCCAAACCCACTCAACCACTCCACCTTGGGGCACAAGGTTGGGTGAAGGTCTAATGCAGGGCATCACAACAGGTTGGCAGAGGGAAGAGACAATGTGCCCTTGGGGCAGGAGAGCCAATGGGATCCTGGGGGCAGCAAGAGAAGTGTGGCAGCAGGGCTGGGGAGGCTCTGCTCCCCCTCTGCTCTGCCCTGCTGAGACCACAGCTGCAATCCTGTGGCCAGTTCTGGGCTCCCCAGCTCAAGAGAGACAGAGACCTGCTGGGGAGAGTCCAACAGAGAGCCAGGAGGATGCTTAGGGGACTTGAGCATCTCCCCTGGGAAGAGAGGCTGAGAGCCCTGGGGCTGTTTAGTCTGGAGAAGAGAAGGCTGAGAGGGATCTGATCAATGTCTATCAATAGCTGAGGGGTGGGGGCAAGGGGAGGGGGCCAAGCTCTTTTGGGGGGTGCACAGGAATAAGCCAAGGAACACCAGGTACAAGCTTGAACAGAGAAGGTTTCAGCTCAACATGAGGAGAAACTTCTTGCCAGGGAGGGTGGCAGAGCCCTGGAGCAGGCTGCCCAGAGAGGTTGTGGAGTCTCCTCTGGAGGCTTTCCAGCCCCACCTGGATGCATTCCTGTGCAGCCTATCCTGGCAGACCCTGCTCTGGCAGGGGGGCTGGAGTGGATGATCTCTCGGAGGTCCCTCCCAACCCCTAATGCACTGTGAGACTGAGAGACACACTGGAGGCAGCAGTGCATAGATGAATGTCAAGCCCAAGACACGAAAGGAATGCAGATCTGTCAAACCACACTCATCACTGGGATGCCTGCAGATGCTGACAGGGGCTGCAGCAAGAAGCTCCTCCCCTGCCAGGCACTGGCCCTGTAGTCCTACAAACAGTCACCACCCCCTGCCCCCCGGTGCACAGCACTGCACAGCTGGGCTGCCTGCTCAGGAGCCAGGCCCCAGCCGGGGGGCACCTTCTCAAACCCCAACAGCCCTTGCATGCAAAACCACTCTGCAGCTCCACGCAGAGGCTGGCTGGATTTCCCGAGCCACACAGAGAACAGACCTGCAAGGCAAACAATCAGATAATGAGTTGGGCCGGGGTCACCCTCCAGACTTCATTCACTCAGCTCCCAGCTTTAGCTCTCCTTAAGGCACACACTGGATTAAGACCAGGTCAGGTCTCCTTTGACTGACAAATCCACCACTGAGTAGGAAGCAAAGGACAGTCAGGCCACCTGCAGGGCCTAATTACTTTGTTTGTGGCTGAGCTTTGGAGGGAGTCCAAAGGCACTGGGCAGGCTGCCCAGGGAGGTGGTGGAGTCCCCAGCCCTGGAGGTGTGTAAGAAAAGCTTGGATGTGGCACTTGTGGCAATGGTGTGGCTGATGTGGGGTCACAGGCTGGACTGGATGACCTCAGAGGTCTTTCCCAGCCTCAATGGTTCTGTGATTCTGTGGAGTCAGAATTAACCAGGCTGGAAAAGACCTGCGAGAGCATCAAGTCCAACCTATCACCAACACCATCTAAGCACCAATGCCTCAGCCAGGCTCTTCCACCCCCCCCCGGGCAGCACAATGACCAATCTCTCTTGATGGGAAGAACTTATTCCTCACCTCCAGCCTAAACCTCCCCTGGCACAGCTTGAGACTGTGTCCCCTTGTTCTGGTGCTGGGTGCCTGGCAGAGGAGGCCAACCCCCACCTGGCTGCAACCTCCCCTCAGGTAGTTGCAGAGAGCAATGAGGTCTCCCCTGAGCCTCCTCCTCCTCTGCAGCCTACAAACCCAATTGACACACTGAATGGATGCCTCATGCAAGTGATTCCCACGGAAGGGGGAGGTTTGGTTTTGTTTTGCTGCTCTCTGAGAGCAAGGAACCTTCCAGAAGGGCAAGGGCAACAAATGGGCAAGCTGCAGGGCTCTGAGATGTGCCTGGGATCTTTATGCACTGACATCTTGCCTGCCTCTACCAAAGAAGAATTAAAATGGTGTTTAGAGAGATGGAAGTGGGTTCTGGATCCTCCTTCTGGAGGAATAATCGAGTAACAGAAATCTGAGAGCCCCCCCAACAACTCAGTAATCCTGGGCACTAATCCCTGCAGCACAACTCCATCTGCTGCCTCCTCAGGCTGCTAACGCCTCAGGTCCAAGACTGCTCCATTTGCACTGCACCTGAGGCAGCCCAGCACCTTTCCAAGCCACTGTCCACAGGCTCACAGGATGTCAGGGGCTGGAAGGGACTTCCAAAGATCATCCAGTCCAAGCCCCCCTGCCAGAGCAGCACCATGGAATCCAGCACAGGTCACACAGGAACACATCCAGATAGGGCTGGAAAGGCTCCAGAGAAGGAGACTCCACAACCTCTCTGGGCAGCCTGCTCCAGGGCTCTGGGACCCTCACAGGGAAGAAGTTCCTCCTCCTGTTGAGGTGGAACCTCCTGTGCTGCAGTTTCCATCCATTGCTCCTTGTCCTAGCCCAGGGTGCAACTGAACAGAGCCTGTCCCCTCCCTCCTGGCCCCAGCCATCAGATATTGATAGACATTGATCAGATCCCCTCCATTCTGGTGAGAGCAGCCCTGAAGAAAAGGCCCTGGGGGTGCTGGGGGAGGAGAAGCTCAGCAGGAGCCAGCAGGGAGCACTTGCAGCCCAGAGAGCCAAGCAGAGCCTGGGCTGCAGCAAGAGAAGTGTGGCCAGCAGGGCCAGGGAGGGGATTCTGCCCCTCTGCTCCGACCACAGCTGGAGCTCTGGGTCCAGTTCTGGAGCCTCTGTGCCAGGAAGGCTCTGGAGGTGCTGGAAGGTGTCCAGAGGAGGGCCACGAGGAGGAGCAGAGGGCTGGAGCTGCTCTGCTGTGAGGACAGACTGAGGGAGTTGGGGCTGTTCAGTCTGGAGAGGAGAAGGCTCCCAGGAGACCTCATTGTGGCCTTCCAGGATCTGCAGGGGGCTCCAAGAAAGCTGGGGAGGGACTTCTGAGGGTGTCAGGGAGGGATAGGATTGGAGGGGATGGAGCAAAGCTAGAAATGGGTAGATTGAGATTGAATGTGAGGAAGAAGTTGTTCCCCATGAGGGTGGTGAGAGCCTGGCACAGGCTGCCCAGGGAGGTGGTGGAAGCCTCATGCCTGGAGGTGTTTGCAGCCAGGCTGAAGGTGGCTGTGAGCAGCCTGCTGTGGTGTGAGGTGTCCCTGCCCATGGCAGGGGGGTTGGGACTGGCTGAGCCTTGAGGTCCCTTCCAGCCCTGACAGCTCTGATTCTATGAAGCTCTCAGTTTTTGTCCCACAGCTGGGAAGAGTCACTTCCACTACCCCAGCTCCCCTTGGATCATAACAAAGGTGGTCAGAACAACCCCTACAAGGCTGGCATCACCTGGGAGCAAGGCTGGGTAACTGAAAAGAGAAGCAGAAGATATGAGTATATATTCCAAGCAGCTTCCTAGGCCCTGAGAAAAGGAAGGAGAGAGGGAGGAAAGAGAGGGAGTGCAGCACTGGTGACTTCTGCTTGCAAGAAGGAAAACATCTGCACACATCTGGGAAAGCAGAAAGTGGAACAGCTCTAGATAATACTGATGGGAAATGCAGGTCAGATTGCAGGGAGATGATTAAGGACAGCAGAATGTCCCTGTAACAATCAAGGGATGTGCAAACAAAAGCTTCAGCTAAGGAGTGAAGCCTCCTGGCAGGGGGACATACATGGCTGAAGCTGCAGCTTCCCAGCCTGCAGCCCGAGGCTGCCCTAGCACGGAACTGCACATCAGGTGCAAGTCCACAGCAACTGGAAATCATCTCCAGCTGCCAAGCAAACAAAGGAAGTGGGATTGTCATGGAGCAAGACAAGAGACAAGCACTGGGGGCTGTATTTCCAGCTCTGCCACAGGCTTCCTGCACAACCCCAGGCCAACAGGTTAGTCCCCCTGGGGCTGTTTCCTCTTTCAACTCTTATCCAAACACTAAGAGGAACAAGAAGTTTGTGGCTGCTCCACAGCACAAGAGACTGCTTTCAGGGAAACAAAACCAAACCCAACCTAAACAAAACAACCCTCAGCCTCATCCCACACCCTCCCTCCCTCAACTTCTCTCCAACGCCTCCCAAGACAGGGGCACAGCACCGCGTCCTGGGACAGCCACCACCTGCTCACCTCCAGCAGCAGCCCTTCTGCCGAGCCCAAGGGACTGCCAGCAAGGCTCACTGAAGCATAGAAGGGTCTGGGCTGGAAGGGACCTCCAGAGGACATCCAGTCCCATCCCTCTGCACTCAGCAGGGACATCCCCAGCTAGATCAGGTTGCCCAGAGCCCTGTCCAGCCTCACCTTGAATATCTCCAGGCATGGAGCCTCAACCACCGCCCTGGGCAACCTCTTCCAGGGTTCCACCACCCTCCTGGTGCAGAACTTGTTCCTCACATCCAATCTCAAGCTGCTCTGCTCTAGTTTGAAGCCATTGCCCCTGCTCCCTGTCACTGCATGCTTTAGCAAACAGCCTCTCTCCAGCCTCCTTGTAGCCCCCCCCCCAGGCACTGGCAGGCTGCTCTTAGGTCTCCCTGGAGCTTTTCTTCTCCAGGCTGAACACCCCCAGCTCCTGTAGCAGAGGTGCTCCAACCCCCTGCTCATTTTTGTGGCCCAATCACAGAACCATTCAGGTTGGAAAAACCCCTCAGGATCACCAAGTCCAACCATTAACTCTACAAAGTTCACCCCTAAAGCACAGCCCCAAGCACCACATCCACCAGGTCCATGCCCTTCCTGCACTGAGGGCTCCAGAGCTGGATGCAGCTCTTGCTACCGAGCAAGAGCAAACCCTTCTCCCCTCTTCTCCTGGGGCTGGGCCACGCTGGAAGGGCACAGGAGGCCCCTCTGAGCTTCTGCCTCTTCCCCTTGTGGTTGGCCATAACCTTCAGAGCCCTGAGCAGGCCCCATGTGAGCAGCACAAACAGTGCTCAACGAAAACAACGACCTGCCCCTGACCTGATCCTGCCCATGATTTCTAAGGCAGTTAACGTTCTGCTGTGACACAACTCGGCCGGCAGCGAAGCCTCGGGGGACAAGAGGCTCCCCCGCAGGGCGCTGCTGATTGTGCACAGTTAGAGAGCCGCTGCTGCCCTCCTTCCACCGCCTGTTTGCTCTGGGCACCGAGCTCATTTCAAGGGCTATCACCCAGACCTCCCTCACCGCAGTTTTCAGTTTCCCATCTGCCCAGCACAAGGGAGCAGAAGCAAAGCGATAGAGCTTTATCGGCCCGGAGTCGCGGCCCCGTTGCGGGGCGAGGGGCTGGGGATATCGGGCAGCAGGGGCCTGCAGGGCGGCAATAGCCTCTCTCAGCATGCCAGCACTGCTGGAAAACGGAGTGTGCCTGCAGAGGGCCTGTCTGCCTGCAGCTCTCAAAAGAAAGGCAGAGCAAACACATCCCTTCACACCAGTGCAGAACCTCAGAGGCAGAGAGGTTGGAAAAGCCCTCGGAGATCATCTGGTCCGAGCTGGCACCCAGCACCTCCTGACGAACGAAACCAGGGCTTCAAGTGCCACATCCCATCCTCTTGTGAACGCCCCCAGGGATGGGGGCTCCACCACCTCCCTGGGCAGCACAGCCCCATGGCCAGTCTCTCTCTCTGGAAAGAACTTTCTCCTCACCTCCAGCCTAAACCTCCCCTCGAGCCTTGCTTGGTCTTCTTTGCAGTATTAGTCAATGTACAAAGGCCATTGCCTTTCCAGCTCTTGCCTCTTGCTAGCTAAAGGCACCAGGACACCTGGCAGATGTCATGATGGAGAGGCACTGGAGGCTTTCCCACTTCTCTGTGACTTTGTCCTGCCATTTCATGCCCCAAATGAGTAAAACTCTTCTGTTAATCACACCAAAACGACTTTCAGGTGCTCTGATGTATAAACTCTCCCAGAGATGCTGTGATAGACTCAGAGAGTTGTTAGGGTTGGAAGGGACCTGTTCATGCAGCTAATAGAGGTGGCTGTCACAGGCAGACATGGAGCTGACTATGATGCTACTTTCAGCACACCTACTGCATGGCCACAGCAGGATCAAACACCAAGCTTCTTTCCATGGCTGGCTCATAACTTGCAAAACCCTCTCTCTTTGGGAAGCCATGGCCTGGGGACTGTCTGTTGCTGTTCTGAGGTTTGGTTTGGAAGGAGCACCACAGGCACAGAACCACAGAATTGTCAGGGTTGGAAGGGACCTCAAGGATCAGCCAGTCCCAAGCCCCCCTGCCATGGGCAGGGACACCTCACACTGCAGCAGGTTGCTCACAGCCACCTCCAGCCTGGCTGCAAACACCTCCAGGGATGAGGCTTCCACCACCTCCCTGGGCAACCTGTGCCAGGCTCTCACCACCCTCATGGGGAACAACTTCTTCCTCACATCCAATCTGAATCTCCCCACTTATAGCTTTGCTCCATCCCCCCCAGTCTATCAAGTGCTTGCTCACTTTGTTCCACTGCACTACACAGATACTCTGCCTTATGCTGGATGGAAAGTTGAACAATGGCAAAATGTCAGCTGGAAATGATTTTGGTCTGAAAGCTACATCAGATCCAGTCTCAGCTGGGAGGTGGGGGAGGAGAGAGCTTTAGAAGTAGACCCTTCTTACTTCCCAAAAGACACCATCCACACCAGCACCCATGCTAGTGTCTCCCTCAAAGACAGAGACATAGAACACAGAATTAACCAGGTTGGAAAAGACCTCAGAGATCATCAAGTCCAACCTAGCACCCAGCTCAATCTGGTCAACTAAACCATGGCTCCAAGGGCCTCAGCCTGGCTCTTCCTAAACACCTCCAGGGATGGGGACTCCACCACCTCCCTGGGCAGCACATCCCAAGGGCCAATCTCTCCTGCTGGGAAGAACTTTCTCCTCACCCCCAGCCTAAACCTCCCTGGCACAGCTTGAGACTGTGTCCTCTTGTTCTGGTGCTGCTTGCCTGGGAGAAGAGACCAACCCCCACCTGGCTACAACCTCCCTGCAGGGAGTTGCAGAGAGCAAGAAGGTCTCCCCTGTGCCTCCTCTTCTCCAGGATAAGCAACCCCAGCTCCCTCAGCCTCTCCTCCCAGGGCTGTGCTCCAGACCCCTCCCCAGCTCTGTTGCCCTTCTCTGGACACCTTCCAGCACCTCAACATCTTTCTTGAATGGAGGAGCCCAGAACTGGACACAGGACTCAAGGTGTGGCCTAAGCAGTGCTGAGCACAGGGCAGAATGACTTCCCTGCTCCTGCTGGCCACACTGCTCCTGAGCCAGGCCAGGATACAAACAACACAACAACAATAAATCCAGGTTGGAAGAGACCTTCAAGATCATCCTGTCCAACCTATCAACCAATCAATCCACCCAAACAACTAGATCATGGCACCCAGTACCCCAGCAAGTCTCCTCCTGAACACCTCCAGTGATGGTGACTCCACCACCTCCCCGGGCAGACCATTCCAATGGGCAATCACTCTCTCTGTAAAGAACTTCCTCCTAACATCCAGCCTAAACCTCCCCTGGCGCAGCCTGAGACTGTGTCCTCTTGTTCTGGTGCTGCCCAAACAAGACAGAAGATGTGAGTGTCCCTTGCAAGCCTCCCAGACTCTCAGCATGTATGAACACCACAAACCCTTGCTGATAGAAGCACTGAGCAGCTCCTCTGCCCCAAATTCACCTTGGGAGACTGAAAAAGCAACTGCCACTGGGCATGCATCACAGGGGCTGGGCTGATCAGGCTTCCCTGTAGCACTGAGTGGTTCCTCTCTAAGCCATCTAGCAGTCAGTGCTATCTGCTGACCAACAGAGTCCTCAATGCCATGTGCTCCCCAAGCAGAAATGCAGAGCTCCTGTGCTGGTGCTTGCTCTGGAGTTAAGGATCCTCAGAACAGGCTCTCCATTACCCAGCAGAAAACCAGGGGAGAGGTTTAGCAGGGGTCCTGACATTTACCAAGCTGAATGAGGGCAACCTCTGGCTTCTCATGCAGCCTTCCCCCCCTCCTCAGGCAGGGGAAGGGCAGTGTGAAGAGCAGAAGGCAGGAGCTCGCCAGCCCAGCACTCAAAGGCTCAGTCAAACCAACTCCATCTGCAGGCAGCAGAGAGCAGAAACTGGCATCCCCCAACACAGAGAGCAAGTGTGGAGCCAGCCAGCCCCTTCCCACCCATGCCAAGCCCAAGAGAGGAAGTGGAACAAGGCTGGAACAAAGGTTGTCTTTATCATCTGTGGAGGCATGAGCGTGGGGAGCCACAGAGGCAGCTGGACCTGGCGGTGAGACATCCTCTGCCCTCCCAGCGGTGCCCAAGGGAAGCTTTCAGCTCCCTGCTCGGGGGTTGCTCCTACACGGATCTGCTTCATGCCCTCCTGCAGGGCAAGCAAGAGGCATCTGGGGCTTAACCCTTGCAGAGGAAACAGCTCAGAGGACCGGGACACTCAGCTACACCTGAAGAGAGAGCCGAGGGACCCCTCGGAGTGAGAAGTGATTGAGGAGAGGCAGCCAGCAGGTGGCAAAGAGACAAATCCAGCCAGCTGTCCAGCCCCCACGCAGCCCACTCGCCAGGAGACATTCCCAGCACCGTCAGGCAGGACAAACACGAGCACCTGGGCCCCTGCTTGTGGGTGGCTGCCAGCAGATCCTCCTGTCTGGTCCCAGCAATTAGCAATGCAGCTAAGGGAGCTTTGCTGCCCTGGTTTGGAAGCAGGCTTGGAGAGCAGATTCTCCACATGACCTCCAAAACAGGTATGGGAGAGCTGCCCTGCACATGCCAGTGCCAACACCGCCTCAGGACAGACCACAAAATGGTCTGGGTTGGAAGGGACCCAGCCTATCCCCCAGCACCATCTGATCAACTAAACCGTGGCTCCAAGTGCCTCAGCCAGGCTCCTCTTAAACACCCCCAGGGATGGGGACTCCACCACCTCCCTGGGCAGCACAGCCCAAGGGCCAATCTCTCTTGCTGGGAAGAATTTCTTCCTCACATCCAGCCCAAACCTCCCCTGGCACAGCTTGAGACTGTGTCCTCTTGTTCTGCTGCTGGGTGCCTGGGAAAAGAGACCAACCCCCACCTGGCTACAACCTCCCTGCAGGCAGTTGCAGAGAGCAAGAAGGTCTCCCCTGAGCCTCCTCTTCTGCAGGCTAAGCAACCCCAGCTCCCTCAGCCTCTCCTCACAGGGCTGTGTCCAGACCCTCCCCAGCTTTGTTGCCCTTCTCTGGACACCTTCCAGCACCTCAACATCTTTCCTAAGCTGAGGAGCCCAGAACTGGACACAGGACTCCAGGTGTGGCCTAAGCAGTGCTGAGCACAGGGCAGAATGACCTCCCTGCTCCTGCTGGCCACACTGGTCCTGAGCCAGGCCAGGATGCCATTGGCCTTCTGGGCCACCTGGGCACACTGCTGGCTCCTGTTCAGCTGCTGTCACCCAGCACCCCCAGGTCCCTTTCTGCCTGGCTGCTCTCAGCCCCTCTGCCCCCAGCCTGCAGCACTGCCTGGGGTGGCTGTGGCCCATACATACAACTCAGATCTGTACACCTGTGTGTGCACAGCCACTGGAGCAGGGTTTGCAAACAAACCAGCCCAGCCCAGCTCTTTGCCACAGCACTCATCGAGCCTTGAGGTTTCCTACAGTTGGGCTGCTCCCTCGCTCCTGGTTGAATGAAAGCTTTCTTCCCCCTGATTTCCAGAATCACTTATTAACCAGCTGCTTCCACACTCTCCCAGACACATAAACAAACAAATCATCAACTATGAGGAACGATTAGGAGGAATGAAAAAGCAAACTGAATGCAGAATACAGAATTAACCAGCTTGGAAAAGACCTCAGAGATCACCCAGTCCAACCTATCCCCCAGCACCATCTGATCAACTCAACCATGGCACCAAGGGCCTCAGCCAGGCTCTTCCTAAACACCTCCAGGGATGGGGACTCCACCACCTCCCTGGGCAGCACATCCCAATGGCCAATCTCTCTTGCTGGGAAGAATTTCTTCCTAACATCCAGCCTGAACCTCCCCTGGCACAGCTTGAGACTGTGTCCTCTTGTTCTGCTGCTGGGTGCCTGGGAGAAGAGACCAACCCCCACCTGGCTACAACCTCCCTCCCAACTCCTGCAGTGTGTATTCAAATTCAGCTGTCACTCATCCACTCTCTCCCATTAATGGCTTTCCTTTTGCCTCCCCCTTCTCACTTCTCTTTGCTGACATTTACATTAACAAGTGTAGCATCCTCCAACTCCCCTTTTTGAATGAATGCTCCTCCTAATGAGCAGCATTAGGCTGGATGTCAGGAAGAAGTTCTTCACAGAGAGAGAGATTGGCCATGGGGATGTGCTGCCCAGGGAGGTGGTGGAGTCCCCAGCCCTGGAGCTCCCCACGAAAAGCCTGGGTGAGGCACTCAGTGCCAGGGTCTGGTTGATTGGATAGGGCTGGGTGACAGGTTGGACTGGATGAGCTTGAAGATCTCTGCCAGCTGGTTGGTTCTGTGGTTCTACCATGGGCTTGGAAGTGCTGCTTGCTGAAATGCAGTGGAAGGTAGCTCTAGTGAAGAGGAAGGAGAGGACCAGCAGGGAGGAGAGCCAAATCAGAATTACAGGATACAGAATTAACCAGGTTGGAAAAGACCTCAGAGATCACCCAGTCCAACCTATCCCCCAGCACCATCTGATCAACTGAACCATGGCACCAAGTGCCTCAGCCAGGCTCCTCCTAAACACCTCCAGGGATGGGGACTCCACCACCTCCCTGGGCAGCACATCCCAAGGGCCAATCTCTCTTGCTGGGAAGAATCTCTTCCTAACATCCAGCCTGAACCTCCCCTGGAGCAGCTTGAGACTGTGTCCTCTCCTTCTGTCACAGGTTGTCTGGGAGAAGAGAGCAACCTCCAGCTGGCTACAACCTCCCTTAATTAATGCCTGCTTGGAAAAAGGCTCAGCTGAGGAAGGAGATGTGGAGACTTCTGGCAAGGCAAATTCTAATTACTGCAATTCTTGGCAGTAATTTTATCAAATAGTAGCAGTTTCATTAAAAGGTGCACTGGTAATCATCTACACAAGGCCTCCGGGGGGGGGATGTGCCATTAATTGCATAATTAAGGCTAGCACTGCGCTGCTGATGGCCCACATTAAGTACCACAACGAGGGCCACTGCGCTGTGCTTTCTCTGCAGGTTCACTTCAGTGCCTGTTCCTAGAAGATTTCAGCAACAAACAAGTCTTCCCAGGTTAATCAGCATGCTCAGCCAAGCCTGCAGGACAGGCAGAGTTAGCTCTGCTGCCCAGGTCACTGCTGCCTCCTCTGCCCTGATGAACACAAACCCCAGCGCTGCCAGGCTCACGAGCAGAACGCTGGGGGCAACCAGAAGGGAGCTGAAGCACTTCAAAAGCTCTGCTACTAAAACAGAGTCACAGAAGCTCTCAGGTTGGAAAAGGCCCTCAGGAGCACCAAGTCCAGCCATGAACCCTGCTCTCTGCAAGGCTCACCCCTAAACCAGAGCCCCAAGCACCACATCCAAACCACCCTCAAACACAGCCAGGCTTGGGGACTCCACCACCTCCCTGCCCAGCACATTCCAGTATCTTTCTGTGAAAAAAACGTTTCCCACTGCCCAGTCTAACCCTCCCCAGTCACAGCTTGAGGCCATGGCCTCTTCTTCTGCCACTAATCACCTGGGAGAAGAGACCAGCAGCAGCCTCTCCACAACCTCCTTTCAGGGAGCTGCAGACAGCCAGGAGGTCTCCCCTCAGCCTCCTCTCTTTCACACTAACCATCCCCAGCTCCTTCAGTTGCTCTGCATCAGATTTCTTCTCCAGGCCCTTCCCAGCTTCCTTGCCCTCCTCTGCCCTGGCTCCAGCACCTCCACAGCTCTCTTGTGTTGAGGTGCCCAGAGCTGGACACAGCACTGCAGGTGTGGCCTGAGCAGAGCTGAGTGCCAGGGGACAATCCCCTCCCTGCTGCTGCTGCACACAGCATTGCTGAGCCCAGCCAGGAGGCCTTTGGCTATCTTGGCCCCCTGGGCACACTGCTGGCTGCTGTTCAGTTGCTTAATACAAGTCCTTGCCTCATGCCATCCATCCACAGGACAGAGAGATGACTCAAGGAGTGGATTGTGGAGTGTTCCTGTATTTGTCCACAGCCATCAACTTTATCCAATGATTTTCAATGAAGTTTGGCTTCCCCTCCCTAGCTCACAAGCAAACACTGCTGCTAAGACCTTGGTTGAAATTCTTGTGCAAGTATTTCCTTTGCAGACAATCCCAAACCCAACAAACATCTCTTTAATGGCACACTCATCACTGAAGAAGCATCTTTGCATCTGCCTTCTGAAATGGCAACTGGGACTACTACTGAAGGATGCTAAGAACAGGCTCTGCCCCCAGGAGGGTGGTGGAACACTGGAGCAGGTTGCCCAGGGAGGTGGCTGAGGCTCCATCCCTGGAGATATTGAAGGTGAGGCTGGACAGGGCTCTGGGCAGCCTGATCTAGCTGGGGATGTCCCTGCTGAGTGCAGAGGGGTTGGACTGGGTGAGCTTTGGAGGTCCCTTCCAACCCAGACCCTTCTGTGACTCATCAACACGTTCCTCAGAAGCTCCAAGGGTGAACAGGCAATCCCAGCAACACCCAGCAAGCTCTGTCACTGCCTTGGAAGTGCCTTGAGCACGGAGCCCTGGATACCTTCCTGACAATCCAGTCTCATTTTCCCAGCTTTCTGGCAAGAAGATGCACAACTCATGGGCTGAACTTCGTCTCTAATGTCAGCAGAAGTCCTGCTAGCCTGCAAGTTGTACTTTAATTTCCTAGCTGATCAATAATCCCAATACCTGGCATATCTATAGGTAGCTGCTTATTGAGGAAGTGGTCCTCCTTCCTACCCCAGAACATCACAGGATGAGAGGATCCAACCCCCCTGCCAGAGCAGGACCATGGAATCCAGCACAGGTCACACAGGAACACATCCAGACAGGGATGGAAAGGCTCCAGAGCAGGAGACTCCACAACCTCTCTGGGCAGCCTGCTCCAGGGCTCTGGGAGCCTCACAGGGAAGAAGCTCCTCCTTGTGTTGAGGTGAAACCTCCTGTGCTGCACTTTCCATCCATTGCCCCTTGTCCCATCCCAGGGTGCAGCTGAGCAGAGCCTGCCCCCTCCCTCCTGACCCCCAGCCCTGATATTTATAAACATTGATCAGATCCCATCTCAATCTTCTCTTCTCTAGACTGAACAGCCCTAGGGCTCTCCCCACAGGGCAGTGCTGCAGTCCCTTCAGCATCCTTGCAGCCCTCCCTTGGCCTCTCTCCAGCAGATCCCTGTCCCTCCTGACCTGGGCAGCCCAGAGCTGGATGCAATACTCCAGGTGAGGTCTCAGCAGGGCAGAGTAGAGAGGGAGGAGAACCTCCCTGGCTCTGCTGGCCACACTCCTCTGAATGCAGCCCAGGGTCCCCTTGGCCTTCTTGGCCCCCAGGGCACGTTGCTGTCCCATGCAGAACTTGCTGCCCAGCAGGTCTCAAGGACACACCAGGAGGGCATCGTGCTGCAAGCACAGCCCTGAGCAGAGCCTAAGCAGGGAATCCCATCTCAGCATCACTTCTGAGCTCTCTAGGCTATGAGAGCAGAGCAGAAACAGAGGGTGGCTTCTGCTCTTCCATGTGACCTCTCTTACTGTGCTGCATACCTCCAATGCTAGGTATGATGACATTAGCATTACTGCAGAGCCAGCAGTCTCATGGATAATACCTGGAAGTCAGATGTGCCATGGAATAGGAAACATCAACAGCTTGCCTTACAATGAACACCACTGGGAGGAAGCTTGCCTTTTCTTGAAGAGAATCTAATTTCTCTTCCACGTTAAAAAGTGGTGCTCATCCAGGCCTGGAAAGCACTTCCATGCCACATGAACAGCAAACAAAGGTACAGGCAGCAAAAAGGAAAGAGAAAGAATCAGAGGGCCCTGAATGCCTCAGGAGCAGCTCCTAGTGAAGAGCATCTGTGGTTGTCCAGAGAAGGGCAAGGAGGCTGGGGAGGGGTCTGGAGCACAGCCCTGGGAGGAGAGGCTGAGGGAGCTGGGCTTGCTTAGCCTGGAGAAGAGGAGGCTCAGGGGAGACCTTCTTGCTCTCTCCAACTCCCTGAAGGGAGGTTGTAGCCAGGTGGGGGTTGGTCTCTTCTCCCAGGCCCCCCAGCACCAGAACAAGAGGACTGTGCCAGGGGAGGAGGCTTGGCTGTGGCACTTGGAGCCATGGTTCAGTTGTCAGGTGTTAGGTATTAAGTGATAGGTTGGACTTGATGATCTCTGAGGTCTTTGCCAACCTGGCTGATTCTATGACCTGGGGCACACACTTCAGATAAAAATCACAGAATCAGGCTGGAAGAGACCCTCAGGTCCACCAAGGCCAACTTATGACCCTATGCTACAAGGCTCACCCCTAAACCACAGCCCCTATTGAACTGCCTGTTTCAGAACACAGAATTAACCAGCTTGGAAAAGACCTTTGAGAGCATCCAGTCCAACCTAGCACCCAGCACCATCTGATCAATTAAACCATGGCACCAAGGGCCTCAGCCAGGCTCTTCTTAAACACCTCCAGGGATGGTGACTCCACCACCTCCCTGGGCAGCACATCCCAAGGGCCAATCTCTCTTGCTGGGAAGAATTTCTTCCAGCCCAAACCTCCCCTGGCACAGCCTGAGACTGTGTCCTCTTGTTCTGGTGCTGGCTGCCTGGGAGAAGAGACCAACCCCCACCTGGCTACAGCCTCCCTTCAGGGAGTTGTAGAGAGCAAGAAGGTCTCCCCTGAGCCTCCTCTTCTCCAGGCTAAGCAAGCCCAGCTCCCTCAGCCTCTCCTCCCAGACCCCTCCCCAGCTCTGTTGCCCTTCTCTGGACACATTTCATGGACTGCTACCCACAGAGAGCAAACTGCAGCATTTTCAGAGCAGGTATTTTCCTTTTGAGAAGCAGAAAGCAGCCAGCAATAACTCTGATGATGTGGCAGCATCCAGTTCAGCTGGGAGCTCCCCTCAGAATAACAAGAAAATAAAATGAAGCTTTGAACTCCCCTAATAATTTAAAATAAACAAATTTCAGCTCTAAGCTCCTCTAAAAATTCAATAAATAAATAAATTTCAGCTTTGAGCTGCCCTAAAAATTAAAAAAAAGTAAAACTTAAGATTTGAGCTCTCCTAATAATTAAAAAAAATAAATTTAAGCTTTGAAACTGCCCTAATAATTGTTAAAAATAAAGAAAATGAAGCTTTGAGCTCCCCTAATAATATAAAATAAATAAATTTCAGCTTTGAGCTGCCCTAATAATTTAAACTAAATAAATTTAAGCTCTGAGCTCCTCTAAAAATTAAAAGTAAATAAATAAATAAATTCCAGCTTTGAGCTGCCCTAATAATGGGGGGGAAATCCAAATAAATACAATACAATACACTACACCACCAGGTTGGAAGAGACCTTCAAGATCATCGTGTCCAACCCATCAACCAATCCAACCCACCCAAACAACTAGATCATGGCACCAAGCACCCCAGCAAGTCTCCTCCTGAACACCTCCAATGATGGTGACTCCACCACCTCCCTGGGCAGCCCATTCCAGTGGGCAATCACTCTCTGTGTAGAACTTCTTCCTAACCTCCAGCCTAAACCTGCCCTGGCACAGCCTGAGACTGTGTCCTCCTGTTCTGGTACTGGCTGCCTGGGAGAAGAGACCAACCTCTGCCTGGCTACAACCTCCCTTAAGGCAGTTGTAGAGAGCAATAAGGTCACCCCTGAGTCTCCTCCTCTCCAGGCTGAGCAACCCCAGCTCCCTCAGCCTCTCCTCACAGGGCTGTGTTCCAAACCCCTCCCCAGCTTTGTTGCCCTTCTCTGGACACCTTCCAGCAGCTCAACCTCCTTCCTAAACTGAGGGGCCCAGAACTGGACACAGGACTCAAGGTGTGGCCTAACCAGTGCAGTGTCCAGGGGCAGAATGACCTCCCTGCTCCTGCTGGCCACACTGTTCCTGATGCAGGCCAGGATGCCATTGGCCTTCTTGGCTGCCTGGGCACACTGCAGGCTCATGTTCAGCCTACAATCCACCAGCACCCCCAGGTCCCTCTCTGCCTGGCTGCTCTCAGCCCCTCTGACCCCAGCCTGTAGCACTGCCTGGGGTTGCTGTGGCCAATGTGCAGAACCTGGCACTTGGATGTGTTCAATCTCCTGCCCTTGGCCTCTGCCCATCTGCCCAGCAAATGAAAGGGCCAAACCTAAAGAACCATCACTCAAGCTGCCCCTTCAGTGCCACCAGCTTCCCCAGAACCGAAGCAGGGCAGTGAGGGGAGGCAGTGGCTGAGCAGCTCCAGGCAGGTTGTGCCTCAGCACTAAACAGGTGTGAGGGGATTTTTTCCTGGCAGCTGGAGCTTCCTAGCAGGTGCAGAGCAAATATTTTCTTTCTTTCCAGTTCATTCAGTCCAAGTGAGTTAAGCAACTGCTCCATTCAAAGAGGAGCTGGAAAAACAAACCCAACAAAACAACCTCATCAATGTCTCCTTCCCTTGCCATTCTAGGGGTAAAAAGAGGAGGAGATGGGCTACTTCTCATATGATTTGTTGGGTGGGTGTTTTTTTACACCACAGTGATTAGAAACCACCAGCTTGGACTACAGATAGCCCTTTCAGGCATTAATTCTTCCCCTTCAAAACATTCCTCAATGAGTTTTTTCTTCTGCAGAGGCTGGCTCCTGTGTGGAGCTTTTTATCTAGGGGAAGAACATGGCAGAATTCTCATTTCCTCAGAACCACAGGATCACAGAACTGTCAGGGCTGGAAGGGACCCCAAGGATCAGCCAGGCCCAAGCCCCCTGCCATGGGCAGGGACTCCTCACACCGCAGCAGGTTGCTCACAGCCACAGCCAGCCTGGCCTTCAAAGCATCCAGGGATGGATCCTCACATCCAGTCTGAATCTCCCCACTTCTAGTTTTGCTCCATCCCCCCCAGTCCTATCACTCCCTGACACCCTCAAAAGTCCCTCCCCAGCTTTTTCCCCCCTTCAGACACTGGAAAGCCACAATTAGGTCTCCTGGGAGCCTTCTCCAGACTGAAGAGCCCCAACTCCCTCAGCCTGTCCTTCATTGCAACTCCTTCATTGCAATCAGTGCAAATCATCAGGGAAAAAGGAAAGGAAGAAAGAAAACATAAAAATACCCCCAAATAAATCAATTATCTAATACAAGAACATGTCAACACTGCCTATTTTCACACTAAAACACTACCCATGAAGAATCAGAGCAAGTTGTCTCTGTAACAAGCTCCATAATTGCTTAAATACAGGCAGGGGGATTAATCAAAGTAAGTATAACATCAAGTGCAAAGGGCTATATTTAATTAAAACTCTCTCTCTCTCTCAGTGGTAATAAAGGAGGTTAATACTTTCTTTACCAAATGATTAAGTGCAAATGCAAAACAGTCCAAATGAGGCTGGCTTACTGGTGGCTGATTTCAATCCTGATTAAAATCAGGTTTGCAATGCTTTGAGTCAAACTGAAGCAACAAGGTCCATGGGGATGGAAGCAACCTGGGAGTGCTACCTTCCTTTGTCATGACTGCACGTTTTGTCTGGAGGAAATGGAAGCAAGTTGGGGAGGGCTGAGAAGAGCAAGGGGAGAAGGAGGAAATGGAAACAAGTTGGAGAGGGCTGAGAAAGAGCAAGGGGCAAGAAGGAAATGCAAGTGAGTTGAAAAGAGAAAGGGGAGGAGGAAATGCAAGGTGAGATGAAAAGAGCAGTGAGAGAAGGAGGAAATGCAAGGGCTGAAGAACGGGAAGGAGGACTGAGAAGATGAAGGGAGAAGAAGAGAAGAAATGCAAGCAAGTTGGAGAGGGCTGAAAGAAGACCAAGGGGACAAGGAGGAAATGCAAAGGAGTTGGACAGGCCTGAGAAGAGCAAGGGGATAGAAGGGGTTACAAAAGGTGCAGCAAAGAAAAGGCTGACACAGATTTGTCACAGAGAAGCCAAAGGTCCTGTGAATTGCCAATGTGTAAAACGTTACTCTAAAGAGGAAGGTGATCAACAGTTGCCTATACCCACTGGAGCAAGGAAATAACAATCATTAAAAACCCCCAAAAAAGATGGAATTAAGGGACCACCAGCAAGGGAGATTAGCTCAGGTGTAAGGAGAAGATTCTGTCCTTTAACAGCTGATTATGTCCTAGAAAGGAAAGAACCGTGGCAGGCCCTGCACTGCAAGTTGTCCCTAAAGCATGTTAGACAAAAGTCTGCCTGGGAAGATCTGCTCCCTCCGACCCCAGGGGAGAGCAGGGGACTATTCAGGTGGCTTCTGCAGCTCTCCTCCAGCCTGACTCTTACACCCTGTGGGTGCTTCCTAAGACTTGCTATGCCTCTCAGAATCCCAGCTGCAGGGGGCAGGTGAATGTGTGAGAAAGCAAGGAATGAACTTTCTAGCCCCTTACAACATCCAATCATGGAATTGTTAGGGTTGGAAGGGACCTCAAGGGCACAGCCTAAAACTACCACATTAGCTTAAGACAATTACTGATGGGAAAAGAAAGGAGGTGTAGGACTGTGCAAAAGCCTGGCTTCCAAAGATGCTGTGGGAGAGGCATCCCTCTGATTTTCAAATCTCCCTGCCATGGTTTTAATCTCTTCTGAACTGCCATCAGCCCATGCATCCTCTTTATCACCGAGATTTACAACTCCCACCCCGAGCTGACCAGCAAATTCTTCCCCCTCTCAGCTATTTAATGACTCCTTTACATGATTATGGACTCAGCTGTCAAGATGACATTTCAAATCATAGGCATTAAATGCCATCAGCCTCCCAGGGACAAAACCCCCTGTAGCTGATACTATTACTAAATGACACTTCATTTTAGTTACAGTTTCCAGGCATGACCTGTATGGAGCAGCCCAAGAGCTGCAGAGAACAGTAGTGCCGGAGAGGCAGCGGCAAGAAAGCTGGGGAGGGACTTATGAGGGTGTCAGGGAGTGAAAGGACTGGGGGGGATGGAGCAAAACTAAAAGTGGGGAGATTCAGATTGGATGTTAGGAAGAAATTCTTCACCATGGGGGTGCTGAGAGACAGGCACAGGTTGGGATTGCTCAGTCTGGAGGAGAGAAGGCTCTAAGGAGACCTAATTGTGGCCTTCCAGTATCTTCAGGGGGCTCCAAGAAAGCTGGGGAGGGACTTTTGAGGGTGTCAGGGAGGGATAGGACTGGGGGGGATGGAGCAAAATAGAAGTGGGGAGATCAGATTAGATGTGAGGAAGAAGTTGTTCCCATGGGGGTGGTGAGAGCCTGGCACAGGCTGCCCAGGGAGGAGGTGGAAGCCTCATCCCTGGAGGGTTTTAAGCCAGCTGGCTGTGGCTGTGAGCAACCTGCTGTGGTGTGAGGTGTCCCTGCCCCTGGCAGGGGGTTGGGACTGGCTGAGCCCTGAGGTCCCTTCCAGCCCTGACAATTCTATGATTACAAACTGCTCTGTTATTTACGTGCCTATTTGGTGTTAGGGATAACAAACCCAAGAGCCTTATGTGCTGCACACACAACCAACCAACCAAATAAATAAATCTGTTGCAACGTGAAGAAGATCATTAAAAAAATCCCTTTCAAGGTATAGCTGAAAAACTTCTGCTGTTTTAGACTAAATCAGCATAATCCCCAAGGGTAAATCCACGGAGAGATTAACATTGACTCTGCTTTCTAATTGGTAGACCCCAGAAAACAGGAGCCTGGAGTTCTCCCTTCAAACACAGATTTTACGCTCCCCTCCTGCTTTTATCACCAACGGCAGCAATCTTGGCCGCTGGACAAACAGCACACTTCAGCTGCCATTAGGTTTGGCAGCCAGCCAAGGAGACTGCTCCCGGGCGTAGATTTACGCTCGTTTGCGACTCTTTGCAGGGTTCATTGTCCAAGGGGGGGTCCCTCTGGGAAAAGCCTCTCTAGTTTCCTTAAAGTCCCTGGAAAAGACAAGCACTGCATTTCCCCAGGAAAGTTAATAGGGAAGATCATCACTAATAGCAAAACTCCTTCCTCTTACGCCAAGAGGATTCTCCACCTGCCCAAAGATGCAACACGCCGGAACCCGGGGCAGCACTTTCCTCAGATGCCTTTAGCATCAGCTCTCCTTGTTCACCCAAGGTTCCAATGAACACAGAATCAGCCGGGTTGGAAGAGACCTCTGAGATCATCAAGTCCAACCTATCACCCAACCCTATCTAATCAACTAAACCATGGCACCAAGGGCCTCAGCCAGGCTCTTCCTAAACACCTCCAGGGATGGGGACTCCACCACCTCCCTGGGCAGCACATCCCAAGGACCAATCTCTCTTGCTGGGAAGAACTGCTCAATCCAGCTGAACTCCCCTGGAGAGCTGAGAAGGTCTCTTGCTCTGGGCCTCCTTCTGCGAGAAGAGACCAACCCCCACCTGGCTCAGCCTCCCTCAGGGGTTGCCAGAGGCAAGAAGGTCTCCAGACCCTCTTCCCCAGGCTTTGCAACCCCCCTCTGGACACCTCCCAGCAGCTCACATCTTTCTTGAATGGAGGAGCCCAGAACTGGACACAGGACTCCAGGTATGGCCTCACCAGTGCTGGGTACAGGGCAGAATGACCTCCCTGCTCCTGCTGGCCACACTGCTCCTGATGCAGGCCAGGATGCCACACACAAGCAGGGGAGCTGAACTGCTGAAGGACAAAAACAACAGCGAGCAGGGGAATATTCAGGACACTGAGAGATGACAAAAAAGGCAAAGTTTTGGACTTAAAGCGAGAGTGTACTTACAGTAAAGGCAATGCATTAGGATATAGACTCATTTCCTCTAGCCATTCTCTGAACAGCTGAAAGAGACTCAAGGAAATGAGTCAAAATCCTGGAAGATGTTTGTGCTGGATGAACAAGAAAACAACATCTGTAAAACCATGTGTCACATACACAGGGGCAAGACAATGTGCAAGGCTTGATGTCTGCAATGGGATTCATCTTCACGGACAGAGAGGGAGGAAAACAGGCTGAGAAGTAGCTTAACCTTGAGCAGTTACTGCCGGTCTCCTGCGAGGTTAGCTGGGTTCTTGGGGATGGTAGCTAAACACAGGAGCTGTTCAAACCCTTTGATGCTGTGTTGCTCTTGTTTCATCCAGGATTGGTTATTCCCTACCTTCAGCTCACACCAGCATTGCTTACTGAACGTTCAGGCTGGAAAGCAGCTTTCCTTCAGACTACAAGAGCATGGTGCTTGGGATTTAGTTTGCCAGCTCCACACAGGGCTGACAGAAACTCCCTCCAATAGCTTGCACTAATCAAAACTTACAGTTCAGACAGAAGTCCAAAGAATATAGATATCATTAGATAGAAGGGGGGGGGGGGGAAGGAGAGGTTTCATTACAAGAAGCTCCTACCGGCTGGAACATGACTCAGATGTTCCTCCTAAAAACCAGCCACAGCTCATGTTTACATGTGCTAAAGACATATCCTTTCCAATTCCACCTGTGTCCTGGTGCAAAATGTTCCTGCTGGAGCTGAGTCAGGATCCATTGATCACTCCAGGCACCTGTAAAGAAGCGTTACTGTTTGGGCAATCAGTGACAGGTTTCCGAGAGGGCTGAAGGGAGGTTGAAAGCCCACAGAGATTAAGTACAGCCCAATGGTACTACAGCTGCAGTCATCTGTCAGGAAGAGGCTCTCTCTCTCCCTTGCAAAACGAGCACGTGGAAATGCCTTCAGTCTCTCTGAATGGTACTTAAACAGGATGCAAATGGGAGTCTCACTCCCTGCCAAATTTATCACATTCTGGATTATAAAGCCTGAAGAAAAATCATTTGTGCGCTCGCGGCGAGAGAGTTCCCAGTTGCAAGGGAAGGGAGAAGAGTGGAGTGCTGAGCAGCCTTTGACATTTCCATTCTGCTCCTGGCAGCGGCCTTGGGCCACAGTTCTGTGCGGGAGGATCTGCGCTGCTGCAGGGGAAGGAGGCAAAGGAGAAGGAGAGAGCAGATATAGAAAGGGAGGAGCAGGGAGAGCAGGGTACTCAGATGGTTTGAGGGGGCCAGGGCACTCAGAGAGTGACAGCAATCAGAACCCTCATCAAGTTCAATCTTCTCCTTCCAGCTTCCTCCCTCGTGGGCTGACAGGTAGCAGGAAGCATCATGAAAACAGACATTCTTCCCTCGGGGCACAGGGAGCCTACTATTGCTGTATTGATGGATGCTGGAAGGAATCATGTCCAGCCTTCTGTGACCACGGGATGGAAATGCCACAGAGACTCTGGCAGAGTACTGGGGGGTAAGGGACAGGACGAGCCTTGGGGGAGGCCAGGAGAGGCACAGAGAAAATACTGTTCCAGAACATTGCCTAAACTGACCTGGGCAATTCCCAACTGGAAGGTAAAGTGGAAGCATGTGTTAGGATGCAAGAAACAAAACCAAGAAAGTAGGAAGGGGCTGCGGACAGAGATGAATGGTTTGCCCTCTGAGAAGCTACAGTAAGCTCTGTTTTCTACATCCTCCTTCCCTGTCTGCAAGCAAAGGAAGAAGCTCTTGACTAAAAGCCAAAGAGAGATCCTTAATCTAAATCTGTACACCGCTAACAACAGAATAGGTCTCAATGGGGACCGTGGGAGCTCGTCCAGGCCAAGTGCCTGCACTGAGGCAAGCCCAAAAGTAACCCAGGGACGTGCTAGCTCCGGACTAATCCTGCAGAGCAGCTCGGTTCCGTCCTGTTTGTCGCTGCCAAAGCCCCCTGTGCCCCCACCAGGACACAAGCCATCACTCCTATACCTCCTCCAGCACAAAACTAGCCTGAACACTCTCGCATCTGCATGATGCACCGATGCCACACAGTCATGCACCACACCAGTTGTCTCTTGCAACAGCAAGTCATTTATGCCTACTGCACGTTTGTCTGGTGTGCCCCTGATGTGAAGTCTCCCCCAGACAGGTGTCTGAACCCAGAACCAGAGGAAGGATCACAAAAAAAGGTTCACTCCATGCCTCTCCAGTCCTCTGGAGCCTGCATCTCCTGTCTCCCAGGAGATGCTGTCAGTCTGATCTGCTTCTCAAGCTTTCCTTAAGGACAGCCTAACCATATGATGAAGGACAACCTTCAAGCAGAGACAAGAAATAGATGAAGTAAAGAAAGTGGGTGGGTATTAATCATTTTTTGTTGTTGTTGTTAATTGGTTTGGAGGAATAACCTCTTGGTAGGAGACTTTCCCACCTCTGTGGCCACAGCAATAGCATTTTGCAGGTGGATGTGGGTCTTGCCGGAAAAAAACCCAAACCATGAAGTTCAAACTGCCAGATACCACAACTCCTTGTTGATTGATACTCTGAGCTTGAAGGAGCAAGCCCCAAAAGTCACCCAAACAAAACCACTTCACAAATCAACTGATGCAGCCTCTCACATCCCAAAGCAAAGCGTTGACGATGTGTAACTTGGGCACTTCGGTTAGCTCCTGGTATGCCAAGTTTTCATTGCTCCCAGCAGCAGGGCAGAGACCTGCGGAGCCCTCCCCGGATGCTCGCATCAGGGTGCTCTGCAGGGCTCCTCTCTGTTGGTGGCAGCAGATGTTAAACACCTAGCACCGTGCATCGCTTCCCTGGATCCTCAGCTCTCTCTTACGATTAAATTGCAGAATAACCTTTCACGTTATCTGCTTTTAGACTTCAGTGCCCAGGGACAAATTCCCCGCTGGGTGCAGCTCCTCAAACACCAGCAGCCACCTTCTTAACAGCACCGTCCTCTGCGCACCTCCAAACGCCTCTTAAACCCACAAACGGTGCAGCGAGCTGCACGGCGACGCCGAAAGCCATGTGCAAAGTTGCTCTGCGATGCAACCAGGCACTGCATTGAAAATCGCTATTCCTGTGAGGTCAGGCAAGGAAAACCCCCTTGCATCACGGAAGGGGAAGGGAACCTTTGAATTTACACCCGACACACCGTAGTTTTAGCTCCGACAGACCTCCGAGCTCTTAAATCGCGGACCATCGCCCGCGTCGGAGCCGGGGTCCGGTGGCGACCCGCCGGACCGGCCCCTCCGGACCGCGCACTGACCCGCCAGGACGCCAAGGGGCAAGCTCCACCGGCGGGGAAGCTGCGAGCCGACCAGTCCGGCCCAGCCTCGGGGAGCTTCACCTCTGCCGGGGTGCGCCGTTCACCTGCCGCCTGCCGCCTGCTTCCCTGCCCATTGTTCAAGCAGCAGCACTTAACGGCGGGGACATTCTGTGCCGATCACCGGAGTTTATCGTCGACACAGCCCTGCCTGTGAAGATGCGGGGGGAACTCCCTGCCGGCCCTTCTCCCGTGGTACCGCGAACAAAGGACTTGGTGGGGTTTTTTTTTTGCGCACACACACCCCGCCGGAACGTCCCGCAAAGGCTGCGAGGGGCGATACCGGAGCAAACCGCGGGCTGCCGCCGCGACCCCCGGGCACGGCTCTGCTGCACCCGCCGGCGCCGAACTTTTCCCCGCAGCCGCGCCTGCCCCGGCCCCCGCCGCCCCCGGGGTGGACTCCGCTCCCTCCCTTGCCCGCGGCTCCCACCTGCGGGGACGAGGCTCAGTAGCAGCAGCAGCAGCACGGCGTGCGCCAGCTCCCAGCCGCGGAACGCTCCCTCCATGCCGCCGCCACCCCCCGAGCCCGGCGCGGCGCGGCTGCCGCTCGCACCGCCCGGCGCGCAGAGATGCCCAAGCCCCGCCGGGAGGGCTGCGGAGTACAGCCCAGCCCGGCCCGGCCCCGCCGCGCTGCCGCCGCCGGCTCCGCCTCCGCCGCCCGCCCCGCTGCGCGGCCCCCCGCGGCGTGCTCCGCGCCCCCGCCCCGCCAGCAGCGGGATGGGCGCAGGTGAGACGCTTCCCCACCCGCCTGCGGCCCCCGCAGGGATGGGGAGCGCCCGAGTTTGCTTCGGTGGGGGCTTGTCGTGAAGATCCCCAACACACACGGCCAAAATAAAACGATCTAGAAGAGAAAAGCCCCGGTGTGCGCCGTGCTGTGACGGCGGGAGAGCGGCCCGGCAAGGGCTACGGAGGAGAGGCTTAGGTCGGATGTTAGACGGAACTCCTTGACTGAAAGGTTTCTCGAACTCTGGAACAGGCTCCCCAGGGAGGTGGTTGA
Organism: Colaptes auratus; assembly: GCA_015227895.2. Taxonomy (NCBI): domain Eukaryota; kingdom Metazoa; phylum Chordata; class Aves; order Piciformes; family Picidae; genus Colaptes; species Colaptes auratus. The sequence continues at coordinate 4,430,769 of CM037643.1, forward strand.
ATCTCCATCCCTGGAGACGTTTGAAAAAGGCAAAGATGTGGTGTTGAGGGCCACGGTTGAGTCACAAAATGGTGACACTTGACACTCAGAATCACAAAAGACCGCCAAGGTCATCAACTGGTCACCCAACCCTAACTAATCAACCAGACCGTGGCACTAAGTGCCTCACCCAGCTTCTTCTTAAGCACCTGCGGAGGCATGGACCCCACCACCTCCCTGGGCAGCCCATCCCTCTTTCGGTGAAGAGCTTCTTTCCAAGATCAAGGCTAAAGGTCTTTTTCAAAGTAAAGGGTTCTACAAGAGGTCGGGGCTGGGTAAGCACAGGGGACCCAAGGCCTGGATACAGAAGGACCACCCCTCAAAGGGCAGGTACAAAGATATCCGTCCACCTCTAAGCCCCTCACTGAACTCCTGGGGGCATCACGGCAGATTCTGTTTGCACCAAAGGTAACACTCCTGCCCTGGCTCACCACACCGAGATCCCAAAGGGAGCTCTTCCTGACCTGTCACCTTTCAAGGGTCAGCCAGAGCATCAGAAGCAGGACTTAAAAGGAGAAGCTGTGACACAAAAGGAAGGGTTGAAAGAACTGCTTGGTTTGGTATGGAAAAGAGAAAGCTGACAGGGGGCTTAAGCATGGGGAAGGTTTTACAAAGAGGATTGTGAGCAATTGTTTTCCACGTCCCTCAAGGGCAAGATAAAAAAGCAATCCATTTACTTCTCAGGAGACAGAAAGAAAATAATTTTTAAGAGACAGAGGGGGGGAAGGAAAAGCACTTGCAAAGAGTAAGGAGAGTTTAGTCTACGGCTGCATTGAGGAGAAGAGGGTGTGGAATCCCACAGAGGGAGTTTAAGCACAAGGAGGATCTGGGAACATTCTCTCCTGTGGCTGCAGAGCTGGCCTGGAGCTGCTCTTCAGGCAGCGAGAAGACAAATGACAGAAAGGTCTGTCCCTGACACCGCTCTGTCTGTCAGTGTCACAGGCTGCTGAGGTGGAAGAAGGGTGTCTAGATGACCAGGACAAGAGAGTCATCCATGCATTCACCAGCCAAGCTCTCCCCAGGTTATCTACAGTGTCACAGTACATTAGGGGTTGGAAGGGACCTCCAGAGATCATCCAGTCCAACCCCCCTGCCAGAGCAGCCTCACCCAGGGCAGTCTGCACAGGAATGCATCCAGGTGGGGTTGGAAAGGCTCCAGAGCAGGAGACTCCACAACCTCCCTGGGCAGCCTGCTCCAGGGCTCTGGCAGCCTCCCTGTCAAGAAGTTTCTTCTCATGTTGAGCTGAAACCTTCTATGTTTCTCTGGAACTGGGGAGCACAGAACTGGACACAGGATTGCAGCTGTGATCTGAGCAGGGCAGAGGGGGAGCAGAACCTCCCCAGCCCTGCTGGCCACACTTTTCTTGCTGCACCCCAGGATGCCCTTGGCTCTCTTGGCCCCAAGGGCACATTGCTGCCCCATGGGGAACTTGCTGCCCACCAGCACTCCAAAGTCTTTCTCTGTGGAGCTGCTCTCCAGCAGGGCAGCTCCTAACCTGTCCTGGTGCCTGCTGTTATTCCTCCCCAGATGCAGGACCCTGCACTTGGCCTTCTTGAGCTTCAGGAGGTTTGCCTGCACCCAGCTCTCAGCCTGCCCAGATCTCGTCGGATGGCTGCAGAGCCTGACGGGGTGGTAGGTGGGGGACGGACACACAGACTGTCAGGAAACCCATGCCGACACTTCTGGCTGTGCAGAGAGCTGTAGGGGACACCTGGCAAACCTTCAGCCCTGGAAAAAGCATAAATGCAGACTTCTTGGAATGTGTTGGCACAAAGCTATTGAAGGTAAAGGATTCCTCCTCCTTTGCATTCATCTTTTCCTTCTTCACTGCTGTCAGATTTCCCCCCCCAAGGTTAATAGCACGGTCCCATATGGTCCAGCATAAGATGAAAGTCTTGTCTTATATGTTTAAAATGGCTCTCTCCATTTGTTTTTCCCCCTTCTCTTTCATCTCTGACAGCCAGCCTCTTTTGATGGGTGAATCCTTCCTCTGCTGCAAAACAGTGCACACCAACAATTTCTAAACCCAGCATCATTTTAAATGTCTATTTCTCACTTGGGTACCAGCCCCATCAGACTAATTCTGGGCAGAGAAGGGGGGGGAAAAAAGAGCTGAAACAGAATCACAGAATCATTGAATTGTTAGGGCTCAAAGGGACCTCAAGGCTCAGCCAGTCCCAACCCCCTGCCATGGGCAGGGACACCTCACACTGCAGCAGGTTGCTCACAGCCACCTCCAGCCTGGCTGCAAACACCTCCAGGCAGGAGGCTTCCATCACCTCCCTGGGCAGCCTGTGCCAGGCTCTCACCACCCTCCTGGGGAACAACTTCTTCCTCACATCCAATCTGAATCTACCCATTCCTATTTTTCCCCATTCCCCCCAGTTCTATCATGACCTGACATAGTTCAATTGTTTTAGATCAATCCAGACTTTCCAGGTGTCTTCAGGCTTTGTTTTAGTAGGAGGCAGGGAGGGGGAAAAGAAAAATCAGAAGGAAAAAAACAGAGGAGTTGGAAATTTTTTTTTTCCCTATAACTGTTTGGAGGGTTTGCAGTTTGATTTCTTAGAGAGGCAAAGGCAGCTTCACAGGAGCCTGGGAGAGTTTTCCACTGCACCATTATCAAGGCCCATGTGATGTTGTTATTCTGACAGGTTTCTCCCTGCTCTTCCTGATTAGTGCTCTGTCAGTTAGTGGCCTGCTCTCATGTCCTGCACATCCCTGATCACATGAAGCCAACCTCCTGCACTCGTCATGTGCCTCCCTTTCCCCAGCCTTCCACAGCAAGAGTGGCAACCAACATTCCCCATCCACTCTGCCTGGCTATAAATAACACAGCAAAGTGGGAATCCAAGGTGATTTGGTTTCAGCCTTGCCCCTTCATTTATTTTTAATGATGCAACTTCCCTCACCTCTGTCCAAAGGATTGCACCAAGTGCTGCCCAAGTTCCCTCATCCGTGTTCTGTTTGCACTGCAGAGGAAAAAGAAAGCCTCTGAAGCAGTGGAGAATTCTCTCAGGTATTTATTTAGTTGCTTATTTTGCTGCCTTTGTCCAAAATATGTGAGGTTAAGCCACCAAGTTTGCTGACAATGCCAAACTGGGAGGCTTGGCTGAGCCACCTGAAGGCTGTGAGGCCATCCAGCAAGACTTGGACAGGCTGAGTGCTGGGCAGAGAGGAACATAATGAGGTTCAACCAGGATGAGTGCAGAGCCCTGCATCTGGGCAGGAAGAATAAACTGCTGCAGGACAGGCTGGGAGGGGATCTGCTGGAGAGCAGCCCAAGGAGAAGGCCCTGGGAGTGCTGCTGGGCAGCAAGTTCTGCATGGGACAGCAATGTGCCCTGGGGGCCAAGAGGGACAATGGGGTCCTGGGGGCATTCAGAGGAGTGTGGCCAGCAGAGGCCAGGGAGGTTCTCCTCCCCTCTACTCTGCCCTGCTGAGACCTCACCTGGAATATTGCATCCAGCTCTGGGATCCCCAGGTCAGGAGGGACAGGGATCTGCTGGAGAGAGGCCAAGGGAGGGCTGCAAGGATGCTGAAGGGACTGCAGCACTGCCTGGGGAGGAGAGGCTGAGAGCCCTGGGGCTGTGCAGTCTGGAGGGGAGAAGGCTGAGAGGGATCTGATCAATGTCTATCAATAGCTGAGGGCTGGGGGTCAGGAGGGAGGGGACAGGCTCTGCTCAGCTGCACCCTGGGTAGGACAAGGGGCAATGGATGGAAACTCCAGCACAGGAGGTTCCACTTCAACAGGAGGAGGAACTTCTTCCCTGTGAGGGTCGCAGAGCCCTGGAGCAGGCTGCCCAGAGAGATTGTGGAGTCTCCTGCTCTGGAGCCTCTCCAGCCCCTCTGGATGTGTTCCTGTTGACCTGTGCTGGATTCTCTGCTCCTGCTCTGGCAGGGGGTTGGACTGGATGATCTTTGGAGGTCCCTTCCAACCCCTAACATCCTCTGAACCTGTGATATTCTCTGTTCTTGCAGCTGGCCTCACATGTTCCTCTCTTCAGTTCCCACTGTGGTGATGGCAGGGTGCTGGGACAGGTAATGCCTTCTCTCCTCATCCTCTTCTGGAACCAGCTCAGTGGGTTTACATTTTAGCAGGAGAGGAGAACAAAAAGAGAGAGAGAGAGACCTACAGGCTTTTTGAGACAGCAGAGATGAATTTGCAGATCACAATGATAATGTTGGAGAAACATGGGACACTGTATTTGGGGAGCTCCCTTCAGCTCAAAAATCCTTAAAGGGATTTAACATTTATGGACCAGCTCCTTTGGAACAGTCAATTGAAAAGATTGCTTCACACATCCATAGACCTGCTTCCTGGAGTAAACATTGAGCAGATCAATGCTATTGGTAAGATTAAGCTATTGTCATTGATGCCCTAATGAACTTCTGGAGCTATTTCTCCCTCTGAATGAAAATTCGTCTGGAAGTTAGCAAGAGAGAGAGAGAGCTGCAAGCAGCTTCTCTGCCAAGGCCATGCAAATACTTGTCATCCTGAATCCTTGCAGCTTAAATAGTCTGTGGGATCTGCTTTATCTATGGCATGAGATAGCAAATGAGAAGAGAGGAAAATGCCCTTCTGATACAGAATGTCAGGGTTGGAAGGGACCTCAAGGATCATCCAGTTCCAACCCCCCTGCCATAGGCAGGGACACCTCAGACTAGAGCAGGCTGCTCACGGCCACAGCCAGCTACCCAACATCCTATGAAGTCCCTCACCAGCCTTCCTCTAGCCCCTGGAAAGCCACAATAAGGTCTCCTCAGAGCCTTCTCCTCCCCACACTCAGCAACAGGATGCCTCTATCTGAAGCCAGGTGTGGAGGTACTTGAGGTGATTTCCCCATTGCAGATGGACACCTGAATAACCTGAGCAGTCTAAACAAGAACAACTCCTCCTAACATCCAGTCTGAATCTACCCATTTCCATTTCTGCTCCCTCTCCCCCAGTCCAATCACTACCCAACACCCTAAAAAAATCCCTCCCCAGCTTTCTGGTAGGCCCCCTTCAGATACAACCAATCAATGCCAGCTAGAATCCCTCCTGATGGCCCTGTGATAACGACTTTATACTTCCCTTCGTTTAAATTGCAAATTGATAGCTCTTAGTCTGGGGTATTGCTGTTCCATACCAAGTGGCAGCCACAGCAAGGCAGGCAGCAGCAGAATTAACTCCTCTGTGATTCCTGGAGGCTTGGGGAAATTAGGAGAGTTTGAAACAGGCATCGATTTACCAATGTGGATGCAAAGGCATCGAAATGTTGCTATTAGAAGTTTGCTAAGCTCTTGAAAAGTGAAAAGTGGTTTAATTTCTGCCTGCTGCATTCATCTGCAACTGAAGAGTGGCTGTCAGGAATGTGGTAGGACCACCCTGCAAAGAGATGCTCAGCACTCTCTGGAGCACCTCTATGAGGAGAGGCTGAGGGAGTTGGGGTTGTTCAGTCTGGAGAGAGAAGGCTCTGAAGAGACCTAATTGTGGCCTTCCAGTATCTGAAGGGGGCTGCAAGAAAGCTGGGGAGGGACTTCTGAGGGTGTCAGGGAGTGATAGGACTTGGGGGTGGGGGGGATGGAGCAAGACTAGAAGTGGGTAGACTGAGATTGGATGTTTGGAAGAAGTTGTTCCTCATGAGGGTGGTGAGAGCCTGGCACAGGTTGCCCAGGGAGGTGGTGGAAGCCTCATGCCTGGAGGTGTTTGCAGCCAGGCTGGCTGTGGCTGTGAGCAACCTGCTGCAGTGTGAGGTGTCCCTGCCCATGGCAGGGGGGTTGGGACTGGCTGAGCCTTGAGGTCCCTTCCAGCCCTGACAGTTCTGTGAATCCCTCCCCCTGCCTCTGGGATGTTAATTGAGAACAATCATAGCTGCTGGGAATTTTTCTGGGCTACTTCTTTGTTAGTCAAAATAAATGTGTGAGATGTGGTGGTCTAAGCTGTGGACATGGCAAGGTGCAATCCAGCTGGTTTCGAGAAGCCTCGAGATCTCAAGACCTCTCACTGCACTTAGTTCTACTAATTTTGACTCTCCTGTGTCCAGACACTGCCATGAGATGCTGCAGAAGTAGAGAAATGCAGCAGTGCTTGGCAGGCAGATGTCCTAGCCTGGATCTTAGGAAGAAGTGCCTCAGTCCAGGGGTGCTGAGACTCTGAAGAGGTTGCCCAGGGAGGCTTAAAATCAACTCTGTCTCTTGGAAACCTTTAATCATTCGTTGTCGAGCTGCCTGTATTTCCCTGAACGATGCCAGCTCCCTGCATCCTGGGAAGCAGAGTATGGCCCTGTGAGGGTGCTGAGACCCTGGCACAGGCTGCCCAGGAGGCTGTGGCTGCCTCCTGCCTGGGAGTGTTTCAGGCCAGGCTGGATGAGGTCTTGGGCAGCTGAATCTGGTTGAGAGGTGTCCCTGGGCATGGTGGGGAGGTTGGAGGAGATGAGCTCTGAGCTCCCTTCCAACCTGAGCCATGATTCAGCCTTCATCTCTGGATGTCAGGATGATGATGAGGTCTTCCCTGCAGCTTAACTGAAGACACTGCCACTATTTTTAGCAGAGATGAGACTGAAATAAATGCAGCTGGAGTGGACACCTTTATCTCATTCCCCCCTGGAATATTCCAGCCTTCAAACTGAATCCATTCAGTCTTTACTAAAGTGGGAGGTATCTCTCCTTCCCCTTTTAATCCAATTCTGTAAAATACTGATTAAATCCCATTGTGCCCATGATCTTAAATCAGCATTGCCTGGTTAATTAAAGAGTCTTCCAGCATGGGATGTCAAGAGCCTAGATATAATCATCACTGAAGCTTGAAATGTATGCCGGGTTGAAGACATCCTCTATTATCACATGCCCGGCACACCATTGTAAGACTCTCTTATCAGTATAAGCTTAAGTGGAAAGTAAAAGCTCTAATCTTCCTGATAGCAATAGTTTTTTGTTGTTGATGTTAGTTTATAGCCTGCAATCTTAGCAACAAAAAAGAGATTTGCCTTTATGAACTGCCTGCTGCTTGGCTCGCTGCAGGCCACCGCTGAGAGAGAGCTGACTCCATGCAGCAGCTGGGGGCTTTCAGTTCAGTGTCCATTCTGGGCAGCTCAACACAAGAGAGCTGTGGAGGTGCTGGAGCCAGGGCAGAGGAGGGCAAGGGAGCTGGGAAGGGCCTGGAGAAGAAATCTGATGCAGAGCAACTGAAGGAGCTGGGGATGGTTAGTGTGAAAGAGAGGAGGCTGAGGGGAGACCTCCTGGCTGTCTGCAGCTCCCTGAAAGGAGGTTGTGGAGAGGCTGCTGCTGGTCTCTTCTCCCAGGTGATTAGTGACAGAACAAGAGGCAATGGCCTCAAGCTGTGACTGGGAAGGTTAGACTGGACACTGGGAAACATTTTCATTTCCCATCAAGAGTGGTCAGGGATTGGAATGTGCTGGGCAGGGAGGTGGAGTCCCCAAGCCTGGCTGTGTTTGAAGGTGGTTTGGATGTGGTGCTTGGGGCTCTGGTTTAGGGGTGACCCTTGCAGAGTAGGGTTCATGGTTGGACTTGGGGATCCTGTGGGTCTGTTCCAACCTGCATGGTTCTGTGATTTGCTCCAAAAAGTTTCAGGGGCAGAAATGGGAGGGGAGGGAGGAGCTCTTAGCTGTGTGGCTATTCCACCATTCTGCAGCAGACTGCAAGCCCTGCTTCACCAGAGCTGGGAGTCACCAGCTCAGAGACTTGAGATGCTGGCTAAAGAGTGCCTTGCACCCCAAGAAGTTCAGCTGCCTGTGGCCATCGTGGGGATTGAACCAAAGTGAGCAGAAACTGAGACCAGTTCTGTGGCCAAGAGGGTAAGAAGATCAAGCTCCTTGGTGCTCCTACCAGAAATAGTAAATGGGTCACATGTGCAGACTGTTGACTATTTAAAGAACTGTTTTCTCTGAAAAGCTTTGATTCTAACAAAAAGCAGCTCCTTTTTAAGGCCAGACACTGATGCCCTTGTTCCAGACAAGGTGGCAGGGTTGGGACAAATTTGCTTTGCTCTGTACAAGGAGGTCACAGAAACACAAAACAGTAGGGGTTGGAAAAGACCTCAAAGGATAGGCACTGATGACAGGACCAATAGAGCAGGAGGCACACATGACACTCCCCTGGCAAGGGCTGAGAGCTCCAGGCAAGGCAGATGAAAGAAGCACTGGCAGGAGGAGTCAAGGGAGGCCACTTGCCCATAAAGCACAGCCCAGGTGCATAACGAGTTTTAAAGTTGAATATCTTAACTATCTGAAAGGGGCTGCAAGAAAGCTGGGGGGGGACTTCTGAGGGTGTCAGGGAGGGATAGGACTAAGGGGAAAGCAACAAAACTAGAAGTGGGAGATTCAGAGTGGATGTTAGGAGGAAGTTGTTCCCCATGAGGGTGGTGAGAGCCTGGCACAGGTTGCCCAGGGAGGTGGTGGAAGCCTCATCCCTGGAGGTGTTTGCAGCCAGGCTGGCTGTGGCTGTGAGCAACCTGCTGTGTGTGAGGTGTCCCTGCCCATGGCAGGGGGTTTGGAACTGGCTGAGCCTTGAGGTCCCTTCCAGCCCTGACAGTTCTGTGATGCCATGACTCGGGAACTGAGAGGTTTCTGCAAGCTACACAGAGACAGAAACAATCTGGGACCTAAAGAAGTTGCCTTGCAAGGCTATAAAGGATCCAGGCAGTTTCTGACACACCTAAGTAATTATTAGTTAAATAAAGATGCTTTGGGAGGTGATGCAACAAAGATGATGTGAGGAACCAAAGGAGCTTTCCAGTGCATCTGCTCAAGGAGCACAGGCAAGGCAAGCACCCAGCTGCCCACATCACACTCGAGACAAATGCTCAGTCAAGGGGGGTGGTCTTTAGCTCTTACCTCTGTTTTCTTCTTCTCTGGTCCCTAAATTAACATGCACAATAGTGGAGTGTCTATAGGCATTAAAAAGGGGTCAGCTGGATCTCCTGGGGCTTTAATCACCTCAGAAGAAAAATGCCTAAGCAAACCCCTCTCCAGCCATTGATTCAGATTCCAGCTATGGCCAAGCACTGTGAGACAGCACAGAGGGACTCTTGATGAGGCACAAAGCAGAGTTAGTTGTTGTCATGAGAGGCAGAGCCTGGATAGGTTTTCAGCAACCCAGGCATTAAATCCTGTTGGGAGAAGGCAGAGAGGGCAAGGATGAGGCCCTCCAGCTCTGCAGCCCAGAGCTGCCAGGTGTGGGAAAGGCAGGGAAGGGCAGAAAGGGCAGAGAGGTGGGAAAGGTGAAGGCTTTTGAGAGAGCCACATCAGCTGTTTGTCCACAACTCTTTTGTTATGATAAACTCATTTCAAAACAAACCAACCAATACCACACACCAACACAGCAGCAACAGGTTGAAGTAAGACCAAACAGTGCTTGAAAATCACAAACATTCAGGGTAGAAAAGCCCCTCAGGGTCACCAAGGCCAACCACAAACCCTACTCTGCAAGGCTCACCCCCAAAGCAGAGCCCCAAGCACCACATCCAAACCACCTTCAACACAGCCAGCCTTGGGGACTCCACCACCTCCCTGCCCAGCACATTCCAATCCCTGACCACTCTGGATGGGAAAACCTTCTTCCTACTGCCCAGTCTAACCCTCCCCAGTCACTGCTTGAGGCCACTGCCTCTTGTTCTGTCACTAATGACCTGGGAGAAGAGACCAGCAGCAGCCTCTCCACAGCCTCCTTTCAGGGAGCTGCAGACAGCCAGGAGGTCTCCCCTCAGCCTCCTCTGTTTCACACTAACCATCCCCAGCTCCTTCAGTTGCTCTGCATCAGATTTCTTCTCCAGGCCCTTCCCAGCTTCCTTGCCCTCCTCTGCCCTGGCTCCAGCACCTCCACAGCTCTCTTGTGTTGAGCTGCCCAGAGCTGGACACAGCACTGCAGGTGTGGCCTGAGCAGAGCTGAGTGCCAGGGGACAATCCCCTCCCTGCTGCTGCTGCACACAGCATTGCTGAGCCCTACTAAATTAAAATCAGAGCAGCCCCTACTGACCTAAGATGCTGTAGATGTTGCTGCCCTCCTGCATGGGGCAGGAGACCCTTACTAGGGCACTACTCCCTGCCCAGGGCCCACACAGCAGGTAGGGACACACTGATGTTTTCATCACAATCTATCTTCCCAGCTCTTGGTAAGCAGAGGTCTCCAGGAGATTATTTGCCTATCAGTATTATTCCATCTTTTCCCTACAGCTATCTTGTCCTGCCAGAGGCCTTTGGGCTTGTGGGGTTGGTGTTTTTCCACCTCCCTCCCCCAGCTCTGGTGTTTGCAAGTGCAGTGTGTGTTTGTCACCACCACCCAGGGCGCACCGCGGGGAACTCACCAGCGACGAGGAGGCGATCCCTCAGCCCAGGTGGACTCCGTGTGGGGCTTCTGCCCTTCCTGGGGGCGAGGATTAAATAGGAGAGTGGGTGGAGAGGGCTAAGTGGCCACACCTGGGGTGGGAGGAGACTCCAACAGAGCCCAGGTGCTCTGGGATTCGAGGGGGAAAGGGGGAAAATGAGGCAGGTGAGGGCATCACTGACAGTTCAAGGGTGTCAGGGAGTGACAGGACTGGGGGGAATGGAACAAAACTAGAAGTGGGGAGATTTGCTCCCCATGAGGGTGGTGAGAGCCTGGCACAGGCTGCCCAGGGAGGTGGTGGAAGCCTTATCCCTGGAGGTTTTGAAGGCCAGGCTGGCTGTGGCTGTGAGCAACCTGCTGTGGTGTGAGGTGTCCCTGCCCAGGGCAGGGGGTTGGAACGGGCTGGTCCTTGAAGTCCTTCCAACCCTGACAATTCAGTGATTCTGTGGTCTAGCTTTGGAAGGGTTGTGACTCTGGACCTCAAGTGGCAATTTTCTATGTAATAGGATGGCTGCTTCCCTTCCACACCCCACACCCCCTCCTGTTCCCTGTTTGAGCAGGTTTAGCAGGGCCATATCAGTTCATCAGGCTCAAAACTCAGTCAGATGAGTTTCAAGATATGTTTCTGGGACCTTCTTCCTATTTGCCCTCAGCTCTTTCAGGGAGTTGATAGTGCTGCATTTAACCAGGTGTGCAATGTTCCTTCAGATGCTCCTGCACATCTCTTATTTTCCCCTGGACATACCTGCCTGCTACACAACAAGCAGCTGAATGACTGTAAGAAACATATACTCTAAAGACCATGGCTGGCTTTGCCCTAGCACGTTCAGCTGGCTCCTTCCTGCGTGCTGTTTCTGCTTCTGAATTCAAGAGCACTGCTGGCAAACCCCTGCCCCCAGCTGCCCGGCCTGGATAAAGCCAGCCTGCAGCTTGTGTGCAGGTCCTCATGCTCAGGGGGCCCTGCTATGAGGAGGTGGCCTCCAGCAGGTGCACCAGGGTGAGTTCTCAGAGCTGCCCAGCTCTTTGTGCCTGCAGGGAAGAGCCCTGCCCTCACTTCCACCTGGTTTAAATCTTACAGACCTTGCTGCCTCCAAGCCTGTCTTCCCTAGCCCAGCTTCCTTAATTAGCAGAGCCATTCCCCACTCAGAGGCAGCTGTCTGTGGAGAAGGAGCTTTTGTCACCTGGCTGCACACAGGACTGGCTTGGGACACCCAAAGCTGAGCTATGAGACTCTTTGGGGTACACACAAGGAATTACAGAGCATCCCTTTGCCATCTGCTCCTCCCTGCAAAGAATGCAAATGTAAATGTCAGCTTTGCAGCTTAGGAGCCCATTGCCCCTCTAGGCACACATCCCTGCTTGCCAAGGGGATGTGCAGCCACTGGGGCTCAGCTTTCTTCTCTCCCTGCCTCCATGCTGAAACTACTCCTGCCTCGTTCAGGCCTGAGTTTGTCACATCAGTTTGCAAGACATTGGCTGTGAAATAGGCTTAGGGAGGCTCTGACCCTTCTTGCCTTAATTCTGGCCCCTGCTGTGGCTCTTTAACGTGCCAGCTCTTTGTTTTGCTGCCAGAGCCATTTTAAGGAGCCACAAGGAGGTGGGGGTTTGCCCCTCATCTGGTCTGTGACCTGGTTTCCTCTGTGTCTTTGCAAACAGGGCTACTGCCCAACTGAAGCGGGAAAAGCAGTGAGAAGGAGCAGTGAGAATCACAGGATCACTGAGGCTGGAACAGACCTCTGAGATCCTCAAGTCCAGCCTATGACCTAACACCACCACCTCGACCAGACCATGGCACTGAATGCCACATCCAGCCTTTCCTTAAACACCCCCAGGGAAGGTGACTCCAGCACCCTCCTGAGCAGCACCTTAGAAGGAGGTTCTGCAGACAATAATGCCCCAAGAAACTGTGCTGCCTTGTTGCCAAGCCACCACCTCGAGAAAATGAACCCTGTTATTCCACAGGGGCTGGCTGTCGAATCACAGAGCTGTCAGGGCTGGAAGGACCTCAGGGATCAGCCAGTCCCAACCCCCTGCCATGAGCAGGGACACCTCACACCACAGCAGGTTGCTCACAGCCACAGCCAGCCTGGCTGCAAACACCTCCAGGCATGAGGCTTCCACCACCTCCCTGGGCAGCCTGTGCCAGGCTCTCACCACCCTCCTGGGGAACAACTTCTTCCTCACATCCAAGCTGAATCTGCCCACTTCTAGTTTTGCTCCACCCCCCCCCAGCCCTATCCCTCCCTGACACCCTCAGAAGTCCCTCCCCAGCTTTCTTGGAGCCCCCTGCAGATCCTGAAGGCCACAATAAGGTCTCCTTGGAGCCTTCTCCTCCCCAGACTGAAGAGTACCAAAGCAAATGCCAGGATGCCTCTCTCTGAAGCCAGGTGTGAAGGCACTTGGAGGTGATGTCCCCACTGCAGATGGACACCCGAGCAGTTTAAACACTGCAAGGCAGCAGGCAGCTTCTGCTCCAGGAGGGCATCTTGGCTATCTTGGAGCTGTTTCCCCTGCCTCAGGTCAAGTGGCCTATTGTTCTGTGCCCAGTCCAGGCTGCTGCTGCCTCTATTTATCCTTACATGCAATGTTCTACAAGGTGTTGGTTATAGGTGCAATCTGTTCACTGCATGCTCTCTGATGTGTTACCAGCCCTGCCTGCTCAGCCCACATATGGCCCATTGTTCCCACAGATGTCAGCCCAGGAGCAGCTTGCTTGATCTCACTGCACCTCAGAGAGGAGGCAGCTCTTCCCTCCCAGCTTCTGCTCCAGTTCATGTGTCAGGAGCAGATCGTCTGGCTGGGGCTTTGGGGACGGAATTAGCCTGGCAATTAGGATGTGGCAGTGGCAAACCTCCTCTCATTAATCTGTGAGAGGGTGCACTGGATTTACCACAGTGACAAGAAGTCAGAACAACCCAGGAGGGGAGCTCCTCTCAAGAGCAAATTGCACAGGTGCTGGTTGCTGAATGCCCTGCTGAGACCACAGCTGCAATCCTGTGTCCAGTTCTGGGCTCCCCAGCTCAAGAGAGACAGAGAGCTGCTGGAGAGAGCCCAGCAGAGAGCCAGGAGGATGCTTAGGGGACTTGAGCATCTCCCCTGGGAAGAGAGACTGAGAGCCCTGGGGCTGTTTAGCCTGGAGAGGAGAAGGCTGAGAGGGACCTGATCAATGTCTATCAGTAGCTGAGGGCTGGGGGTCAAGTGGAGGGGGCCAAGCTCTTTTCAGTTGTGCACAGCAATAAGCCAAAGAACAAGGGGGTTCCAGCTTGAACACAGAAGGTTTCACCTCAACATGAGGAGAGAAACTTCTTGGCAGGGAGAGTGCCAGAGCCCTGGAGCAGGCTGCCCAGAGAGGTTGTGGAGTCTCTTTCTCTGGATGCACTCCTGTGCAGACTACCCTGGGAGACACTGCTCTGTCAGGGGCCTTGGACTGGATGATCTCTGGAGGTGCTTTCCAACCTCCAATGTTCTGTGGGACTGTGAATGTGAGTCAGAGTCTCAGCCCAGGGTTAACTCTTGGGGCCTTATTCTCTGTGGAACCTGGCTGCCGGGTTAGTGGCTCTCACTGCACCACCACTGCCCTGCTGACCAGCAGAAGTATGCAGAAAATGGAGTAAATAGCATTTGGAATCCTGCTTTCATCTCCTTTCACAGATGATTTCTCAGTTTCCCTGCCATGATCATATGATGAGGCATGTGTTGGTTTGACCCTTGGAACCCTGGAAGAGCAGCAGCTTCTCAAGTGCCTTTCCAAAGTCATCTCAGAATCATAAGGGATAGAAGGGACCTCAAGGAAGGGACCTCAAGGCTCAGCCAGTCCCAAGCCCCCTGCCATGGGCAGGGACACCTCACACCGCAGCAGGCTGCTCACAGCCACAGCCAGCCTGGCTGCAAACACCTCCAGGGATGAGGCATCCACCACCTCCCTGGGCAGCCTGTGCCAGGCTCTCACCACCCTCATGGGGAACAACTTCTTACTGACATCCAATCTGAATCTCCCCACTTCTAGTTTTGCTCTATTGTTCTTCCAAACACTGGAGATACCCAGAACTACCAACCCTTCCCAGCCCTTTGGCTGTGTGTTTGTCTGCTACCAACCCTTCCCAGCCCTTTGGCTGTGTGTTTGGCTGCTACCAACCCTTCCCAGCCCTTTGGCTGTGTGTTTGGCTGCTACCATCAGCCACTGATGAAACAGGAACCTGTAGCCTATGTTCAAAGTGATAAAAGGGCTCCTGGCTCAGCAAATCAAGTGCCTGTTCATTTTGCATTCAAGCCATAGTGGCTTGTGGTCAGATCCATTGGATGAAACATTATTGATTGATAAGCCAGCCAGTTTTCTTTTTTCTTTAATGAAGCCAGGATCTCCCCTGAAATGAGCCCCCTGGGACTGAGACTCACCTGGGTCTAAGCTGGAGGACAAGAAGCTGTCTGTATCCAGTGCAGAAACGCAGGCACCCCACCTCAAGCAGCGGAATCAATCATCCTCTGGAGATGCCTCTCTCCCTCTCAGATGGGTTCACAACAGCTCTGTGAAAGCTGCATGTGCTGTTTAGTCTCAAAGGTTAACAGTCATTTCCTTCAGATGCCTACAAAACAATAAGGTGGATGGATGTGATCAATGAGGAGTTTCCTCTCTAAATAAACCCAGAGCAGCACTAACAAAATATTTAGACATGGAGACAGGATCACAAGCACAGACCTGGCTGACCTACAACCAGCTACAGCTTGTATCACTTCCCCACGCCCAGTTGTCAGTGGCACAGCCCTAAGCACGCCTGCAGGCCGCCTTTCTCAGCGGGAATAAAAAGGCTCTGCAGCTGCCATATGGCACTGGGATTTGGGATCCCCCTTGCACTGCCTCCACTGGAGAGCTTCAGAGAAGGTTGTGGCACAGTGAGTGCCTCCAGCGGTAAAGTGCGCTGATCTCCTTTGCAAAAGGCTTTGTGTTGTGCTCAGGGGCTAATGAGGGCACCCTAAGAGCTGGTATTAGCCTCCCAAAGCAGCTACTGAGCATCTCCAGTGTGTGCCTCATTCATTTCCATGATGCCTTTGGGCCTCATTAGCTGGCTGGTGCATATGGGAGGACCCTGAAGCTCTGCTCCTTCCTTTGCATCAAAGCCAATGCAGCACACAGGCTGCACCCTCCCAGTTTCCCCACTAACACCCTTCCTCAGTGGTCATCCTTCCATTGCTGGTGGTGTGGAGCAAAAGTGTTTCCTGGTGGAGCCAGCAAGCCCAGCGAGATCTGGAGTTGTAGGTGAGCTCCTCTGCTGGTGCCTACTGCCATCCTTAATCATCTAGGGGGTACCTGGAACCAGTGGGACAGGAGGTAGCTGCTGCTTGTAAGCTGACCACCCACAGCAGCAGGTACCAGAGCCTTCTGCAGCCCTTCCCTTCCTTCCTACGATGCCCCAGCACCCTGTGGCTGTGCTGCCCTGGCTGTGACTGACTCGTGCTTGGCTCTCTCCTCCACACTGTGGATCCAGGCAGGGGTGCAGCCTGGCTGAAGCGTTGTTGTAATGCCAAAAAGAAGGGGGGAAAGGGTGGTGGAGAACAGGCTTGCTTAAATTAGCACCACTGTCACCAGATGCGTTGTGGCCTCAGCCCAGGCAGTTGTTTCCTAGGTCTTTGTTGTCTCCTAGAGGTGCCAGCTTCTGGCTGCTGCCTCTGACAAAGGTTTCAGCTCTTTCACAGCTAGGCTGAGGCTCCACACAGACAGACATTTTTTATCTCCTTCTACCTGAGATGTTCTGTGATAAGCTGCAGCTCCTTTTTCACAGACATCCAGAAAGGAGACACAGGGAATGCTCTTCTCGGCTCATCTGCCACTCAATCTCCTGCTGGCAGGTGCAGGGCACCTGAAGCAGGGTGCAGCTTGGAGCAAGAGAAGGGGAGGGGGGAGTGGAGGTGGCTTCTCAAGCAGGCAAAACCAACACTCTGGAATTACCTTTCCTACATCTGCAGCAGGGGTCTGGCCTCAGGAAGCTGCACAGGACAGACAGACAGACAGCATTTCGTGATCCACAAAGGGATTTCCTCCTGGCACTGGCTCTTGAGCGAGCTCCAAGGAATGCCCAAAGCTCTCCCATCCACAGCAGCTCAGAGGCAGGCTGGGAGCAGAGCCTTAGCTCTGCTTGTGCCTTGGCCACAGCATCCCTTTTGCAAGGGGTGTTCCCAGAAAGCTGTTACCTGGGCTCCTAGGACATAGAGGCAGCAGACCCTACACTAAATAGCACCAGCAGAAGTGGAACTGTCCTGGGAGGACCATGGAGGGGAGTCATTTGTGCAGGGATTGCTGGCAGGTGTTGGGACATCCTCAGGTGTGGTGGTTCTGAAAAGGCTGGATGTGGAATTTATGTTTTCCATGGATAACTTGGGTTCATATTCATGGAATCATTGAATCACAGAACCCTGGAATGGCTCAGGCTGGAAGGGAGCTCAGAGCTCATCTCCTCCAACCTCCTCACCATGCCCAGGGACAACTAGACTCAGCTGCTCAAGGCTTCATCCAGCCTGGCCTGAAACACCATCAGGGAGGAGGCAGCCACAGCCTCCCTGGGCAGCCTGGGCCAGAGTCTCACCACCCTCACACTGAAGAATCATAGAGATATAGAATGGTCCAGACTGGAAGGGACCTTCAAAGCTCATCCAGGCCGATTTCCCTGCACTCAGCAGGGACATCCCCACTAGATCAGGTTGCCCAGAGCCCTGTCCCACCTCACCTTGCGTATCTCCAGGGATGGGGCCCCAACCACCTCCCTGGGCAACCTGTTCCAGTGTTCCACCACCCTCCTGGTGCAGAACTTGTTCCTCACATCCAATCTCAACCTGCTCTCTCCAGCTTAAAGCCATTGCCCCTCACCCTGTCCCTGCAGGCCTTTGCAAACAGAACTTCTTCCTCAGCTCCGGCCTCCCCCTGCTCTGCCTCAGCTCCAAGCCTTTCCCCCCTGGCCTGTCTCTAGACACCCTGATGAAAAATCCATTCCCAGCTTTCTTGCACCCTTTGATTGCCTGCAGCTGGACAAGAAGGGAAAAGTTTGCCAACTCCTTTTTGGCCAAGCATGCAAGAGCCTCACAACTTCACCACCTCTGGGGTGGGCATCCTGCTGTCCAGCAGAGCCTCGGCTCCTGCCCCAGTCTGTAAGAGAGCAGTCTGCACTGCTCTGCTGATTGATTCCCCCCCCCTCCACTTTCTTGTTCATTGAGGAGACAAGGCACTGCTCAGATGTTCAAGAGAGAGCTGTATTTGGGACCGTGACATCAGGTTTTCTGCCATTTCGCTCTCTCCTCTGAGCCCCAATTCAAAGTGCCTTCTGAACAGCCAAACTGTGTCGAATTTCTGTGCTAAATCCAGCCAGGCAGCAGGGGGAGGGGGGAAGTGTTTTGTAACTTGTAAGTCGAATGTTGCTGGAGTCAAGACTTGCAAGCACAGGGCAGGATCGTGAGGCAGCTCTGCAAAAACAAACCCCAACCAAACCCAAAACATAAATGGATCCACTTTGTCTACACTAGAAGCGGATTTTTTTTGTCTTTGGGTTGTTGGTTTGTTTGTGTTTTTTGGTAGAGGAATGTTGGCAAACCCTCCTCTGCTCACACCAAATAAAAATGATTTCCCACTAGAGCTTGTTCCACTCTCCTGAACAGAAGCAGCAATACCAAGAGCAATTTTGCCAGCCCAGCAGCATCTGTGAACACCCCAGCGTGGCTGAGGGCTGTGTGTTATTGACTTCCCCTTGACATCTGCAGAGGAGAAGGCTTGAGAGGGGAATCTAATAAATGGCTATAAATATCTGAGGGCTGGGGGGTCAGGAAGGAAGGGATGGGGACAGCCTCTGCTCAGCTGCACCCTGGGATAGGGCAAGGGGCAGAGCTCCAGCACAGGAGGTTCCACCTCAGCAGGAGGAGGAACTTCTTCCCTGTGAGGCTCCCAGAGCCCTGGAGCAGGCTGCCCAGAGAGGTTGTGGAGTCTCCTGCTCTGGAGCCTTTCCAGCCCCTCCTGGATGTGTTCCTGTGTCACCTGTGCTGGATTCTATGGTGCTGCTCTGGCAGGGGGGTTGGACTGGGTGATCTTTGAGGGTCCCTTCCTACTCCTAACATCCTCTGATCCTGAGATTTCTCTGTCTGTTGCTTCACTGTGCTGTGAATTTTCCTGTCCCCTTGACTTTTCTTGTCTCCTTTCTCACTCCCAGCCCCTCTGGCCCCTTCCCCTGTCACACTGCCTCGCCGACTATAATAACTGACAACAGCTGAAGGTGATGAGGACTTTCCCCAGGTCATCTCAACTCCTGCTAAAGAGGAGCATCCCTGCAGGACGCTGCTGGGGGACACTGCTCCCCATTGGATCTGGAGTGTACACCCAAGCAGGAGAAAGCAAATCCCTCCGCTCCCAATGTGCTCAGCAGCTCTGCATCTCTGCTATCCCTAGGAAATCTCTCCCAGGCACACATGAATTGCTGCCTTTGTTTGACCTGTTCCCTATCTATTAAGCAGAGGGGATTCACCCCAGATTCTTTTTGGTCTCTTTCATCTCTTTTCTTTCCCCTCCCCCTTTCTCCCCTCCATTACAAATCAGAATTTCCTAATTGTTCCTGATCTAACCCTTGAAAAGTTTCACATGACGATGACACAGTGAAGGAAATGAAAGGAGGAAGATGTATTTGTGAATTGATCTGGTCACCCTCAGGCTTTGAAGTGGGGACAGGGGGAATAATTAGGTCCAGGCAATCCATTTCTGGTGTAAATGTTTCAGTCATATATCTGGAGCTCCCATTAGCAAAGGGGCAATCTGTCATGGGGGAGGCTCTCCCCTGCGTGAGATGCTTTGTGCCCTCCCTCTGGGAAGCAGGAGCAGTAAACACAGGAGGTGACTATTAAACTGAGGGACTGCAAACACCACTAATAATGTTCATTAACAGCAAGAGAAATACCTTTATTTATATCTATCTATCTATCTATCTATCTCTCTGTTAAAAGGAAACACAAAGATTTGGGTTGATTGATATCTGCCAAGATAAATAACAATAACAAGGCCAGGCTGGCTGTGGTGTCAGGCAGTGATAGGAGTGGGGGCAATGGAGCAAAACTAAGGCTGCTCAGATTAGAAGTGATCACAGAATCACAGAACCATTCAGGTTGGGAAAGCCCCTCAGGATCACCCAAGGCCAACCATGAACCCTGCTCTGCAAGGCTCACCCCTAAACCACAGCCCCAAGCACCACATCCAAACCACCTTCAAACACAGCCAGGCTTGGGGACTCCACCACCTCCCTGGGCAGCACAGTCCAGGGCTCAGCAACATCACCTGGAGAAGAGAAGGCTCCAAGGAGACCTAATTGTGGCCTTCCAGTATCTGCAGGGGGCTACAAGAAAGCTGGGGAGGGACTTTTGATGGTGTCAGGGAGTGATAGGACTGGGGGGGATGGAGCAAAACTAGAAATGGGGAGATTGAGATTGGATGTGAGGAAGAAGTTGTTTCTCAGGAGGGTGGTGAGAGACTGACACAGGCTGCCCAGGGAGGTGGTGGAAGCCTCATCCCTGGAGGTTTTTCAGGCCAGGCTGGATGTGAGCAACCTGCTGCAGTGTGAGGTGTCCCTGCCCATGGCAGGGGGCTTGGGACTGGCTGAGCCTTGAGGTCCCTTCCAATCCTGCCAATTCTGTGATTCAGTCCTATAAAACCCAACCTAAACACCAGCTATTAAGCCTGCAGAGAAACACATTTCCTTGCACCACAAGATGTGTAGTTCCATGGGAACAAATGCAATGTAAAACGGCTTGGGGGCATTTCCAACTTAGGAGGGTAGGCAACAAAACACCAAAGCAAAAACGAAGGGGAAGTATAAATGCCACAGAAGCTATAAGCAAAATTAAGACATAGTGCTTAACTCCCAGGGCCAATGTGCTGGGGCTGAAGAGGCATGCTGATGACACACAGTGGAGCGTGCCACAGCTTGGCTGGAGAGAAGAAGGAGCAGTGTGGCTGAGCTGCTGCGAAGTCTGCTCACATGCAGGCAGCTCTGTGCGCGGGGCTGCAACTCCTGCTGGCGGCTGTCAGGAGGCTGCTAAATGAAGCAGCGATGGCCTCAGCCCCACTTGGCTAAGTGGCAAACAGAAGCCAAGGCCACCCTTGTGCGTGAGGAGGATCCAACCTCTGCCAGATCCCCTCTGGGCACGTTAGACGAGGCTGAAGTTGGCTCGAAGTGATGTCAGAGCGCAGAGCCGATGACTCTAACAGCCTCTGCCCCTCGCTGAGGCTCTTTGGCAGAGCTGTTCGGTTGCTAATATCATCGGAGGGAGCTGCAGGAGCTCCCCCGTGGGAATCCCCCTGCAACCTCAAATATTAGCATAAGCAGCTGAGTTTCTGCCAGGCTTGGTGACCCTGTAAATAGCTGCTGCAAGCTCACTGGAGCTTGGAAGCAGCACTGTCCTGTAA
>CM037643.1:4451569-4499818 GCA_015227895.2 Colaptes auratus
ATGTCTTTAGCACATGTAAACCATGAGCTGTGGCTGGTTTTTTAGGAGGAACATCTGAGTCATGTTCCAGCCGGTAGGAGCTTCTTGTAATGAAACCTCTCTTTTCCCCCTCCCCCCCCCCCCTTCTATCTAATGATATCTATTCTTTGGACTTCTGTCTGAACTGTAAGTTTTGATTAGTGCAAGCTATTGGAGGGAGTTTCTGTCAGCCCTGTTGGAGCTGGCAAACTAAATCCCAAGCACCATGCTCTTGTAGTCTGAAGGAAAGCTGCTTTCCAGCCTGAACGTTCAGTAAGCAATGCTGGCGTGAGCTGAAGGTAGGGAATAACCAATCCTGGATGAAACAAGAGCAACACAGCATCAAAGGGTTTGAACAGCTCCTGTGTTTAGCTACCATCCCCAAGAACCCAGCTAACCTCGCAGGAGACCGGCAGTAACTGCTCAAGGTTAAGCTACTTCTCAGCCTGTTTTCCTCCCTCTCTGTCCGTGAAGATGAATCCCATTGCAGACATCAAGCCTTGCACATTGTCTTGCCCCTGTGTATGTGACACATGGTTTTACAGATGTTGTTTTCTTGTTCATCCAGCACAAACATCTTCCAGGATTTTGACTCATTTCCTTGAGTCTCTTTCAGCTGTTCAGAGAATGGCTAGAGGAAATGAGGTCTAATATCCTAATGCATTGCCTTTACTGTAAGTACACTCTCGCTTTAAGTCCAAAACTTTGCCTTTTTTGTCATCTCTCAGTGTCCTGAATATTCCCCTGCTCGCTGTTGTTTTTGTCCTTCAGCAGTTCAGCTCCCCTGCTTGTGTGTGGCATCCTGGCCTGCATCAGGAGCAGTGTGGCCAGCAGGAGCAGGGAGGTCATTCTGCCCTGTGCCCAGCACTGGTGAGGCCACACCTTGAGTCCTGTGTCCAGTCCTGGGCTCCTCCATTCAAGAAAGATGTTGAGCTGCTGGAAGGTGTCCAGAGGAGGGCAACAAAGCTGGGGAGGGGTCTGGAGCACAGCCCTGGGAGGAGAGGCTGAGGGAGCTGGGGTTGCTTAGCCTGCAGAAGAGGAGGCTCAGGGGAGACCTTCTTGCTCTCTCCAACTCCCTGAAGGGAGGTTGCAGCAGTTCTTCCCAGCAAGAGAGATTGGCCCTTGGGATATGCTGCCCAGGGAGGTGGTGGAGTCCCCATCCCTGGAGGTGTTTAGGAAGAGCCTGGCTGAGGCCCTTGGTGCCATGGTTTAGTTCATTAGATGGTGTTGGGTGATAGGTTGGACTTAATGATCTCAGAGGTCTCTTCCAACCCGGTTGATTCTGTGTTCATTGGAACCTTGGGTGAACAAGGAGAGCTGATGCTAAAGGCATCTGAGGAAAGTGCTGCCCCGGGTTCCGGCGTGTTGCATCTTTTGGGCAGGTGGAGAATCCTCTTGGCGTAAGAGGAAGGAGTTTTGCTATTAGTGATGATCTTCCCTATTAACTTTCCTGGGGAAATGCAGTGCTTGTCTTTTCCAGGGACTTTAAGGAAACTAGAGAGGCTTTTCCCAGAGGGACCCCCCCTTGGACAATGAACCCTGCAAAGAGTCGCAAACGAGCGTAAATCTACGCCCGGGAGCAGTCTCCTTGGCTGGCTGCCAAACCTAATGGCAGCTGAAGTGTGCTGTTTGTCCAGCGGCCAAGATTGCTGCCGTTGGTGATAAAAGCAGGAGGGGGAGCGTAAACATCTGTGTTTGAAGGGAGAACTCCAGGCTCCTGTTTTCTGGGGTCTACCAATTAGAAAGCAGAGTCAATGTTAATCTCTCCGTGGATTTACCCTTGGGGATTATGCTGATTTAGTCTAAAACAGCAGAAGTTTTTCAGCTATACCTTGAAAGGGATTGTTTTTAATGATCTTCTTCACGTTGCAACAGATTTATTTATTTGGTTGGTTGGTTTGTGTGTGCAGCACATAAGGCTCTTGGGTTTGTTATCCCTAACACCAAATAGGCATGTAAATAACAGAGCAGTTTGTAATCATAGAATTGTCAGGGCTGGAAGGGACCTCAGGGCTCAGCCAGTTCCGAGCCCCCTGCCATGGGCAGGGACACCTCACACCGCAGCAGGTTGCTCACAGCCACAGCCAGCCTGGCCTTAAAACCCTCCAGGGATGAGGCTGCCACCACCTCCCTGGGCAGCCTGTGCCAGGCTCTCACCACCCTCATGGGGAACAACTTCCTCACATCTAATCTGAATCTACCCACTTCTAGTTTTGCTCCATTCCCCCCAGTCCTATCCCTCCCTGACACCCCCAAAAGTCCCTCCCCAGGTTTCTTGGAGCCCCCTGCAGATCCTGGAATGCCACAATGAGGTCTCCTTAGAGCCTTCTCTCCTCCAGACTGAGCAATCCCAACCTGTGCCAGTCTCTCAGCACCCCCATGGTGAAGAATTTCTTCCTAACATCCAATCTGAATCTACCCACTTTTAGTTTTGCTCCATCCCCCCCAGTCCTTTCACTCCCTGACACCCTCATAAGTCCCTCCCCAGCTTTCTTGCCGCTGCCTCTCCGGCACTACTGTTCTCTGCAGCTCTTGGGCTGCTCCATACAGGTCATGCCTGGAAACTGTAACTAAAATGAAGTGTCATTTAGTAATAGTATCAGCTACAGGGGGTTTTGTCCCTGGGAGGCTGATGGCATTTAATGCCTATGATTTGAAATGTCATCTTGACAGCTGAGTCCATAATCATGTAAAGGAGTCATTAAATAGCTGAGAGGGGGAAGAATTCGCTGGTCAGCTCGGGGTGGGAGTTGTAAATCTCGGTGATAAAGAGGATGCATGGGCTGATGGCAGTTCAGAAGAGATTAAAACCATGGCAGGGAGATTTGAAAATCAGAGGGATGCCTCTCCACAGCATCTTTGTAAGCCAGGCTTTTGCACAGTCCTACACCTCCTTTCTTTTCCCATCAGTAATTGTCTTAAGCTAATGTGGTAGTTTTAGGCTGTGCCCTTGAGGTCCCTTCCAACCCTAACAATTCCATGATTGGATGTTGTAAGGGGCTAGAAAGTTCATTCCTTGCTTTCTCACACATTCACCTGCCCCCTGCAGCTGGGATTCTGAGAGGCATAGCAAGTCTTAGGAAGCACCCACAGGGTGTAAGAGTCAGGCTGGAGGAGAGCTGCAGAAGCCACCTGAATAGTCCCCTGCTCCCCTGGGGTCAGAGGGAGCAGATCTTCCCAGGCAGATTTTGTCTAACAGCTTTAGGGACAACTTGCAGTGCAGGGCCTGCCACGGTTCTTTCCTTTCTAGGACATAATCAGCTGTTAAAGGACAGAATCTTCTCCTTACACCTGAGCTAATCTCCCTTGCTGGTGGTCCCTTAATTCCATCTTTTTTGGGGGTTTTTAATGATTGTTATTTCCTTGCTCCAGTGGGTATAGGCAACTGTTGACCACCTTCCTCTTTAGAGTAACGTTTTACACATTGGCAATTCACAGGACCTTTGGCTTCTCTGTGACAAATCTGTGTCAGCCTTTTCTTTGCTGCACCTTTTGTAACCCCTTCTATCCCCTTGCTCTTCTCAGGCCTGTCCAACTCCTTTGCATTTCCTCCTTGTCCCCTTGGTCTTCTTTCAGCCCTCTCCAACTTGCTTGCATTTCTTCCTTCTCCCCTTGCTCTTCTCAGCCATCTTCATCTTCTTTGCATTTCCTCCTTCTTTCCTTGTTCTTCTCAGCCCTCTCCAACTTGCTTCCATCCTCCTTTTCCCCTTGCTCTTCTCAGTCCTCTCCAGCTTGCTTGCATTTCCTCCTTCTCCCCTTGCTCTTTTCAACTCACTTGCATTTCCTCTTCCCTTTCTCTTTTCAGCTCACTCGCATTTCCTCTTCCCCTTTCTCTTTTCAACTCGCATTTCCTCTTCCCCTTGCTCTTCTCAGCCCTCTCCAACTTGCTTCCATTTCCTCCTTCTCCCCTTGCTCTTCTCAGCCCTCTCCAACTTGCTTCCATTTCCTCCAGACAAGATGTGCAGTCATGACAAAGGAAGGTAGCACTCCCAGGTTGCTTCCATCCCCATGGACCTTGTTGCTTCAGTTTGACTCAAAGCATTGCAAACCTGATTTTAATCAGGATTGAAATCAGCCACCAGTAAGCCAGCCTCATTTGGACTGTTTTGCATTTGCACTTAATCATTTGGTAAAGAAAGTATTAACCTCCTTTATTACCACTGAGAGAGAGAGAGAGTTTTAATTAAATATAGCCCTTTGCCTTGATGTTATACTACTTTGATTAATCCCCCTGCCTGTATTTAAGCAATTATGGAGCTTGTTACAGAGACAACTTGCTCTGATTCTCATGGGTAGTGTTTTAGTGTGAAAATAGGCAGTGTTGACATGTTCTTGTATTAGATAATTGATTTATTTGGGGGTATTTTTATTATTTTCTTTCTTCCTTTCCTTTTTCCCTGATGATTTGCATTGATTGCAATGAAGGAGTTGCAATGAAGGACAGGCTGAGGGAGTTGGGGCTCTTCAGTCTGGAGAAGGCTCCCAGGAGACCTAATTGTGGCTTTCCAGTGTCTGAAGGGGGGAAAAAGCTGGGGAGGGACTTTTGAGGGTGTCAGGGAGTGATAGGACTGGGGGGGATGGAGCAAACTAGAAATGGGGAGATTCAGACTGGATGTGAGGATCCATCCCTGGATGCTTTGAAGGCCAGGCTGGATGTGGCTGTGAGCAACCTGCTGCAGTGTGAGGTGTCCCTGCCCATGGCAGGGGGCTTGGACCTGGCTGATCCCTGGGGTCCCTTCCAGCCCTGCCCGTTCTGTGATCCTGTGGTTCTGAGGAAATGAGAATTCTGCCATGTTCTTCCCTTAGATAAAAAGCTCCACACAGGAGCCAGCCTCTGCAGAAGAAAAAACTCATTGAGGAATGTTTTGAAGGGGAAGAATTAATGCCTGAAAGGGCTATCTGTAGTCCAAGCTGGTGGTTTCTAATCACTGTGGTGTAAAAAAACACCCACCCAACAAATCA
This sequence comes from Colaptes auratus, assembly GCA_015227895.2. Taxonomy (NCBI): domain Eukaryota; kingdom Metazoa; phylum Chordata; class Aves; order Piciformes; family Picidae; genus Colaptes; species Colaptes auratus. Next base: position 4,456,550 of record CM037643.1, read on the forward strand.
TATGAGAAGTAGCCCATCTCCTCCTCTTTTTACCCCTAGAATGGCAAGGGAAGGAGACATTGATGAGGTTGTTGTGTTGGGTTTGTTTTTCCAGCTCCTCTTTGAATGGAGCAGTTGCTTAACTCACTTGGACTGAATGAACTGGAAAGAAAGAAAATATTTGCTCTGCACCTGCTAGGAAGCTCCAGCTGCCAGGAAAAAAATCCCCTCACACCTGTTTAGTGCTGAGGCACAACCTGCCTGGAGCTGCTCAGCCACTGCCTCCCCTCACTGCCCTGCTTCGGTTCTGGGGAAGCTGGTGGCACTGAAGGGGCAGCTTGAGTGATGGTTCTTTAGGTTTGGCCCTTTCATTTGCTGGGCAGATGGGCAGAGGCCAAGGGCAGGAGATTGAACACAGCCAAGTGCTGGGTTCTGCACATTGGCCACAGCAACCCCAGGCAGTGCTACAGGCTGGGGTCAGAGTGGCTGAGAGCAGCCAGGCAGAGAGGGACCTGGGGGTGCTGGTTGATGGTAGGCTGAACATGAGCCTGCAGTGTGCCCAGGCGGCCAAGAAGGCCAATGGCATCCTGGCCTGCATCAGGAACAGTGTGGCCAGCAGGAGCAGGGAGGTCATTCTGCCCCTGGACACTGCACTGGTTAAGCCACACCTTGAGTCCTGTGTCCAGTTCTGGGCCCCTCAGTTTAGGAAGGAGGTTGAGCTGCTGGAAGGTGTCCAGAGAAGGGCAACAAAGCTGGGGAGGGGTTTGGAACACAGCCCTGTGAGGAGAGGCTGAGGGAGCTGGGGTTGCTCAGCCTGGAGAGGAGGAGACTCAGGGGTGACCTTATTGCTCTCTACAACTGCCTGAAGGGAGGTTGTAGCCAGGCAGAGGTTGGTCCCTTCTCCCAGGCAGCCAGCACCAGAACAGGAGGACACAGTCTCAGGCTGTGCCAGGGCAGGTTTAGGCTGGATGTTAGGAAGAAGTTCTACACAGAGAGTGATTGCCCATTGGAATGGGCTGCCCAGGGAGGTGGTGGAGTCACCATCATTGGAGGTGCTCAGGAGGAGACTTGCTGGGGTGCTTGGTGCCATGGGTTAGTTGTTTGGGTGGGTTGGATTGGTTGATGGGTTGGACACAATGATCTTGAAGGTCTCTTCCAACCTGGTGGTGTAGTGTATTGTATTGTATTTATTTGGATTTCCCCCCCCATTATTAGGGGAGCTCAAAGCTGAAATTTATTTAATTTAAATTATTAGGGCAGCTCAAAGCTGGAATTTATTTATTTTTTTATTATTAGAGCAGCTCAAAGCTTAATTTTATTTATTTATTTTAAATTGCTAGGGCAGCTCAAAGCTGAAATTTATTTATTTTATATTATTAGGGGAGCTCAAAGCTTAATTTTATTTTCTTGTTATTCTGAGGGCAGCTCCCAGCTGAACTGGATGCTGCCACAGCATCAGAGTTATTGCTGGCTGCTTTCTGCTTCTCAAAAGGAAAATGCCTGTTCTGAAAATGCTGCAGTTTGCTCTCTGTGGTAGTAGTCCAGGAAATGTGTCCAGAGAAGGGCAACAGAGCTGGGGAGGGGTCTGGGAGGAGAGGCTGAGGGAGCTGGGCTTGCTTAGCCTGGAGAAGAGGAGGCTCAGGAGAGACCTTCTTGCTCTCTGCAACTGCCTGAAGGGAGGCTGTAGCCAGGTGGGGGTTGGTCTCTTCTCCCAGGCAGCCAGCAGCAGAACAAGAGGACACAGTCTCAAGCTGTGCCAGGGGAGGTTTGGGCTGGAAGAAATTCTTCCCAGCAAGAGAGATTGGCCCTTGGGATGTGCTGCCCAGGGAGGTGGTGGAGTCCCCATCCCTGGAGGTGTTTAGGAAGAGCCTGGCTGAGGCCCTTGGTGCCATGGTTGAGTTGATCAGATGGTGCTGGGTGCTAGGTTGGACTGGATGCTCTCAAAGGTCTTTTCCAAGCTGGTTAATTCTGTGTTCTGAAACAGGCAGTTCAATAGGGGCTGTGGTTTAGGGGTGAGCCTTGTAGCGTAGGGTCATAAGTTGGCCTTGGTGGACCTGAGGGTCTCTTCCAGCCTGATTCTGTGATTTTTATCTGAAGTGTGTGCCCCAGGTCACAGAATCAGCCAGGTTGGCAAAGACCTCAGAGATCATCAAGTCCAACCTATCACCTAGTACCTAACACCTGACAACTGAACCATGGCTCCAGGTGCCACAGCCAAGCCTTTTGTGAAGGCCTCCAGGGATGGGGACTCCACCACCTCCCTGGGCAGCACATCCCAAGGGCCAATCTCTCTTGCTGGGAAGAACTTTCTCCTCACCTCCAGCCTGAACCTCCCCTGGCACAGCTTGAGACTGTGTCCTCTTGTTCTGCTGCTGGCTGCCTGGGAGAAGAGACCAACCCCCACCTGGCTACAACCTCCCTTCAGGTAGTTGTAGAGAGCAAGAAGGTCTCCCCTGAGCCTCCTCTTCTCCAGGCTAAGCAACCCCAGCTCCCTCAGCCTCTCCTCCCAGGGCTGTGCTCCAGACCCCTCCCCAGCCTCCTTGCCCTTCTCTGGACAACCACAGATGCTCTTCACTAGGAGCTGCTCCTGAGGCATTCAGGGCCCTCTGATTCTTTCTCTTTCCTTCTTGCTGCCTGTGTCTTTGTTTGCTGTTCATGTGGCATGGAAGTGCTTTCCAGGCCTGGATGAGCACCACTTTTTAACTTGGAAGAGAAATTAGATTCTCTTCAAGAAAAGGCAAGCTTCCTCCCAGTGGTGTTCATTGTAAGGCAAGCTGTTGATGTTTCCTATTCCATGGCACATCTGACTTCCAGGTATTATCCATGAGACTGCTGGCTCTGCAGTAATGCTAATGTCATCATACCTAGCATTGGAGGTATGCAGCACAGTAAGAGAGGTCACATGGAAGGAGCAGAAGCCAACCCTCTGTTTCTGCTCTGCTCTCATAGCCTAGAGAGCTCAGAAGTGATGCTGAGATGGGATTCCCTGCTTAGGCAGCTGCTCAGGGCTGTGCTTGCAGCACGATGCCCTCCTGGGTGTCTCTTGAGACCTGCTGGGCAGCAAGTTCTGCATGGGACAGCAACGTGCCCTGGGGGCCAAGAAGGCCAAGGGGACCCTGGGCTGCATTCAGAGGAGTGTGTCCAGCAGAGCCAGGGAGGTTCTCCTCCCCCTCTGCTCTGCCCTGCTGAGGCCCCACCTGGAGTATTGCATCCAGTTCTGGGCTCCCCAGCTCAGGAGGGACAGGGATCTGCTGGAGAGAGGCCAAGGGAGGGCTGCAAGGATGCTGAAGGGACTGCAGCACTGCCCTGTGGGGAGAGCCCTAGGGCTATTCAGTCTAGAAAAGAGAAGAATGAGATGGGATCTGATCAATGTTTATAAATATCAGGGCTGGGGGTCAGGAGGGAGGGGACAGGCTCTGCTCAGCTGCACCCTGGGATGGGACAAGGGGCAATGGATGGAAAGTGCAGCACAGGAGGTTCCACCTCAACCTGAGGAGGAACTTGTTCCCTGTGAGGCTCCCAGAGCCCTGGAGCAGGCTGCCCAGAGAGGTTGTGGAGTCTCCTGCTCTGGAGCCTTTCCATCCCTGTCTGGATGTGTTCCTGTGTGACCTGTGCTGGATTCCATGGTCCTGCTCTGGTAGGGGGTTGGATCCTCTGATCCTGTGATGTTCTGGGGTAGGAAGGAGGACCAGTTCCTCAATAAGCAGCTACCTATAGATATGCCAGGTATTGGGATTATTGATCAGCTAGGAAATAAAGTACAACTTGCAGGCAAGCAGGACTGCTGCTGACATTAGAGATGAAGTTCAGCCCATGAGTTGTGCATCTTCTTGCCAGAAAGCTGGGAAAATGAGACTGGATTGTCAGGAAGGTATCCAGGTCTCCGTGCTCAAGGCACTTCCAAGGCAGTGACAGAGCTTGCTGGGTGTTGCTGGGATTGCCTGTTCACCCTTGGAGCTTCTGAGGAACGTGTTGATGAGTCACAGAAGGGTCTGGGTTGGAAGGGACCTCCAAAGCTCACCCAGTCCAACCCCTCTGCACTCAGCAGGGACATCCCCAACCAGGTCAGGCTGCCCAGAGCCCTGTCCAGCCTCACCTTGAATATCTCCAGGGATGGAGCCTCAGCCACCTCCCTGGGCAACCTGCTCCAGTGTTCCAGCAGCCTCCTGGGGCAGAGCCTGTTCTTAGCATCCTTCAGTAGTAGTCCCAGTTGCCATTTCAGAAGGCAGGTGCAAAGGTGCTTCTTCAGTGATGAGTGTGCCATTAAAGGGATGCTTGTTGGGTTTGGGATTGTCTGCAAAGGAAATACTTGCACTAGAATTTCAACCAAGGTCTTAGCAGCAGTGTTTGCTTGTGAGCTAGGGAGGGGAAGCCAAACTTTATTGAAAATCATTGGATAAAGTTGATGGCTGTGGACAAATACAGGAACACTCCACAATCCACTCCTTGAGTCATCTCTCTGTCCTGTGGATGGATGGCATGAGGCAAGGACTTGTATTAAGCAACTGAACAGCAGCCAGCAGTGTGCCCAGGGGGCCAAGGAAGCCAAAGGCCTCCTGGCTGGGATCAGCAATGCTGTGTGCAGCAGCAGCAGGGAGGGGATTGTCCCCTGGCACTCAGCTCTGCTCAGGCCACACCTGCAGTGCTGTGTCCAGCTCTGGGCAGCTCAACACAAGAGAGCTGTGGAGGTGCTGGAGCCAGGGCAGAGGAGGGCAAGGAGGCTAGGAAGGGCCTGGAGAAGAAATCTGATGCAGAGCAACTGAAGGAGCTGGGGATGGTTAGTGTGAAAGAGAGGAGGCTGAGGGGAGACCTCCTGGCTGGCTGCAGCTCCCTGAAAGGAGGCTGTGGAGAGGCTGCTGCTGGTCTCTTCTCCCAGGTCATTAGTGACAGAACAAGAGGCAATGGCCTCAAGCTGTGACTGGGGAGGGTTAGACTGGGCAGTAGGAAGAAGTTTTTCCCATCCAGAGTGGTCAGGGATTGGAATGTGCTGGGCAGGGAGGTGGTGGAGTCCCCAAGCCTGGCTGTGTTTGAAGGTGGTTTGGATGTGGTGCTTGGGGCTGTGGTTCAGGGGTGAGCCTTGCAGAGCAGGGCTCATGGCTGCACTTGGTGCTCCTGAGGGCCTTTTCCAACCTGAGAGCTTCTGTGACTCTGTTTTAGTAGCAGAGCTTTTGAAGTGCTTCAGCTCCCTTCTGGCTGCCCCCAGCGTTCTGCTCGTGAGCCTGGCAGCGCTGGGGTTTGTGTTCATCAGGGCAGAGGAGGCAGCAGTGACCTGGGCAGCAGAGCTAACTCTGCCTGTCCTGCAGGCTTGGCTGAGCATGCTTGTTAACCTGGGAAGACTTGTTTGTTGCTGAAATCTTCTAGGAACAGGCACTGAAGTGAACCTGCAGAGAAAGCACAGCGCAGTGGCCCTCGTTGTGGTACTTAATGTGGGCCATCAGCAGAGCAGTGCTAGCCTTAATTATGCAATTAATGGCACATCCCCCCCCCGGAGGCCTTGTGTGGATGATTACCAGAGCACCTTTTAATGAAACTGCTACTATTTGATAAAATTACTGCCAAGAATTGCAGTAATTAGAATTTGCCTTGCCAGAAGTCTCCACATCTCCTTCCTCAGCTGAGCCTTTTCCAAGCAGGCATTAATTAAGGGAGGTTGTAGCCAGCTGGAGGTTGCTCTCTTCTCCCAGACAACCTGTGACAGAAGGAGAGGACACAGTCTCAAGCTGCTCCAGGGGAGGTTCAGGCTGGAGGTGAGGAAGAAATTCTTCCCAGCAAGAGAGATTGGCCCTTGGGATGTGCTGCCCAGGGAGGTGGTGGAGTCCCCATCCCTGGAGGTGTTTAGGAAGAGCCTGGCTGAGGCACTTGGTGCCATGGTTGAGTTGATCAGATGGTGCTGGGGGATAGGTTGGACTGGATGATCTCTGAGGTCTTTTCCAACCTGGTTAATTCTGTATCCTGTAATTCAGATTGCACACTGATCTGGCTCTCCTCCCTGCTGGTCCTCTCCTTCCTCTTCACTAGAGCTACCTTCCACTGCATTTCAGCAAGCAGCACTTCCAAGCCCATGGTAGAACCACAGAACCAACCAGGCTGGCAGAGATCTTCAAGCTCATCCAGTCCAACCTGTCACCCAGCCCTATCCAATTGTGGTGGGGTGAGAAAGTTCCCTCCCCACACACACGGAAAGAAACCACAGCTAGCTCAGTCGGAAAAGCCAGACCCTGGCACTGAGTGCCTCACCCAGGCTTTTCGTGGAGAGCTCCAGGGATGGGGACTCCACCACCTCCCTGGGCAGCACATCCCCATGGCCAGTCTCTCTCTGTGAAGAACTTCTTCCTGACATCCAGCCTAATGCTGCTCATTAGGAGGAGCATTCATTCAAAAAGGGGAGTTGGAGGATGCTACACTTGTTAATGTAAATGTCAGCAAAGAGAAGTGAGAAGGGGGAGGCAAAAGGAAAGCCATTAATGGGAGAGTGGATGAGTGACAGCTGAATTTGAATACACTGCAGGAGTTGGGAGGGAGGTTGTACCCAGGTGGGGGTTGGTCTCTTCTCCCAGGCACCCAGCACCAGAACAAGAGGACACAGTCTCAAGCTGTGCCAGGGGAGGTTCAGGCTGGATGTTAGGAAGAAATTCTTCCCAGCAAGAGAGATTGGCCCTTGGGATGTGCTGCCCAGGGAGGTGGTGGAGTCCCCATCCCTGGAGGTGTTTAGGAGGAGCCTGGCTGAGGCACTTGGAGCCACGGTTTAGTTGATCAGATGGTGCTGGGGGATAGGCTGGGTCCCTTCCAACCCAGACCATTCTGTGGTCTGTCCTGAGGCGGTGTTGGCACTGGCATGTGCAGGGCAGCTCTCCCATGCCTGTTTTGGAGGTCATGTGGAGAATCTGCTCTCCAAGCCTGCTTCCAAACCAGGGAAGCAAAGCTCCCTTAGCTGCATTGCTAATTGCTGGGACCAGACAGGAGGATCTGCTGGCAGCCACCCACAAGCAGGGGCCCAGGTGCTCGTGTTTGTCCTGCCTGACGGTGCTGGGAATGTCTCCTGGCGAGTGGGCTGCGTGGGGGCTGGACAGCTGGCTGGATTTGTCTCTTTGCCACCTGCTGCCTGCCTCTCCTCAATCACTTCTCACTCCGAGGGCTCTCTCGGCTCTCTCTTCAGGTGTAGCTGAGCGTCCCGGTCCTCCGAGCTGTTTCCTCTGCAAGGGTTAAGCACCAGCTGCCTCTTGCTTGCCCTGCAGGAGGGCATGAAGCAGATCCGTGTAGGAGCAACCCCCGAGCAGGGAGCTGAAAGCTTCCCTTGGGCACCGCTGGGAGGGCAGAGGATGTCTCACCGCCAGGTCCAGCTGCCTCTGTGGCTCCCCACGCTCATGCCTCCACAGATGATAAAGACAACCTTTGTTCCAGCCTTGTTCCACTTCCTCTCTTGGGCTTGGCATGGGTGGGAAGGGGCTGGCTGGCTCCACACTTGCTCTCTGTGTTGGGGGATGCCAGTTTCTCCTCTCTGCTGCCTGCAGATGGAGTTGGTTTGACTGAGCCTTTGAGTGCTGGGCTGGCGAGCTCCTGCCTTCTGCTCTTCACACTGCCCTTCCCCTGCCTGAGGAGGGGGGGAAGGCTGCATGAGAAGCCAGAGGTTGCCCTCATTCAGCTTGGTAAATGTCAGGACCCCTGCTAAACCTCTCCCCTGGTTTTCTGCTGGGTAATGGAGAGCCTGTTGTGAGGATCCTTAACTCCAGAGCAAGCACCAGCACAGGAGCTCTGCATTGCTGCTTGGGGAGCACATGGCACTGAGGACTCTGTTGGTCAGCAGATAGCACTGACTGCTAGATGGCTTAGAGAGGAACCACTCAGTGCTACAGGGGAGCCTGATCAGCCCAGCCCCTGTGATGCATGCCCAGTGGCAGTTGCTTTTTCAGTCTCCCAAGGTGAATTTGGGGCAGAGGAGCTGCTCAGTGCTTCTATCAGCAAGGGTTTGTGGTGTTCATACATGCTGAGAGTCTGGGAGGCTTGCAAGGGACACTCACATCTTCTGTCTTGTTTGGGCAGCACCAGAACAAGGGGACACAGTCTCAGGCTGCACCAGGGGAGGTTTAGACTGGAGGTTAGGAGGAAGTTCTTTACAGAGAGAGTGATTGCCCATTGGAATGGTCTGCCCAGGGAGGTGGTGGAGTCACCATCATTGGAGGTGTTCAGGAGGAGACTTGATGGGGTGCTTGGTGCCATGATCTAGTTGTTTAGGTGGATTGATTGGTTGATAGGTTGGACACGATGATCTTGAAGGTCTCTTCCAACCTGGATTTGTTGTTGTTGTTGTTGTTTGTATCCTGGCCTGCATCAGGAGCAGTGTGGCCAGCAGGAGCAGGGAGGTCATTCTGCCCTGTGCTCAGCACTGGTGAGGCCACACCTGGAGTCCTGTGTCCAGTTCCTGGGCTCCTCCATTCAAGAAAGCTGTTGAGCTGCTGGAAGGTGTCCAGAGAAGGGCAACAAAGCTGGGGAGGGGTCTGGAGCACAGCCCTGGGAGGAGAGGCTGAGGGAGCTGGGGTTGCTTAGCCTGGAGAAGAGGAGGCTCAGGGGAGACCTTCTTGCTCTCTGCAACTCCCTGAAGGGAGGTTGTAGCCAGGTGGGGGTTGGTCTCTCCTCCCAGGCACCCAGCACCAGAACAAGAGGACACAGTCTCAAGCTGTGCCAGGGGAGGTTCAGGCTGGAGGTGAGGAGAAAGTTCTTCCCAGCAAGAGAGATTGGCCCTTGGGATGTGCTGCCCAGGGAGGTGGTGGAGTCCCCATCCCTGGAGGTGTTTAGGAGGAGCCTGGCTGAGGCCCTTGGTGCCATGGTTGAGTTGATGAGATGGTGCTGGGGGATAGGTTGGACTGGGTGATCTCTGAGGTCTTTTCCAACCTGGTTAATTCTGTGTTCTATGTCTCTGTCTTTGAGGGAGACACTAGCATGGGTGCTGGTGTGGATGGTGTCTTTTGGGAAGTAAGAAGGGTCTACTTCTAAAGCCCTCTCCTCCCCCACCTCCCAGCTGAGATTGATCTGATGTAGCTTTCAGACCAAATCATTTCCAGCTGACATTTTGCCATTGTTCAACTTTCCATCCAGCATAAGGCAGAGTATCTGTGTAGTGCAGTGGAACAAAGTGAGCAAGCACTTGATAGACTGGGGGGGATGGAGCAAAGCTAGCAATGGGGAGATTCAGATTGGCTGTGAGGAAGAAGTTGTTCCCCATGAGGGTGGTGAGAGCCTGGCACAGGCTGCCCAGGGAGGTGGTGGCAGCCTCCTGCCTGGAGGTGTTTGCAGCCAGGCTGGATGTGGCTGTGAGCAACCTGCTGCAGTGTGAGGTGTCCCTGCCCATGGCAGGGGGGTTGGGACTGGCTGAGCCTTGAGGTCCCTTCCAACCCTGACGATTCTGTGGTTCTGTGCCTGTGGTGCTCCTTCCAAACCAAACCTCAGAACAACAACAGACAGTCCCCAGGCCATGGCTTCCCAAAGAGAGAGGGTTTTGCAAGTTATGAGCCAGCCATGGAAAGAAGCTTGGTGTTTGATCCTGCTGTGGCCATGCAGTAGGTGTGCTGAAGTAGCATCATAGTCAGCTCCATGTCTGCCTGTGACAGCCACCTCTATTAGCTGCATGAACAGGTCCCTTCCAACCCTAACAACTCTCTGATTCTATCACAGCATCTCTGGGAGAGTTTATACATCAGGGCACCTGAAAGTCGTTTTGGTGTGATTAACAGAAGAGTTTTACTCATTTGGGGCATGAAATGGCAGGACAAAGTCAAAGAGAAGTGGGAAAGCCTCCAGTGCCTCTCCATCATGACATCTGCCAGGTGTCCTGGTGCCTTTAGCTAGCAAGAGGCAAGAGCTGTAAAGGCAATGGCCTTTGTACATCGACTAATACTGCAAAGAAGACCAAGCAAGGCTCGAGGGGAGGTTTAGGCTGGAGGTGAGGAGAAAGTTCCTCCCAGAGAGAGAGACTGGCCATGGGGCTGTGCTGCCCAGGGAGGTGGTGGAGCCCCCATCCCTGGGGGTGTTCACAAGAGGATGGGATGTGGCACTTGAAGCCCTGGTTTCGTTCGTCAGGAGGTGCTGGGTGCCAGCTCGGACCGGATGATCTCCGAGGGCTTTTCCAACCTTTTTGCCTCTGAGGTTCTGCACTGGAGTGAAAGGGATGTGTTTGCTCTGCTTTTCTTTTGAGAGCTGCAGGCAGACAGGCCTCCTGCAGGCACACTCCGTTTTCCAGCAGTGCTGGCATGCTGAGAGAGGCTATTGCTGCCCTGCAGGCCCCTGCTGCCCGATATCCCCAGCCCCTCGCCCCGCAACGGGGCCGCGACTCCGAGCCGATAAAGCTCTATCGCTTTGCTTCTGCTCCCTTGTGCTGGGCAGATGGGAAACTGAAAACTGCGGTGAGGGAGGTCTGGGTGATAGCCCTTGAAATGAGCTCGGTGCCCAGAGCAAACAGGCGGTGGAAGGAGGGCAGCAGCGGCTCTCTAACTGTGCACAATCAGCAGCGCCCTGCGGGGGAGCCTCTTGTCCCCCGAGGCTTCGCTGCCGGCCGAGTTGTGTCACAGCAGAACGTTAACTGCCTTAGAAATCATGGGCAGGATCAGGTCAGGGGCAGGTCGTTGTTTTCGTTGAGCACTGTTTGTGCTGCTCACATGGGGCCTGCTCAGGGCTCTGAAGGTTATGGCCAAACCACAAGGGAAGAGGCAGAAGCTCAGAGGGGCCTCCTGTGCCCTTCCAGCGTGGCCCAGCCCCAGGAGAAGAGGGGAGAAGGGTTTGCTCTTGCTCGGTAGCAAGAGCTGCATCCAGCTCTGGAGCCCTCAGTGCAGGAAGGGCAGGGACCTGGTGGATGTGGTGCTTGGGGCTGTGCTTTGGGGGTGAACTTTGTAGAGTTCATGGTTGGACTTGGTGATCCTGAGGGTTTTTTTCCAACCTGAATGGTTCTGTGATTGGGCCACAAAAATGATCAGGGGGTTGGAGCACCTCTGCTACAGGACAGGCTGAGGGAGTTGGGGGTGTTCAGCCTGGAGAAGAAAAGCTCCAGGGAGACCTAAGAGCAGCCTGCCAGTGCCTGAGGGGGGGCTACAAGGAGGCTGGAGGGAGACTGTTTGCTAAAGCATGCAGTGACAGGGAGCAGGGGCAATGGCTTCAAACTAGAGCAGAGCAGCTTGAGATTGGATGTGAGGAACAAGTTCTGCACCAGGAGGGTGGTGGAACCCTGGAAGAGGTTGCCCAGGGAGGTGGTTGAGGCTCCATGCCTGCAGATATTCAAGGTGAGGCTGGACAGGGCTCTGGGCAACCTGATCTAGTTGGGGATGTCCCTGCTGAGCGCAGAGGGGATGGGACTGGATGTCCTCTGGAGGTCCCTTCCAGCCCAGACCCTTCTATGCTTCAGTGAGCCTTGCTGGCAGTCCCTTGGGCTCGGCAGAAGGGCTGCTGCTGGAGGTGGGCAGGTGGTGGCTGCCCCAGGACGCTGTGCTGTGCCCCTGTCTTGGGAGGCGTTGGAGAGAAGTTGAGGGAGGGAGGGTGTGGGATGAGGCTGAGGGTTGTTTTGTTTAGGTTGGGTTTGGTTTTGTTTCCCTGAAAGCAGTCTCTTGTGCTGTGGAGCAGCCACAAACTTCTTGTTCCTCTTAGTGTTTGGATAAGAGTTGAAAGAGGAAACAGCCCCAGGGGGACTAACCTGTTGGCCTGGGGTTGTGCAGGAAGCCTGTGGCAGAGCTGGAAATACAACCCCCAGTGCTTGTCTCTTGTCTTGCTCCATGGCAATCCCACTTCCTTTGTTTGCTTGGCAGCTGGAGATGATTTCCAGTTGCTGTGGACTTGCACCTGATGTGCAGTTCCGTGCTAGGGCAGCCTCGGGCTGCAGGCTGGGAAGCTGCAGCTTCAGCCATGTATGTCCCCCTGCCAGGAGGCTTCACTCCTTAGCTGAAGCTTTTGTTTGCACATCCCTTGATTGTTACAGGGACATTCTGCTGTCCTTAATCATCTCCCTGCAATCTGACCTGCATTTCCCATCAGTATTATCTAGAGCTGTTCCACTTTCTGCTTTCCCAGATGTGTGCAGATGTTTTCCTTCTTGCAAGCAGAAGTCACCAGTGCTGCACTCCCTCTCTTTCCTCCCTCTCTCCTTCCTTTTCTCAGGGCCTAGGAAGCTGCTTGGAATATATACTCATATCTTCTGCTTCTCTTTTCAGTTACCCAGCCTTGCTCCCAGGTGATGCCAGCCTTGTAGGGGTTGTTCTGACCACCTTTGTTATGATCCAAGGGGGAGCTGGGGTAGTGGAAGTGACTCTTCCCAGCCGTGGGACAAAAACTGAGAGCTTCATAGAATCAGAGTTGTCAGGGCTGGAAGGGACCTCAAGGATCAGCCAGTCCCAACCCCCCTGCCATGGGCAGGGACACCTCACACCACAGCAGGTTGCTCACAGCCACAGCCAGCCTGGCTGCAAACACCTCCAGGCATGAGGCTTCCACCACCTCCCTGGGCAGCCTGTGCCAGGCTCTCACCACCCTCATGGGGAACAACTTCTTTCCTCACATTCAATCTCAATCTACCCATTTCTAGCTTTGCTCCATCCCCTCCAATCCTATCCCTCCCTGACACCCTCAGAAGTCCCTCCCCAGCTTTCTTGGAGCCCCCTGCAGATCCTGGAAGGCCACAATGAGGTCTCCTGGGAGCCTTCTCCTCTCCAGACTGAACAGCCCCAACTCCCTCAGTCTGTCCTCACAGCAGAGCAGCTCCAGCCCTCTGCTCCTCCTCGTGGCCCTCCTCTGGACACCTTCCAGCACCTCCAGAGCCTTCCTGGCACAGAGGCTCCAGAACTGGACCCAGAGCTGCAGCTGTGGTCGGAGCAGAGGGGCAGAATCCCCTCCCTGGCCCTGCTGGCCACACTTCTCTTGCTGCAGCCCAGGCTCTGCTTGGCTCTCTGGGCTGCAAGTGCTCCCTGCTGGCTCCTGCTGAGCTTCTCCTCCCCCAGCACCCCCAGGGCCTTTTCTTCAGGGCTGCTCTCACCAGAATGGAGGGGATCTGATCAATGTCTATCAATATCTGATGGCTGGGGCCAGGAGGGAGGGGACAGCTCTGTTCAGTTGCACCCTGGGCTAGGACAAGGAGCAATGGATGGAAACTGCAGCACAGGAGGTTCCACCTCAACAGGAGGAGGAACTTCTTCCCTGTGAGGGTCCCAGAGCCCTGGAGCAGGCTGCCCAGAGAGGTTGTGGAGTCTCCTTCTCTGGAGCCTTTCCAGCCCTATCTGGATGTGTTCCTGTGTGACCTGTGCTGGATTCCATGGTGCTGCTCTGGCAGGGGGCTTGGACTGGATGATATTTGGAAGTCCCTTCCAGCCCCTGACATCCTGTGAGCCTGTGGACAGTGGCTTGGGAAGGCGCTGGGCTGCCTCAGGTGCAGTGCAAATGGAGCAGTCTTGGACCTGAGGCGTTAGCAGCCTGAGGAGGCAGCAGATGGAGATGTGCTGCAGGGATTAGTGCCCAGGATTACTGAGTTGCTGGGGGGGCTCTCAGATTTCTGTTACTTGATTATTCCTCCAGAAGGAGGATCCAGAACCCACTTCCATCTCTCTGAATACCATTTTAATTCTTCTTTGGTAGAGGCAGGCAAGATGTCAGTGCATGAAGATCCCAGGCACATCTCCGAGCCCTGCAGCTTGCCATTTGCTGCCCTTGCCCTTCTGGAAGGTTCCTTGCTCTCAGAGAGCAGCAAAACAAAACCAAACCTCCCCCTTCCGTGGGAATCACTTGCATGAGGCATCCATTCAGTGTGTCAATTGGGTTTGTAGGCTGCAGAGGAGGAGGAGGCTCAGGGGAGACCTCATTGCTCTCTGCAACTACCTGAGGGGAGGTTGCAGCCAGGTGGGGGTTGGCCTCCTCTGCCAGGCACCCAGCACCAGAACAAGGGGACACAGTCTCAAGCTGTGCCAGGGAGGTTTAGGCTGGAGGTGAGGAATAAGTTCTTCCCATCAAGAGAGATTGGTCATTGTGCTGCCCGGGGGGGGGGTGGAAGAGCCTGGCTGAGGCATTGGTGCTTAGATGGTGTTGGTGATAGGTTGGACTTGATGCTCTCGCAGGTCTTTTCCAGCCTGGTTAATTCTGACTCCACAGAATCACAGAACCATTGAGGCTGGGAAAGACCTCTGAGGTCATCCAGTCCAGCCTGTGACCCCACATCAGCCACACCATTGCCACAAGTGCCACATCCAAGCTTTTCTTACACACCTCCAGGGCTGGGGACTCCACCACCTCCCTGGGCAGCCTGCCCCAGTGCCTTTGGACTCCCTCCAAAGCTCAGCCACAAACAAAGTAATTAGGCCCTGCAGGTGGCCTGACTGTCCTTTGCTTCCTACTCAGTGGTGGATTTGTCAGTCAAAGGAGACCTGACCTGGTCTTAATCCAGTGTGTGCCTTAAGGAGAGCTAAAGCTGGGAGCTGAGTGAATGAAGTCTGGAGGGTGACCCCGGCCCAACTCATTATCTGATTGTTTGCCTTGCAGGTCCGTTGTTCTCTGTGTGGCTGGGGAAATCCAGCCAGCCTCTGCGTGGAGCTGCAGAGTGGTTTTGCATGCAAGGGCTGTTGGGGTTTGAGAAGGTGCCCCCCGGCTGGGGCCTGGCTCCTGAGCAGGCAGCCCAGCTGTGCAGTGCTGTGCACCGGGGGGCAGGGGGGTGGTGACTGTTTGTAGGACTACAGGGCCAGTGCCTGGCAGGGGAGGAGCTTCTTGCTGCAGCCCCTGTCAGCATCTGCAGGCATCCCAGTGATGAGTGTGGTTTGACAGATCTGCATTCCTTTCGTGTCTTGGGCTTGACATTCATCTATGCACTGCTGCCTCCAGTGTGTCTCTCAGTCTCACAGTGCATTAGGGGTTGGGAGGGACCTCCAGAGAGATCATCCACTCCAGCCCCCCTGCCAGAGCAGGGTCTGCCAGGATAGGCTGCACAGGAATGCATCCAGGTGGGGCTGGAAAGGCTCCAGGGAAGGAGACTCCACAACCTCTCTGGGCAGCCTGCTCCAGGGCTCTGCCACCCTCCCTGGCAAGAAGTTTCTCCTCATGTTGAGCTGAAACCTTCTCTGTTCAAGCTTGTACCTGGTGTTCCTTGGCTTATTCCTGTGCACCCCCCAAAAGAGCTTGGCCCCCTCCCCTTGCCCCCACCCCTCAGCTATTGATAGACATTGATCAGATCCCTCTCAGCCTTCTCTTCTCCAGACTAAACAGCCCCAGGGCTCTCAGCCTCTCTTCCCAGGGGAGATGCTCAAGTCCCCTAAGCATCCTCCTGGCTCTCTGTTGGACTCTTCCCAGCAGGTCTCTGTCTCTCTTGAGCTGGGGAGCCCAGAACTGGCCACAGGATTGCAGCTGTGGTCTCAGCAGGGCAGAGCAGAGGGGGAGCAGAACCTCCCCAGCCCTGCTGGCCACACTTCTCTTGCTGCACCCCAGGATCCCATTGGCTCTCCTGGCCCCAAGGGCACATTGTCTCTTTCCTCTGCCAACCTGTTGGTGATGCCCTGCATTAGACCTTCACCCAACCTTGTGCCCCAAGGTGGAGTGGTTGAGTGGGTTTGGGAAGGAGAAGCCCAGTGCCTGGCTGTGCAGTGCATTACTGTGCATCCCCAGCCATGCCCCAGGAGTTTCTGCTGGCTGCAAGGGCATTTCTGTTCTTGCAGCTGGGGTGTCCCACTGGGGGTTGTTGTTGGAGGGAGAGCACTGGGCAGGGGCTGCTTTGGTTGGCTTAGTGCTGCCAGAGGCTCCCAGCTGTCAGTGATGCCATCGCAGAGGTGCTGTTGAGATTGCTGCTGCAGCAGGGGGTGCACAGCTCAGGCCAGCAGGCTGCTGTGCTTCCCCCTCCTGCCTGTTCCGTGCCAGGTGTTAGTGGGTGAGGCCAGGCCAGCAGCAGCACTTTCCCTTGTGCTGGCAGTCAGTGTTTGCTCTGGGGCTGTGTGCCCTGCCTGGGGCTGTGTGCCCTGCCTGGGGCTGTGTGCCCTGCCTGGGGCTGTGTGCCCTGCCTGGGGCTGTGCTCCATGATGATGGGGCAGGGGGTGGGCAGTGGGGTCCAGCCCAGGTGCACACACACCTCCCCTGGCAGGGCCCAGAGTGAGACCTTGCTGGCCTCAGGCAGGGAGTGATGCCCTGAGGGATGCCTCAGTGCTCTGCCAGCCTTCCCTGGCCTGCCTGGGAGCTGGTGCCGCAGGGTGCGTGCTGCCTGGGCCGGGTCATGCAGCTCCTGGCATTTCCTGCTGCAAGCACCCTGGGGGCTGTGGGAGGCAGCAGAGGAGTCTGCCAAAGACATCCCCAGGAAGGGGGTTGTGATGTTTCCTGGGGCTTTCTCAGGGGTCTGCAGCCTTAGGTGCCAACAGTTGGTGGCTCTGACCTGAGAGGGCTGCGAACCCAAGGTCTCCTTGCCTCTGCCCTGCTGTCACATGCACCTATGCCCAGGGCAGAGGAGTCCTCCTGCTCCCTGTCCTGCTCAGCCACAGTCTTCTGACTGCACTTGGAGGTAACAGATTTGAAACTCAACCTGATTATTTTCCCCTCTTTTCCCACCTTTCCCTGGCAACAATTATTCCCAAGGTGGTTGTTTATGCTTTTTAGCTCTGAAGGGTGGGGGTGTGTGTGTGTGTGTGTGCAGTGTTTGAGGGCCCCAGGTGGGAAGCTTCTGCTGACACTTGGGTGAAAAAAGGCATGCCTTTGGGGGGGTTAGCGCTGATAAACAACTATTGATCGGAGGGAGATGGGGAGGGAGGGAGCTCTGCCCCCTCCAAAACCCGAGGCCACAAACAAAGTGGTTGGGGGCTGCAGGCGGTGTGGCTGTGCTTTGCCTCCTGCTCAGCGGTGGGTTTGTCAGGCAGGGGGAGCCAGCTGCCTGCCCTGCTCTTCACCCAGCTGTGCTCTGAGGAGAAGCCCAGCGGCGAGGGGAGCGAGTGGCGCCTGGGGTGCACGATCTGCTTGTGTTTCTGGGATGGCTGCTGGTCCCTGGGTGCCAGGGGGGATTCAGCCCCCGAGCAGAGCTGCAGAGGGTGGCTTTTGCGTGCAAGGAGTATTTGCAGTTGCTGCATGTGAGGCTGTCCTAGCTGGTACAGCTGTGCCTCCCAGGAGAGGGGAGGTCAGCTCACAGCACCCTCATTGTCACCCGAGGGCTACTTACAGGGCTGAATAGCTGCTCTGGGGGGGGAAGGATTTGTTCCTGCAAGACCACTGCAGTGTTTGTGTGTGTTCTGGTGCTCAAGTACAGGATCATAGGATCATAGAATCAGCCAGGCTGGAAAAGACCTCAGAGATCATCAAGTCCAACCTGTTACCTAGCACCCAACACCTCCTGACAACTAGACCATGGCTCCAGGTGCCACATCCAATCCCCTCTTGAACACCTCCAGGGATGGGCACTCCACCACCTCCCTGGGCAGCACATTCCCATGGCCAATCTCTCTTGCTGGGAAGAACTTTCTCCTCACCTCCAGCCTGAACCTCCCCTGGCACAGCTTGAGACTGTGTGCTCTTGTTCTGCTTGCCTGGGAGAAGAGAGCATAGGTGCCTAGCAGGAAGAATTGATCTGAATTTTTGGTTGTGAAGTCCATTCTGTAGGTTCAGTAAGGCTTCATGTCCGGGGTGTGCTGCCTCAGCAGCCCTTTGCTTGATCAGTGGAACCATAGATCATCCAGCTCCAACCCCCCTGCCATGGCCAGGGACACCTCACACCACAGCAGGCTGCTCACAGCCACATCCAGCCTGGCTGCAAACACCTCCAGGCAGGAGGCTGCCACCACCTCCCTGGGCAGCCTGTGCCAGGCTCTCACCACCCTCCTGGGGAGCAACTTCTTCCTCACATCCAATCTGAATGCATCCTGCTCTACTTTGAAACCATTGCCCCTGGCCCTGTCACCACAAACCTTTATAAAAGTCCTTCTCCAGCCTTCTTGTAGACCCCTTTCAGGTACTTGAAGGCCACTGTAAGGTCTCCCTGGAGCCCTCTCTTCCCCTGGCTGAACAGACCCAACAGCTCACAGGAGAGGTGCTCCAGCCCTCTGATCACCTTTGTGGTGGGGCCAGAGAAGGCTGAATGTGCTTCTTTCTTGAAGCAAGCAGTGTTAAGCTGGGGAGTGGTTGGGAATTGTGCCTTCAGTCTGCTCATTCCACACAGCTTTAGGTTTCTGAAAGCTTTAAAGAGTTGTTTCATGCCAACTTATTAAGGCAGTCTCAAGGCCCAGCTTGGGAGGGTGCTGGACCATCTCATTTCAACTATATTCTTACCCTGAAAGGTTGGACTAGAGGAGCCTTGAGGCCCCTTCCAACCTGGTATCCCCTGTGTTTAGGAAGAGCCTGGCTGAGGCCCTTGGTGCCATGGTTTAGTTGATTAGATGGTGCTGGGGGGTAGGTTGGACTGGATGATCTCAAAGGTCTTTTTCAACCTGGTTAATTCTATTCTATTCCATTCTATTCTGTCCCATCCCAATCCCATCCCAATCCCATCCCATCCTATCCTATTTTGGGACCCTGGAGCAGGCTGCCCAGGGGAGTTGTGGAGTCTCCCTCTCTGGACATATTCCAACCCCACCTGGATGTGTTCCTGTGTGTTCTGGTGTCGGTGCTCCTGCTCTGCCAGGGGGTTGGGCTGGATGATCTCTGCAGGTCCCTTCCAGCCCCTGCAACTCTGTGGTTCTGAGTGAGTTCTGTGAGTGTTCAGTGAAGGAAGGCTCTGAAGAGGTCATTTAGAGCAGCTTTGGTGAGTTGAGGGGGCTGGTGCCTCAGAGGGAGGAGTGTGTGGTAGCTTTAGGATGGAGGCTTGAAGAAATGTGTTGCATGGAGATGCTTTTAAGGTGAAAAATGACAAATTAGCACTTCAGCTAAGGGAATAGCCAAATGCAGGAAGCATGTCCTGATAGCTTCATGGAAGTGGACATGTTCCCCAGGAGGGTGGTGAGAGCCTGGCACAGGCTGCCCAGGGAGGTGGTGGAAGCCTCATGCCTGGAGGTGTTTGCAGCCAGGCTGGATGTGGCTGTGAGCAACCTGCTGTGGTGTGAGGTGTCCCTGCCCATGGCAGGGGGTTGGGACTGGCTGAGCCTTGAGGTCCCTTCCAACCCTGACAACTCTGTGTCTAACCTAAGGGTGTGAGTGGAGCTTCTGAATGCAGAAGAGAGCAGTTGGGGGGAAAAAAAAAAGAGAGAAGTGTTGAGCAAGGGAACTTTAGTTCTTGGCACCACACTGAGGGAATGACAAAGAGTGATTAAAAGTGCTGCCATGTAGAATCAGGCTCATATGTTCCTGAATTTAATTTTTAAACAGCTTGGGTCTGTTCCCATTCAGAAGCCAAAACCCACTGCAGAACCTGGTGCAGCTGAAGCTACTTCCCAAAGGTTTTGTTAAAGGCTGGTTCCTGTCTGCAGTGGTTTTGGTACTCTGCCTGCCCAAAGGGCTTGCAAGCCAAAAGGTGTCTGTGGAGTTGCACAGTGCCAGTGCAGCTCAGTATTTGTAAGGAATGACTCCCAGAATATGAAGTGGAGGAGAAGCTCAGCAGGAGCCAGCAGGGAGCACTTGCAGCCCAGAGAGCCAAGCAGAGCCTGGGCTGCAGCAAGAGAAGTGTGGCCAGCAGGGCCAGGGAGGGGATTCTGCCCCTCTGCTCCACTCTGCTGAGACCACAGCTGCAGCTCTGGGTCCAGTTCTGGAGCCTCTGTGCCAGGAAGGCTCTGGAGGTGCTGGAAGGTGTCCAGAGAAGGGCCACGAGGAGGAGCAGAGGGCTGGAGCTGCTCTGCTGTGAGGACAGACTGAGGGAGTTGGGGTTGTGCAGGCTGGAGAGGAGAAGGCTCTGAGGAGACCTCATTGTGGCCTTCCAGGATCTGCAGGGGGCTCCAAGAAAGCTGGGGAGGGACTTTTGAGGGTGTCAGGGAGGGATAGGATGGGGGGGGATGGAGCAAAGCTAGAAATGGATGAGATTGGATGCTTGGAAGAAGTTGTTCCCCATGAGGGTGGTGAGAGCCTGGCACAGGCTGCCCAGGGAGGTGGTGGAAGCCTCATCCCTGGAGGTGTTTGCAGCCAGGCTGGCTGTGGCTGTGAGCAACCTGCTGTAGTGTGAGGTGTCCCTGCCCATGGCAGGGGGTTGGAACTGGCTGAGCCTTGAGGTCCCTTCCAACCCTGGCAGTTCTGTGATTCTATAAGTGCCCAGAGACAACTCTGAAGGGAAAAGAAAGCAGAGGAGAGAGTTATTTTGACAGATTTTGTGCTTTCTTTTGTTTGTTTGGTTTTTCCCCCCAGGTGTTTCACTGCCCCATGAAGAATCTTCGCTGGTTGTGAACAAAGGAGACGAATTGAGGCTGAGTTGCAACGAGGAGGGACCTGTGACTTGGAGTTTCCAGAACTCAGACCCATCAGCCAAAGCAAGGAGCTCCACTGAGAAGGAGTGGTACACCAAAAATGCCACAGTCCGAGACATAGGCAGATACGAGTGCAAAAGCAAGGGGAACACTGTCACCGCCTTCTATGTTTTTGTTAAAGGTAAGTCTCAATGCAGGAATCGTTTGTGCTCCCCACCCCCTCCCCTTCCCTTCCCTTCCCACAATAACCGGGCAGGAAATGCTGGAGGAGGGAAGGAATTTGAGGTACAGAGAGAGAACAGTCTGATGGGATAAACCTTCTTCCCTGCCCTGTGCGAGGCAGAGCTCGCTGCCAGCTTTGCTTGCCGTGGCCTTTGGCACCAGAGCAAAGCTCTGGAGGAGTTTCTCTTCACATCCCTGTGCATTTCTGGTGAAGTGCACCTGAGCTCTCTCTAGAAGCCAGCCAGGTGATCCCAGGCTCACAGGATGTCAGGGGTTGGAAGACACCCAGAGAGATCATCCAGTCCAACCCCCTGCCAGAGCAGCACCACGGAATCCAGCACAGGTCAAACAGGAACACATCCAGGAGGGGCTGGAGAGGCTCCAGAGCAGGAGACTCCACAACCTCTCTGGGCAGCCTGCTCCAGGGCTCTGGGAGCCTCACAGGGAAGAAGTTCCTCCTCCTGTTGAGGTGGAACCTCCTGTGCTGCAGTTTCTATCCATTGCTCCTTGTCCTATCCCAGGGTGCAGCTGAGCAGAGCCTGTCCCCTCCCTCCTGACCCCCAGCCCTCAGCTATTGATAGGCATTGATCAGATCCCTCTCAGCCTTCTCCTCTCCAGACTGCACAGCCCCAGGGCTCTCAGCCTCTCCTCCCCAGGCAGTGCTGCAGTCCCTTCAGCATCTTTGCAGCCCTCCCTTGGACTCCCCAGCAGATCCCTGTCCCTCCTGACCTGGGGAGCCCAGAGCTGGATGCAATATTCCAGGTGAGGTCTCAGGGGGGCAGAGTAGAGGCAGAGGGAGAGAACCTCCCTGGCTCTGCTGGCCACACTCCTCTGCATGCCCCCCAGGACCCCATTGTCCCTCTTGGCCCCCAGGGCACATTGCTGTCCCATGCAGAACTTGCTGCCCAGCAGCACTCCCAGGGCCTTCTCCTTGGGGCTGCTCTCCAGCAGATCCCCTCCCAGCCTGTCCTGCTGCAGTTTATTCCTCCTGCCCAGGTGCAGGCTCTGAAGCAGTTGTGTGTGTCTGGGGGGGAGGAAGCAGTCTGGGGAAAGGCCTTTTGAATTCCATGGCATCCATCAGAGTGGAGCCATGCAAGGTCTGGCCTCACGTTCCTGCCTGACTGAGGCAGTGAGGGTTCAGCTTGCTGAGGCTGGGCTCTCAGGCTTCAGCCTGCAGGCAGTAATGAGTCCTCTGCCTCCAGCTCCTGGTCTCCCTTGTGACTGACAGAGAGGTCTCAGATGGGGATGAGCTTTCCCTGCTCTCACACATTTGTGCACATCCTTTATGACCTCCCTCTTCACTTTATTCTTCTGTTGGCTCCTGCCCTGTGGTTTATCAGCTGCCTTCAGGATGACAGTTCAGCAGGCCTTGCATTCCTCTGCTCTTTCCAATGCAGACAGTTGTTTTGCTGCTTCTCCACACAGCTCTGGTGCTCTTTCTTCCCTGGTGATGGGATGCAGCCCTTAGAGCATCTCCTTTCCTGGGCACAGCATTCCTTGTCCCAGGGCTGTCTCAAACCCTGCCAGTCCAAGGTTGCTCTGTAAGCCAGGGGGATACAGGCACACAGGGCAGAGAGTGCTTTCCTGAGGGCAGAGCACAGGATCACACCATTACAGAGGCTGGAAAAGACCTCTGAGATCAGCAAGGCCAACCTGGGACCTAGCACCACCACATCACAGAATCACAGAACTGTCAGGGCTGGAAGGGACCTCAAGGACCATCCAGCTCCACCCCCCCTGCCATGGGCAGGGACACCTCACACTGCAGCAGGTTGCTCACAGCCACATCCAGCCTGGCTGCAAACACCCCCAGGGATGAGGCTTCCACCACCTCCCTGGGCAGCCTGTGCCAGGCTCTCATCACCCTCATGGGAAGATCTTCTCTCTTTCTGTGAAGAATTTCTTCCTAACATCCAGCCCAAACCTCCCCTGGCACAGCTTGAGACTGTGTCCTCTTGTTCTGCTGCTGGCTGCCTGGGAGAAGAGACCAACCCCCACCTGGCTCCAACCTCCCTGCAGGTAGCTGTAGAGAGCAATGAGGTCTCCCCTGAGCCTCCTCTTCTCCAGGCTAAGCAAGCCCAGCTCCCTCAGCCCTCTCCCCCCAGGGCTGTGCTCCAGACCCCTCCCCAGCTTTGTTGCCCTTCTCTGGACACCTTCCAGCAGCTCAACATCTTTCCTAAACTGAGGGGCCAGAAGTGGACACAGGACTCAAGGTGTGGCCTAAGCAGTGCTGTGTCCAGGGGCACAATGACTTCCCTGCTCCTGCTGGCCACACTATTCCTGATGCAGGCCAGGATGCCATTGGCCTTCTTGGCCACCTGGGCACACTGCAGGCTCATGTTCAGCTGCTATCAACCAGTACCCCAGGTCCCTTTCTGCCTGGCTGCTCTCAGCCCCTCTGCCCCCAGCCTGTAGCACTGCCTGGGGTTGCTGTGGCCAGTGTGTAGAACTCAGCACTTAGGTGCCATGCCACTGGACTCTGCCCATCTGCCCAGCCTCTCAAGGTCCCTCTGCAGAGCCCTTCTACCCTCCTGCCCCCAGCCTGGTGTCATCTGCAGACTTACTGATGATGGACTCAATCCCCTCGTCCAGATCATCAGTTAAGATATTGAGCAGGATGGGGCCAGGTTCAAGTCCTCTGTGTTTGTGTGCTGTGGGGTGGCCAGGATGAGATGCAGGAGGAAAGTTACCTTTTGGAAGGTGCCTTGAGGAGCTCTCAGTCAGCTGTGCTGTTTGTGTGGCCTTTTCTTGTTTGCTTTCTTTCCTTCTAAGGAGGATAAAAATAGCCTCAGCTTTCAGGGAGGGGAGAGAGAAAGAGAAGTTGTGTGGTGCTTCCCCTGGTAGCAACGTGTGTTCCTGCAGATTATCTGCTTTGCAGAAGTGAAAGCCATAATTTAGGTGCTTTTCAACTTCCATTTGCTCATAAATTTCTTCCCAAAGCCTCCTGTGGGCATGAGGCCCTTACAGCCCTGCCACTGTTGCTGCAAGCAAATGACTTCTAATGAGCTGTGGAAATCTGATGGCTGCTGTTGGGGGCTGGAAGGTGGAGAGGAGTTGGGAGCTAAAGAGGGCCAGAAAATAAGGCAAAAATAGAGAGCTTCATCTCCAGATAGCAAACAAGGTTATTTTTAGTGCAGATGAGTGGTTCTGAGTGCTGCTGCACATCTCCTGCTGTGCTGCTCTTTTAGGGCAGAAAGTGATGGCTCTTGGTCAGCAGGAGTTGGGTCATGCTTGGGGGCTTTGGTGGCTCAGTGTCAAACTTGCTTCCATGTGAGTGTGGTCTGCTGGAGAGCAGCCCAAGGAGAAGGCCCTGGGAGTGCTGCTGGGCAGCAAGTTCTGCATGGGACAGCAATGTGCCCTGGGGGCCAAGAGGGACAATGGGGTCCTGGGCTGCATGCAGAGGAGTGTGGCCAGCAGAGCCAGGGAGGTTCTCCTCCCCCTCTACTCTGCCCTGCTGAGGCCTCACCCGGAGTATTGCATCCAGCTCTGGGCTCCCCAGGTCAGGAGGGACAGGGATCTGCTGGAGAGAGGCCAAGGGAGGGCTGCAAGGATGCTGAAGGGACTGCAGCACTGCCTGGGGAGGAGAGGCTGAGAGCCCTGGGGCTGTGCAGCCTGGAGAGGAGAAGGCTGAGAGGGATCTGATCAATGTCTATCAATAGCTGAGGGCTGGGGGTCAGGTAGGAGGGGACAGGCTCTGCTCAGCTGCACCCTGGGATAGGACAAGGAGCAATGGATGGATACTCCAGCACAGGAGGTTCCACCTCAACAGGAGGAGGAACTTCTTCCCTGTGAGGCTCCCAGAGCCCTGGAGCAGGCTGCCCAGAGAGGTTGTGGAGTCTCCTGCTCTTCTCTGGAGCCTTTCCAGCCCCCTCTGGATGTGTTCCTGTGTGACCTGTGCTGGATTCTGTGGTGCTGCTCTGGCAGGGGCTGGTCTGGGTGATCCTTGGAGGTCCCTTCCAAGCCCTGCCGCGCTGCGAGCCTGCGCGCTGCCGCCCAGCTGCGGAGTCAGGGATGTTAAGCTCCCCGTGCAGTGCCAGCTTCTCCCTGACGGGGCTCTGCCTTTCTCCCCAGACCCAAACGTGCTCTTCCTGGTGGACTCTCTGATCTATGGGAAGGAGGACAGTGACATCCTGCTGGTGTGCCCTCTGACCGACCCGGACGTCTCCAATTTCACGCTGCGGAGGTGCGACGGCCGGCGCCTGCCCCGGAACATGACCTTCGTGCCCAACCCCCCAGAAGGGCATCGTCATCAAGAACGTCCAGAGGGCCTTCAAGGGCTGCTACCAGTGCTTGGCCGTGCACAATGGGGTTGAAAAGATATCAGAGAACATCTTCCTCAATGTCAGGCCAGGTAACACAGGATTGTTTTCTTTTTCCCTTGTGGAGCTCCTGATTTTGCCTTTCCCCTCCCAGGAGCTGATGAAGTGCTGTGTGCTGTGAGCCCCTCGTGCAGGAAGGCTCTGGAGGGGCTGGAAGGTGTCCAGAGAAGGGCCACGAGCAGGAGCAGAGGGCTGGAGCTGCTCTGCTCTGAGGACAGACTGAGGGAGTTGGGGTTGTGCAGGCTGGAGAAGAGAAGGCTCTGAGGAGACCTCATTGTGGCCTTGCAGGATCTGCAGGGGGCTCCAAGCAAGCTGGGGAGGGACTTTTGAGGGTGTCAGGGAGGGATAGGACTGGGGGGATGGAGCAGAACTAGAAATGGGTAGATTCAGCTTGGATGTGAGGAAGAAGTTGTTCCCCAGGAGGGTGGTGAGAGCCTGGCACAGGTTGCCCAGGGAGGTGGTGGAAGCCTCATCCCTGGAGGTGTTTGCAGCCAGGCTGGAGGTGGCTGTGAGCAACCTGCTGCAGTGTGAGGTGTCCCTGCCCATGGCAGGGGGTTGGGGACTGGCTGAGCCTTGAGGTCCCTTCCAGCCCTGACACTTCTGTGATTCTATAGTCAAAAGCCATCTCCTGTAGACTGAAAGAGTTCATAAGGTCCTGCCCTTGTCCTGGGGGGGTCTGGAGGTGCTGATCTCCTCTTTTCCTGCTCAAAGGCTCTTGCACACCAGAGGATTGCTGTGTGGCACCTGTGGGTGCTGCAGGCTGCCCCAGTGTAGTTGCTGGCCCTGGAAGGCTTCGTGTGGGCAAATGGACCTTTTGCCCCTCTGGCTTGTGGCTGTGCTGAGCAGGTTTGGTCCTGCTCACTGCCATTTTCTGTTCCTGGTGATTTCCAGGGGGTGGTTTTATCTTCACCATTCTAGGAAAAGTGAACTGTGCTGTTAAGCTTTGAGGACAAACCAGCAGCCTGAGGTCTGGGCGGGCGAGGTGGAGATCTGGGTGCCTGACTCACGTGTCTGTTGCCCACAAGTGACAGCAGCAGGAACTGGTTGAGGAAGGATTGAGTGGAGAGGCAGAACCTGGGGGAATGGAGAGGCCTTTTATGTCTGTATGAGTGAGGATGGGCACAACAGCATCCATGTGCCAAGGTGATGAGGAGGAGGAAAGCTTTGTGGCTGAGCTGCCAGATGCATTCAAACCTGTCATGACCCCCTACACTTGACCTTCACATGCCCCTGTGCCCTGGTTGTGTCTGGGCCTTTTGGAGCCTGTGGTCACCCTGTGTGTCAGGAATTGTCATTAATCCACTGTATAACTACCCAGGAGAGCAGTGGAGGGAGCAGGTCAGCAAGCCAGGCTGGCTCAGCATTTCCTCAGGAGCAAGGAAATGACTTTGTTCTCCACATGGCTCTGGGGCTCTTTGGGTGAACTAACTTCTTGCTGCAGCTGAGAAGGTCTCCACTAAGGTGTGTGCAATGCAAAGGCTACAGGGAGGTCTGGAGAGGCACCATCCCCATCCATGCAGATCACACAGTGTAGGTGATCTGCTGGAGAGCAGCCCCAAGGAGAAGGAGCTGGGAGTGCTGCTGGGCAGCAAGTTCTGCATGGGACAGCAATGTGCCCTGGGGGCCAAGAGGGACAATGGGGTCCTGGGCTGCATGCAGAGGAGTGTGTCCAGCAGAGCCAGGGAGGTTCTCCTCCCCCTCTGCTCTGCCCTGCTGAGACCTCACCTGGAATATGGCATCCAGTTCTGGGATCCCCAGGTCAGGAGGGACAGGGATCTGCTGGGGAGAGGCCAAGGGAGGGCTGCAAGGATGCTGAAGGGACTGCAGCACTGCCTGGGGAGGAGAGGCTGAGAGCCCTGGGGCTGTGCAGTCTGGAGAGGAGAAGGCTGAGAGGGATCTGATCAATGTCTATCAATAGCTGAGGGCTGGGGGTCAGGAGGGAGGGGACAGGCTCTGCTCAGCTGCACCCTGGGATAGGACAAGGGGCAATGGATAGAAACTCCAGCACAGGAGGTTCCACCTCAGCATGAGGAGGAACTTCTTCCCTGTGAGGCTCCCAGAGCCCTGGAGCAGGCTGCCCAGAGAGGTTGTGGAGTCTCCTGCTCTGGAGCCTTTCCAGCCCCATCTGGATGTGTTCCTGTGTGACCTGTGCTGGATTCCGTGGTGCTGCTCAGGCAGGAGGATTGGACTGGGTGATCTCCTCAGGTCCCTTCCAGCCCCTAACAGCCTGTGAGCGACTTTCTGCCACTCCCCAGCCCTGCCCTGCCAGCCCGGGCAGTGTTTACTTGCAGCCCTTCTCCAAACAATGAGAAGCTTTATGACCTTTTTGCCTTTCGTTTTCCCTTCTTTTGGGTTGTCCATGGATGTTTCTGGTCGGGGAGAACAAAGCAGTGCCTCCTGCACTGCCTTCCTCCTGTCTCTTGGGTACTGCTGAATGCCAGGGGAAGAGGTTTTTTCACATGGGAGCCTCTCTCTCTGAAGGGAACAAACAGGTTTCTTTGTTCTCTTCCATGGCTGCTTCCAGCATGAGGCAAACCTTGCTGCAGTGTGAACGAGCGGCTGAGATGGGTGACGTCCCCCTCAGCTTTGTGTGAGTTCACTGAGGCAACTACAAAGCCTGTGTCAGAGGCAGGAAGAGAGTCTGGAAGACCTTCTTCCATGCTGGCATTCAGAGTTTGAAAGTGAGTCTTCCTGCATCAAAAAAAGCCCTGGTGGGAGGTTCATAAACGAGGAGAGGCTGGAGAGAGGATGGCGACAACAGAAACAAGCTGTGAAGGGAACAGAGCCGGAGAGCTGTGTGGAGCTAAGAGCACAAGAGTCCTCAGATGGAGTCAGCTGTTGTCAAAAGCCACCCAGAAACTGGACAGGGCTACAGTTAGCCCACAGTTAGCTGCTTGTAGCCAGGCACCTCCTTGGGTGATAAACCTGTCCAGAGTCTTGGCTCCAGCCGCCACGGTGAGCTGTGGCTGTGAGGAGAGGAACTGCTGAAGCCCTTCAGCTGGACCTGATGCAGCAGCTCCAGGGGAGGGCCACAAAAATGCTCAGGGGGTTGGAGCAGCTCTGCTAGGAGGCCAGGCTGAGGGAGCTGGGGGTGTTCAGCCTGGAGAAGAGAAGGCTCCAGGGAGACCTAAGAGCAGCCTGCCAGGAGCTGGAGGGAGTACGGGAAGGAAGGAGAGAGACTGTTTACAAAGGCCTGCAGGGACAGGACCGGGGCAATGGCTGCAAACTAGAGCAGAGCAGACTGAGATTGGATGTGAGGAACAAGTTCTGCACCAGGAGGGTGGTGGAACACTGGAAGAGGTTGCCCAGGGAGGTGGTTGGGGCCCCATCCCTGGAGATATTCAAGGTGAGGCTGGACAGGGCTCTGGGCAACCTGATCTGGTTGAGGATGTCCCTGCTGAGTGCAGGGGGGTTGGACTGGGTGGCCTTTGGAGGTCCTTTTCAACCCTTTCCATTCTGTGGTTCTACCTCTCCTTTGTAGGCTGACCCTCAGGGGGGTTTCAGGGACCTGCTGGAGAGCACTTGGGGCCCACTGTCACATTTGTGATTGAAAGCTGCAGTTGGTGGCAGCCTGTGGCTCTTCACTGCCTGGTCCTCACCCTGTGTGCAGCTCCAGAGTGCAACTTTTTCATTGCTGTCCTGTCATGAATCACCTTAGGGGTGGTTCAGCCTCCTTCACGTTTCTTCATGCCCGATGCTGTGCCCTAGCAGGTTATCACCTGCCTGCAAGTGCCGCTTGGGGGGGGACTGGAGCAGAAATGTGCTCATGTGGAGGAGCAGCTCTGCGATGTGTCACCCGGAACTGGGATTCCTCTCTCTCTGGGGCCTGAAATCCTCTTGGAAAGTGCAGGAGTGCTGGGGTTTATCCCTCCCCCGCCACAAGAAGCTGTGAAGCAAAGGGGAAGTAACTCACTTCGTTTGTTTTCCAGTTCACAAATCTCTTCCTGTCATCACTTATCCAAGAGCTACGAGCTCCTCAAGGAAGGGGAGATTTCGAGGGACAGCATCATCACAGACGTGGACAGCAGTGTGCAAGCGAGCTGGATTGCTCCAAAGCATGGGGTGAGTCCCTTGGGCTGGGGGGAGTCCCTTAAGCTGTGTCATGCATGCCTCACTACACAAACTCTGCAGACATTCACAGGCTGGTGCCAGGTCCTGCACCTGGCCTGGAACAATCCTCACTGTCAGCACAGGCTGGGGGGAGGGGGTGGCAGAAAGCAGCCCTGAGGAAAAGGACTTGGGGGTGCTGGTGGATGAGAGGCTGGCCAGGAGCAGGCAGTGTGAGACTGCAGCACAGAAGGCAAATCACAGCCTGGGCTGCATCCAAAGCAGTGTTGCCAGCAGGGCCAGAGAGGGGATGCTGACACTTTGCTCTGCTGAGACCTCACCTGCAGTGCTGTGTGCAGCTCTGGGGCTCTCAACATAGGAAGGACCTGGACCTGATGGAGAGGGTCCAGAGGAGGGCCATGAAAATGCTCAGGGGGTTGGAGCAGCTCTGCTGCAAGGACAGGCTGAGGGAGCTGGAGGTGTGCAGCCTGGAGAAGAGAAGGCTCTGAGGAGACCTAATAGCAGCCTGCCAGGACCTGAAAGGGCTGCACGAGGGTTGCAGAGAGACTGTCTGCAAAGGCCTGCAGGGACAGGACCAGGGGCAATGGTTTGAAATGAGAGCAGAGCAGACTGAGACTGGATGTGAGGAACAAGTTCTGCACCAGGAGAGTGCTGGAACACTGGAACAGGTTGCCCAGGGAGGTGGTTGAGGCTCATCCCTGGAGATATTGAAGGTGAGGCTGGACAGGGCTCTGGGCAGCCTGATCTAGTGGAGCATGTCCCTGCTGAGTGCAGAGGGGTTTGGTTGGACTGGGTGAGCCCTGGAGGCTCCTTCCAGCCCAGCCCATTCTGTGATAGCTGCTGCTGTCTTGGTTTGGATTTGTTGCTTTTCCAAAGGTCCCACAGACTGCAGAGGGGGCAGCAGCTGCCCCATGCCCTCATGGAGAGCTGGGATAAGAAAGCCTCTGGCAGGGCTTTTATTCCCAAAGGGAAAACAAAGAATTCAAAGTTAGGCTCCTCAGTGTGAAGCTCAGGTGACCTCTGTTGGGCTGCCTTCAACTGGGAGGCCTGGAGTGCCTTCCACCTCCCATTGCAGTCCATGGGGGCTGCAAATCCCAGCGTCATGGACTGCAAATTACACATTCTAGTGGCTGCCATCACCCCAGTGAGATACCTGCTAATTAGCAGGGGGCTGTGTGTGACAGGAATAGTGGTGAGCATTCCCAGGCATGATTAATTCATTGGAATTACACTGGGTGGCTCACTGGCTGGGAGGGAGGCACTGGCAAAGGAACCACTGAGCTGGCTTCTGCCTGCTGTGATGGATGAACTTCACTGCCTGGCATCACCCAATGAAATCATTGGCAGGCTGAGTGCTCCAGGAGAGTTTGTCACTGGCAGCACAGCTCTCCTGCAGGCAAGGAGCAGAGAGATTCCCTCCCGGGGCCAGAGCAGCGTGCTGCCAGCTCTGCCTTTGGAAACCAGCAGCACTCCCTGGGCTGGCTTTTGTAAGGACCCTCCTTGGGCTGCTGGCTGTGGCCTGAAACTGGAATGGGTTAAGAGCCCTTGGGAGAAAAAACCCTGTCAGTAAGTCTGTGTACACTTCCATGCCAGTTGGCTGCTCCTCTGCTGCTGCTGGTAGTGACCAGAGTGCAGGAGCCAGAGTCATGGATGGAAGCAAAAAGCCCACACAAAAGGCTGCTGTGATGTTTGGATCAATCACTTCTCCTTGAGCAGAGAGCACAGGGGGGGCTGCTCCCTGGGGCTGCCCAGGCCACGCTGAGCTAATCTGCTGCCTCTGACAGAGCTGCTCTCACTAAGTGCTCCCAGCCCACAGCTCCCAAAGTTGAGGAGCTCTTAATGACATGAAGGCAGCGTGGGACATCCAGATGGGGCTTCTGGTCCTGTGCCAAGGTCAAGTGCAAGTCCTTCATCTGAGAGCATCATCCCTTCTCTCATTTCCCTCTGTTGTCTTTGCTCAGGGTGGTGAAACTGGGCCCCCCCTGCAGCTGGGGGCTCTCTCACTTTGATGTTGTGAGTAGCAGCCCTCAGGAAAGCATTCATGACCAAATCAGTTTGTTTGACCTTTCTGGCAAACAGCAGGGTCTGGGGGCTGGGGGCTGGGGGCTGCTGTCTTTTGGATGCTGGGTATCACATTAAATGCTGTGCTGGAACAGAATTCATGTTTCAATAAATCATAGAATCAATTGTCAGGGTTGGAAGGGACCTCAAAGATCATCCAGTTCCAACCCCCCTGCCATGGGCAGGGACACCTCACACTGCAGCAGGTTGCTCACAGCCACATCCAGCCTGGCTGCAAACACCTCCAGGCATGAGGCTGCCACCACCTCCCTGGGCAGCCTGTGCCAGGCTCTCACCACCCTCATGGGGAACAACTTCTTCCTCACATCCAATCTCAATCTCCCCACTTCCAGTTTTGCTCCATCCCCCCCATTCCTATCCCTCCCTGACACCCTCAAAAGTCCCTCCCCAGCTTTCCTATAGCCCCCTGCAGATCCTGGAAGGCCACAATGAGGTCTCCTCAGAGCCTTCTCCTCTCCAGACTGCACAACCCCAACTCCCTCAGTCTGTCCTCACAGCAGAGCAGCTCCAGCCCTCTGCTCCTCCTCGTGGCCCTTCTCTGGACACCTTCCAGCACCTCCAGAGCCTTCCTGGCACAGAGGCTCCAGAACTGGACCCAGAGCTGCAGCTGTGGTCTCAGCAGAGTGGAGCAGAGGGGCAGAATCCCCTCCCTGGCCCTGCTGGCCACACTTCTCTTGCTGCAGCCCAGGCTCTGCTTGGCTCTCTGGGCTGCAAGTGCTCCCTGCTGGCTCCTGCTGAGCTTCTCCTCCCCCAGCACCCCCAGGTCCTTTTCTCCAGGGCTGCTCTGAAGCCAGTCCCTGCCCAGCCTGTGTTGGTGCCTGGGATTGCCCTGCCTTGCAGGGCCTTGCACAATTCCATTTTGTCCTGAATGAGAGGAAAACAGCCAAAGCCCCAAAGGCTTCTTCCTTTTTGCCTGGTGTAACTGTGAAGTTCTCCCCACTTGTGCAGCTCCTGAGATGTGCTGCAAGCAAGCACCACCACCAACAGGGAAACTGCTACTGGTGGTTATTACAGCTCAGGAGAATCAAAATTGAGCTGAGAAGATTCAATTTAATGCAGAAGCTCTTGGAACCTCCAAGAATTGAAATCATTGTACTGGAAAATCATAACAAGTCCCAAGCCTGGTTTAATCAATGTAAATTCTGCACTTGGGCAGAACCTGAAGTGAACAGCTCCAAGCAATTCTTTTCCCATGCATGTGGAGCCCCAGAGCCATGTTACACTTCATGCTTGGAGCACAGAAGGAGATTTCCAATTCTGAAATGAATAAATCTTGATAGTAATTAACAAACCTTTGTTGGTGCCATGGGCAGTGGCACTGAGTGCAGCCTCAGCAGGGTTGCTGATGACACCAGGCTGTGTGGTGCAGCTGACACCTGGAGGGAAAGATCCATCCAGAGGGACCTGGACAGGCTGCAGAGCTGGGCCCAGGACAACCTCAGGAGGTTCAAAAAGACCAAGGGCAAGGCCCTGCAGCTGGGCAGGGCAATCCCAGGCCCAAACAGGCTGGGCAGGGACTGGCTGGAGAGCAGCCCTGGAGAAAATGCCTGGGGGTGTGGGGGGGAGGGGAGAGAAGCTCCACAGGAGCCAGCAGGGAGCACTTGCAGCCCAGAGTGGCCAGCAGGGCCAGGGAGGGGATTCTGCCCCTCTGCTCTGCTCTGCTGAGACCACAGCTGGAGCTCTGGGTCCAGTTCTGGAGCCTCAGGGCCAGGAAGGCTCTGGAGGGCTGGGAAGGTGTCCAGAGAAGGGCCACGAGGAGGAGCAGAGGGCTGGAGCTGCTCTGCTGAGGACAGACTGAGGGAGTTGGGGTTGTGCAGGCTGGAGAGGAGAAGGCTCTGAGGAGACCTCATTGTGGCCTTTCAGGATCTGCAGGGGGCTCCAAGCAAGCTGGGGAGGGACTTTTGAGGGTGTCAGGGAGGGATAGGACTGGGGGGGATGGAGCAAAACTAGAAATGGGTAGATTGAGATTGGATGTGAGGAAGAAGTTGTTCCCCATGAGGGTGGTGAGAGCCTGGCCCAGGCTGCCCAGGGAGGTGGTGGAAGCCTCACCCCTGGAGGTGTTTGCAGCCAGGCTGGATGTGGCTGTGAGCAACCTGCTGTGGTGTGAGGTGTCCCTGCCCATGGCAGGGGGGTTGGGACTGGCTGAGCCTTGAGGTCCCTTCCATCCCTGACAATTACTCTCTGAAAGTCAATCCCCAGTGGTCATTTTGCATCCAGCCCTCGAGCTAGGAGCATTGGTAGTGCAAATAAAACCTTCTGTTGCTTCCTCACCTTCCTGGAGGGTAGATCTGCATCCCGAGTGAGCTGGGTGACCTTGGGCAAGTCCATTGTTCATTCCTCACACACTCACACAGCCTGAGGAATGCAGGGGAGGGGGCAGGGCTTAGGAAGGAGCCATTCTCTCCCCAGCCAGCCCATCACACCCCTGTTTTGGGCTGGACTGATCCTAGTGAGCAGGTTCCTCGTGCTGCTGGCACCTCCTTGCTGGGGGAGGTGATGAATATTAATGAGTCAAATCATAATTGCTGCTTCTATTTTTAATTTCTCCAGGAAAGCGGCTGCATCCACAGTGCTCCAGATGCTAACTGTGGTTGGTTTCTTTGGTTTGTGTTTCTGTGTGTGTTGTGCTGGCTTCCCCCTCCCCGGCAGACCGTTCGAAGCAAGAGCAGGAATTGGGGAGACTATGGCTACGAGAGCAAGCTGACGCTCAGCATCCGCGCCGGGGTGGCGTCCGCGACTCGGGGGAGTTCACCTGCCAGCAGGAAACCCTTTTGGGAGAGCCAATGCCACAGTGACCTTGAGAGCACTAGGTAAAGAGTTCCTGCAGCAATTGAACTCTCTGGAGAGCTGGGGGGGAGGGTGGAAAGGGAAGAAACTCCGGGGGTTGGCTCGATGAGCTCTTTGGGGCCCTTCCAAGCCCTGACATCCTCTGGGCTGAGCTCTGGGGACACTTCCTCCTTCCATCTCCCTCAGCCAGACCTGAGGGAGTGGAGTTGCTTACACCATCTGATCAACTAAACCATGGCACTGAGTGCCTCATCCAGTTCCTTCCTAAACACCTCCAGGGATGGGGACACCACCACCTCCCTGGGCAGCACATTCCAAGGGCCAATCTCTCTTGCTGGGAAGAATTTCTTCCTAACATCCAGCCCAAACCTCCCCTGGCACAGCTTGAGACTGTGTCCTCTGGTGCTGGTGCTGGGTACCTGGGAGAAGAGACCAACCCCTACCTGGCTACAGCCTCCCTGCAGGTAGTTGTAGAGATCAAGAAGGTCTCCCCTGAGGCCTCCTCTCCTCCAGGCTAAGCAAGCCCAGCTCCCTCAGCCTCTCCCCCCAGGGCTGTGCTCCAGACCCCTCCCCACCTTTGTTGCCCTTCTCTGGGCACACTCCAGCATCTCAACATCTCTCCTAAGCTGAGGGGCCAGAGTTTGGGTGATAGGTTGGACCTGATGATTCTCCAAGGTCTTTCCAACCGTTAATTCTACTCTGTTGTACTCTAAGGTTGCTGCTGACTGGTGCCATATGGGATGGCTAGGAAGTGTTTGTGGTGTGTGTGGGCTGCTTCCATTTCTCTAAGCCTTTGCACATTGCTGGAATGTGATTGTGAGAACAAGCACCCAGCAGTGTGTTGCCATCTCCCCTGTTTGCCTCACCTTCCTGGTTTGAATTTGAAATTGAACTCAGTCTTAACTGGGTAAACATCCCTGCTGAGGCAGGCTGAGGGAGCTGGGGCTCTGAGCTTGGGGCCAGAGCAGCCTGAGGGTGCCTCCTTGCTGGGGGTAAAGGTGTGCAGGGCTGGAGCCAGGCTCTGCTCAGGGATGGCCAAGCACAGCACAAGGGGCACTGGGGGCAAGCTGGAGCAGAGGAGGTGCCAGGGGAACAGAAGGGAAACTTTGTCCCTGTGAGGGTGGCAGAGCCTGGAGCAGGCTGCCCAGAGAGGTTGTGCGAGTCCTGCTCTGGAGCCTTTCCAACCCACCTGGATGTGCTCTGTGTGCCCTGCCCTGGGTGGTGCTGCTCTGGCAGGGGGGTTGGGCTGGATGATCTCTGGAGGTCTCTTCCAACCCCTTACACTCTGTGATTCTGTGATGAACAGAGCAAGCAATTTACCTTTGCCTCCTACTCTCCCTGTGCCTAAGCAGTTTGGGAGCCCCAAGCAGAAAGCTTATCTTCAGTAGCTGCCTTCCAAGCACAGGAGGCTTCACTGCCATCGTGTCAGCTGGGTTTTGCTTGGAAGCTGCCTCTGTCCCTCTCTTTCAAATGGTGCTGTGAGGAGCACTGCAGTGTGCACAAGGAGAGAAACTTTATTGACCTCCTGTGAAGTAATTATGAGGAGGGAAGCAGCTTTTGGCTTACCTCTTTAACAGGATGTTGGAGTGAATACACAGTTTGTGAGGAGGATGTTAATTCTAGACCCTGTCTTCCCACTCGAGTCAGGTAGGTATTTATGGGCTTAAATTAAGGATCACAAAGGTGATCCAGGGCTGGAGCAGCTCTGCTGTCAGCACAGGCTGAGGGAGCTGGGGGTGTGCAGCCTGCAGAAGAGAAGGCTCTGGGGGGACTCAGAGCTGCCTGCCAGGACCTGAGGGGATCCTGCAGGAAGGCTGCAGAGGGACTTCTCCTCAGGGTGTCTGCAGACAGGCAAGGGGCAATGGTTTGAAGCTGAGGCAGAGCAGGGTTAGAGTGGAGCTGAGGAAAGAAGTGGTTCAGCAGGAGGCTGCTGAGCTCTGTCCCAGGCTGCCCAGGGAGACTGTGGCTGCCTCCTGCCTGGGGGTGCTGAAGGCCAGGCTGGATGAGGCCTTGAGCAGCTGAGTGTAGCTGAGAGGTGTCCCTGGGCATGGTGTGGAGCTTGGAGGAGCTCTGAGCTCCCTTCCAGCCATTCCATGATTCTGTGGAACCCACCAGCCATCGCTTCCACAGGTTTTGGATCACATCTCTCAACAGTGAGCTCCCTCCCTCTCTCCCTCCCTCTTCTTGTTTGATAAGAGACTCACTTAGAGGCTGCTGTGCATTAGCTTGGGTGACACACAGTGCCTGAGCTGCTGAAACCTGCGTGTTGACAAGTAAGGGCAATAAAGGACATGATGGTTATAGTTAATAAGATCATTCTGAAGATGTGGCCCTCCAGGATCTGCAGGGGGCTCCAAGCAAGCTGGGGAGGGACTTTTGAGGGTGTCAGGGAGGGATAGGACTGGGGGGGATGGAGCAAGACTAGAAATGGGGAGATTGAGATTGGATCTCAGGAAGAAGTTGTTTCCCCATGAGGGTGGTGAGAGCCTGGCACAGGCTGCCAGGGAGGTGGTGGAAGCCTCATGCCTGGAGGTGTTTGCAGCCAGGCTGGCTGGGCTTGTGTGAGCAACTGCTGCAGTGTGAGGTGTCCCTGCCCATGGCAGGGGGGTTGGGACTGGCTGATCCTTGAGGTCCCTCCAACCCTGACGCTCTGTGATTCTGAGTCTGCATAGTTGGCCATAAGACTTCAGTCCTTCCCATGCAAAGGGGGGTGGCTGAGGGAAGGGCAGAGCTCCATCCTTTTCCTTTTCAAACCTTTCTTTGACTCCTGCAGCATTGTTTGGTTGCCTTCCCTGGGAACTTCAAGAGAAGAGAAGTGTTGAGCTGTGTGGGGGTTGAAATTCCCCCTGCCCCCCAGCATCCCTTTGGAGGTCAGATCTTCAGCAGAGCAGCGGAGGGTTGAGTGCCCCTAATCTTTCCCTGCCTTTGGTGGGGTAGAGCTCAGAGCAGCAGGGAATAATTTTTCCCTCTTTTTTTTTTTGATAACAGGAGAGTCTAAAATCCTATATAAAAGACTGAAAATAGGTGAAGAATGAAAGCAAATCTGTTCCCAAAGGGGAGTGATATGAAAGCTTTTATGTAAGAGGAGGGAAAGTTCTTTAACTACAGAAAGAATCTTAGAACTCCTGCATATGCAAATCTGCCTTTAAAAGGGTGGACTTTGAGGTTGGGGACTAAAATAGAGCATGGGCTTGTAAAAAGGAGAGAATTAAAGTAACAGGGTTGTGTTTAATGGAATGCTTAAGGAAAAATGCCAGGGAAAACCTGGAGCCTTTCACAGCATCTTAGGGTTTGGAAGGGGCCTCAAAAGATCACCCAGTCCAACAGCCCCTGCAGAGCAGGGGCACCCAGGGCAGGGCACACAGAACACATCCAGGTGGGCTTGGGAAGGCTCCAGAGCAGGAGACTCCACAACCTCTCTGGGCAGCCTGCTCCAGGGCTCCTTTTTGAGATACTTTTCTCTCCTCACTCTCTCAGATTTGACTGGAAATCAACTCTGTCTTTGGATACCTTTCATCATTCTGGTCGAGCTGCCTGTGTTTACCTGAGCGATGCCAGCTCCCTGCATCCTGGGAAGCCAGAGTATGGCCCTGTGAGGGTGCTGAGACCTGGCACAGGCTGCCCAGGCAGGCTGTGGCTGCCTGCTCCCTGGGGGTGTTCAAGGCCAGGCTGGATGAGGCCTTGAGCAGAGGTGCCTGGGCATGGTGGGAGGTTGGAGGAGATGAGCCCTGAGCTCCCTTCCAGACTGAGCCATTCTACTGGAGAGATCTAGGACTGCATCACTGTCACCTTAATGTAGTGTAGCCTAAAGGTTTCACAAGAAATATGTGTGGGTTTAGAACCCAGAACTGTCTCAGTTGGGAAAGACCTCTTCAGGTCCTTGAGCTCAACAGCAGCACGTTGGCACATTGGGGAAATTTCCTGCTGCTTTTGTCGGTCAAACAATTCATCCAGCTACAAACAGCTTCTGCAGCTGAGTGTCAGGGGCTGATGCACAAGGATGAACTCTTGTTTGCAGGCTCTTGGGGCTGGTTTTTGGGTCGAAGTCACCATCACTGGAGGTGCCCAGGAGGAGATGGATGGGGTGCTTGGTGCCATGGTCTAGTTGATTAGATGGGGCTGGGTGATAGGTTGGACTGGATGATCTCGAAGATCTCTTCCACCTGGCCTGGCCTATTCTATTCTATTCTATCTATTCTAATCTATTCTAAGTAGCAGAGGAGAGGGGGGGAGGGGGGAAAGCTCTCTGTGAAGGAACTAAAAATCTGTCCAGTTCCGATTCAATTCCTCTGTTTGTTTCTGATGCTGGGGAGCATGTCAAAGCTTACCTGCCTGCTGTGAGTCTGCTTCATCCTTTCCTCCAAAGCATCTGTCAAGTGCTCTGGCAGCTCCATATGCTTTCACCAAGCCCCACTGGTTCTGGCTTTCCAAGCTCAGGTGCCCAGCTGGCCACACAGTGGTTTGCTTACTAGGCAGTGAGGAGGAGGAAGGGATGTGAGGCTTGCTTTTGGGCTAAAACTCAGGCGCTCTCGGTAAATGTGCTGC
This sequence comes from Colaptes auratus, assembly GCA_015227895.2. NCBI lineage: Eukaryota > Metazoa > Chordata > Aves > Piciformes > Picidae > Colaptes > Colaptes auratus. The sequence continues at coordinate 4,494,852 of CM037643.1, forward strand.
CTTGTAACTGCAGTCTGCCTGTCACATTGCTCTAATCCCTCATGAGTGGTGTGGGAGGGCTGAGAGGAATTTGTCTGTGCAGAGCAGAATAATCCTGAAGCCTGATGAGTTATCATTGAATTAAACTCAACCCTGCCCGAGGATGCTGCCTCGTGAGAGTTGGGGTTGGAGCTGCACGGTGACTAATGGCAGCTGCCAAAGGGAAGACTAAGACCCAGCAGCAGCTGAACAGAAAATGCCTCAGTTTAAGGCAATTGGTATCCAGACCTCTGGATTAGCACACTTATTCCCCCCCTCTAATTACACTTTTAATAACTTCATTGTAAATGTAATAGCTAATTACACTTGACAAAGGAACTTTAAAGACTCCAGGATGTTGTCATCAATGATCAATTTGTCTTGTCTGGGTGTTTTTTCCCTCACTGTTTCTTTGTACCAGACAGCTAGCAGCTAGATCTGTTGGGAAAGAAATGCAAACACTTGAGGAGAATCAAACACAGTCCTGCATTCCTCTGTGACCTGTGCTGCATTCTGTGGGCCTGCTTCTGGCTGGGGGGGGTTGGACTGGATGATCTCTTTGGGTCCCTTCCAACCCTAACATCCTGTGAGCCTGTGAGAACAGCAAACAGAGGGGATTATCACCAGGAGATGGAAGGATTTCTGTTAAGGCACTCAACCAAAGCTGCTTAAGTCCTGTCCTCCTCTCTGTCTCTAGTTAGTGGCCTGGTTTTGCCAGGTGAGGGTTCAAGTTCTGCTTTGTAGGAGATGGAGGTTTCCTGTTTACAGCGGGATGTTTGATTACTAATCTTGAAGCAGTCTAAGTGCTTGGGGGTTGGTCTCTTCCCCAGGCAAGCAGCACCAGAACAAGAGGACACAGTATCAGCTGTGGCAGGGGAAGTTTAGGCTGGGGGTGAGGAGAAAGTTCTTCCAGCAAGAGAGATTGGCCCTTGGGATGTGCTGCCCGGGAGGTGGTGGAGTCCCCATCCTGGAGGTGTTTAGGAAGAGCTGGCTGAGGCCCTTGGTGCCATGGTTGAGTTGATCAGATGGTGCGGGGTGAGGGAGGGTTGGACTGGGGATCTCCATCCTGGTTAATTCTGTTCTCTTCGTCCTCTCAGCCAAAGGCTTTGTCCGCTTGTTGGCAACAATGAACACCACAATAGACATCAATGCAGGACCAGAATGGCAACTAAAAGTTGAGTATGAGGCATACCCAAGCCAAAGGAGGAAGTCTGGATGTACATGAATGAGACCTGCAGAACTCCTCAGACCACTAGTCAAGTTCAAGACTGTGGGCAATAAAGTAACGCCAGAGTGCCTGCAGGTGCTGTTGATTTCACCTTGGGAGCAGCAAGTTCTAAGGAGCCTGCTCTGGGAAGAGGGGAAGGGACTATGGTGAGAAAATGGTGATGATAAAAAGATCTTGTCCTGTGCCTGCTGGGTCAGAGTCTGCTAACCTCGATTTTGAGCAGCTAGGGCTGAGCACACCCCTGAGGAGCAGCATGGCACGTCCCCAGGGCTGCCTGCAAGATGCTACTCCTGCCACTGGGGCAGAACCAGGAATTGCAAGTGGTTATGTGGGGGAGACTCCTCCACCACCCCAGCAGAGCCAGTGCTTGGCCAAGAGCTTTTCACTTTTATTTCTGCCATGCACTGTTCTTTCTGAACCAAAAAATCCAGTGAAGCCTTTGGAACTAGCACAGGTGTGACCTGCCTGGGCTCCCTCCTCGGTGAGAAAGCATCAGGCGGTGGTGTGGATGTGGGGCAGAGCCATCCCAGGCACCAAACAGCCTGGGCAGGGATGGCTGGAGAGCAGCCCTGGAGAAAAGGCCTTGGGGGTGCTGGGGGAGGAGAAGCTCAACAGGAGCCAGCAGGGAGCACTTGCAGCCCAGAGAGCCAAGCAGAGCCTGGGCTGCAGCAAGAGAAGTGTGGCCAGCAGGGCCAGGGAGGGGATTCTGCCCCTCTGCTCCACTCTGCTGAGACCACAGCTGGAGCTCTGGGTCCAGTTCTGGAGCCCTCTGTGCCAGGAAGGCTCTGGAGGTGCTGGAAGGTGTCCAGAGAAGGGCACGAGGAGGAGCAGAGGGCTGGAGCTGCTCTGCTGTGAGGACAGACTGAGGGAGCTGGGGTTGTGCAGTCTGGAGAGGAGAAGGCTCTGAGGAGACCTAATTGTGGCCTTCCAGGATCTGCAGGGGGCTCCAAGCAAGCTGGGGAGGGACTTTGGAGGGTGTCAGGGAGTGATAGGACTGGGGGGGATGGAGCAAAACTAGAAATGGGGAGATTGAGATTGGCTGTGAGGAAGAAGTTGTTCCCCATGAGGAGTGAGAGCCTGGCACAGGCTGCCCAGGGAGGTGGTTGAGGCCCCCTCCCTGGAGGTGTTTAAGCCCAGGCTGGATGAGGCTCTGGCCAGCCTGATCTAGTGTAGGGTGTCCCTGCCCATGGCAGGGGGTTGGAACTAGATGATCCCTGTGGTCCCTTCCAACCCTGACATACTCTGATCCTATGATCTGAGAGTCAGGAGTGGCTAAACCTTTGGGTGCTGTGGGGCAAGGGCAGTTGTAGGGCAGGAGCAGTAAGGGTCTGCACAGCAGTGCTAGTGTTTCTCTCCTTTAGCCTCTTTAGCAGGTTGGGAGCTGCACTAATGCTTGGTTTTGGGCTTTTCCCTTCACAGTTACACAAGTGAACTTCACCTCCCCCCCAACCGGATGAAGGGCACAGAAGGAGGCATTTACACATTCTTTGTGTCCAACTCTGATGCCAGCTCCTCTGTAAATTCAATGTCTATGTGAAAAGTAAGTGAAAGTGAAACAGCTGAAGTGATTTCATTGCCACACTCAGTGTGTTTGGTGCAACACAATTGTATGCAGAAGATGTCCAGCGTGGTTCAGCTGCCTGGGGGAAGCATGTGCTGGGGAAAACTCCTGAGATGCCAAGGTCTGGAAGTGCAGAGCACTTGAAACAAATCCACCTGCTACCCACTGTGACCTTATGTGTGCTCCTGAGGCTCCCAGAGGGCATCCAGGTAGTTTAAGAGGGGGGAAATCCACTAGGGGCTGGAAACATCATCTCAGAATCAGAACACCATAAACCTTGGTAGTTCGAGGTGGAGCAGGATGCACAGGGGTTATCATTTGGGTTTTGGCAGCTGAGTTAAGCTATTAATGCCTTAATTGGGTTGAGTTGGATGCAGAGTGTGAAAGCCTGTCAGGAGACTTGTTCACTTGTGCTCTTGGCACCTCAGCACTTCTGTATCATCTGCCTGGAGAGCAGCCAGAAAGGGACCCGGGGTACAGGTTGACAGTAGATGAACAGGAGCAGCAGTGTGCCCAGGTGGCCAAGAAGGCCAATGGCTTCCTGGCCTGCATCAGGAGCAGTGTGGCCAGCAGGAGCAGGGAGGTCATTCTGCCCTGTGCTCAGCACTGCTCAGGCCACACCTTGAGTCCTGTGTCCAGTTCTGGGCCCCTCAGCTGAGGAAAGCTGTTGAGCTGCTGGAAGTGTCCAGAGAAGGGCAACAGAGCTGGGGAGGGGTCTGGAGCACAGCCCTGTGAGGAGAGGCTGAGGGAGCTGGGCTTGCTTAGCCTGCAGAAGAGGAGGCTCAGGGTAGAGTAGAATAGAATAGAATAGAATAGACCAGACCAGACCAGACCAGACCAGGTTGGAAGAGACCTTCAAGATCATGGAGTCTAACCTATCATCCAACACCACCTAATCAACTAAACCATGGCACTAAGCACCCCATCAAGTCTCCTCCTAAACACCTTCTGCTCTCTCCAACTCTTTGAAGGGAGGTTGTAGCCAGGTGGGGTGTGGTCTCCTCTCCCAGGCACCAGCACCAGAACAAGAGGACACAGTCTCAAGCTGTGCCAGGGGAGGTTAGGATGGAGGTGAGGAGAAAGTTCTTCCCAGAGAGATTGGCCTTGGGATGTGCTGCCAGGGAGGTGGTGGAGTCCCCATCCCTGGGGGTGTTCACAAAAGCTTGGTTGTGGCCTTGGAGCCGTGGTTCAGTTGTCAGGAGGTGTTGGGTATTGGGTCATAGGTTGGACTTGGTGCTCTCGGAGGTCTTTCCAACCTGGCTGATTCCCTGATCTGTGTAGGTCCCCAGTGTCTCACAGAGTGTGCAGAGCTTCCCAGGCCTGCCTGCTGCCATCCTGGGACAGGCCTGTTAAAGAGGGCGCGGGGCTGGGTTCAAGCAGGCTGTGCAGGACGGGAGCTGAACTCAGCGTTAGCTCACGGAGACCTCAGCGAGCCCTGCCTTCCTGGCAGAGCCACCCTGCTCCGGCATCCCAGGCCCTCAGCAAGTATTGGCAGCTGCTGAAGGCTAGGGTTGAGGAAAAACTGGAGTAGGAGGGGACTGCAGGCAAACTGGACAAGCAGGGCAAGACAGGCAGTGGTGACTGCAACGGTCAGGCGGAGGGAGGAACTGCGCAGGCAGTGAGTCAGTGTGCTGCAGATGCAAGTTCTGTGTTGCTGCTTTAGCAGCAGTGTGGCTTCCTCTGAAGGTAAGTTTATGCAGAGGATGGTTTAGACTTCCAGAGGAGACTCTCTGGGCAGCCTGCTCCAGTTCCATCACCCCTCCCTGGAAAGAAGTTTCTCCTCACGTTGAGGTGGACCACCTCCTGTGGTTCGCTTATAGCCATTACTCCTTTTCCTGTTGCTGGGTGCCAGTGGGAAGAGCCTGGGACTTCATCCTGACCCCCACCCCTCAGCTATGATAGACATTGATCAGATCCCTCTCAGCCTTCTCTTCTCCAGACCAAACAGCCCCAGGGCTCTCAGTCTCTTTCCCAGGGGAGATGCTCAAGTCCCCTAAGCATCCTCCTGGCTCTCCTGGACTCTCTGCAGCAGGTCTCTGTCTCTCTTGAGCTGGGGAGCCCAGGACTGGACACAGGACTGCAGCGTGGTCTGAGCAGGGCAGATAAATAAACCAGGTTTCAGTCAAAAGCTCATCATTTAGGTATGAAACCCAAACTATT
>CM037643.1:4500318-4535439 GCA_015227895.2 Colaptes auratus
TCAGATCTCACATGAACAGGAGCCAGCGGTGAGCGCAGCTACCAATATCCTCTGTCCCTGCCCTTATGCAATCTGAGACTTTTTGGATTCAAGACCCTACCAGTGTGCAGCCTTAGACACTGCTTACTCCAACCACCTTCAACACAAGGCTTGGAGGAAAGCTCTGAAGATGGCTTTTGCCCTGGCTCCAGCGTCTAACAGAAGGGATGCATCACACAGCTGCCCTTGGGTGAAAATCCGTGGGCTTGCCAGGTTGGTGAGGGCACTCACACATCAGCTGTGCCTGCCCCTCAGCAGGCAGGACAGACCCAGAGGTCATTCATCCATCTGCTAGACTCTCAAAGGGACTAATTTGCTTTGGTGCAGTCCTGGCCATGCAGTGGCTTCAAACTGGAGCAGAGCAGATTCAGAGTGGGTGTTAGGAACAAGTTGTTCACTATCAGGGTGGTGGAACACTGGAACAGGTTGCCTAGGGAGGTGGCTGAGGACCCATCCCTCCAGATACTCAAGGTGAGGCTGGGCAGGGCTCTGGGCAACCTGATCTAGTTGAGGATGTCCCTGCTGGCAGCAGGGGGGTTGGACTGGATGAGCTTTGGAGCTCCCTTCCAACCCAGAGCATTCTGTGCTTCTGTGTCTCAGCTCAACCTTGGCTACAAGCGGGTGGCTCATGGTTTCCATCCCATCGGTGTGTGATGGAAGCCTGGCTGTAGGAGAAGCTTGCTTCAAGAAGACATGGCAAGGCCAAGCCCCCCCACAGCAAGCCAAAAAGCCCCTCAGGGCAAGGCAGAAGTCCTAATCTGCTGCTTCTCACCCCCTTTCCCACAGCATCTTGGGGATCTTTAGTGTTTAGCCTCTTTGATGTGATGTGTGGTTGGCTGACTCACAGACACGGACAAGGAGTGGGTTAGTGCCTTGTGGCAGGGGACAGGCAGTGCTTGACACCTTCCCCTAGCCAGGGCAGAGCCAACGACTCCTGCCCAGGAGATGCTCAGTAATACTCATCCTCACCGGAGCTCAGCTCTCAGACCCACAAATTCACAGCCTGCTGATCAGCAGCACCTCAGACACTCTCCACCTAACACTTTACCTGCCATTTACAACCTCTGAATCAGCACTTTGTGCTCTCTCTGCCTGAGCGAAGAGAGGAATCCCAGGGGACCTCAGAGCTGCCTTCCAGTACCTGAAGGGATCCTGCAGGAAGGCTGCAGAGGGAATTCTCCTCAGGGTGTCTGCAGACAGGCCAAGGGGCAATGGTTTGAAGCCTCAGTTTAGGAAAGATGTTGAGCTGCTGGAAGGTGTCCAGAAGGGCAACAAAGCTGGGGAGGGGTCTGGAGCACAGCCCTGTGATGAGAGGCTGAGGAGCTGGGGTTGCTTAGCCTGGAGAAGAGGAGGCTCAGGGGAGACCTTCTTGCTCTCTACACTCTCTGAAGGGAGCTGTAGCCAGGTGGGGGTTGGTCTCTTCTCCCAGGCAGCCAGCACCAGAACAAGAGGACACAGGCTCAAGCTGTGACCAGGGGAGTTCAGGCTGTGATGTTAGGAGAAAATTTCTTCCCACAGAGAGATTGGCCCTTGGGATGTGTCTGGCTGCCAGGGAGTGGTGGGAGTCCCCACCCTGGGGTGGTTTAGGAAGAGCCTGGATGAGGCCCTTGGTGCCATGGTTTGGTTGATCAGATGGTGCTGGGGGATAGGTTGGACTGGGTGATCTCAAAGGCCTTTTCCAAGCTGGTTAATTCTATTCTGTTGTGAGGCAGAGCAGGGTTAGAGTGGAGCTGAGGAAGAAGTTGTTCAGCAGGAGGCTGCTGAGCCTCTGTCCAGGCTGCCCAGGGAGGCTGTGGCTGCCTCCTGCCTGGGGGTGCTGAAGGCCAGGCTGGATGAGGCCCTGAGCAGCTGAGTGTAGCTGAGAGGTGTCCCTGGGCATGGTGGGGAGGTTGGAACTGGATGATCCTTGAGGTCCCTTCCAGCCTGAGCCAGTCTGTGATTCTCTGAGCTTGTGCCATTGTGTGAGCACACTGCCCAGAAGGGACTCATCCCTCCCATCACAGCACTTGAGCTATTGTGGGAGCCTCTCCCTAAGCCAAACTTTCTGCCCTGGCCCTAAGCTCTCCTCCTGCCCCATGTGCTTCCATGAGAAATTTTCCACGTTTAGGAACCCACAATTTTCTCATGAGAAACTGCCTGACCAAAACATTCCCTATCAGCTGCAGCTCCCCCCCACTTCAAAGACAAACCCTGTGGCAAGACCTGCATGCTGGGAAATTTCTGGAGTCAGATGTCTGGTCCTAAATGTTAGAGAGGAGCCAGTTGGGGGGTTGAGCACCACACATAATGCCCAGCATTATGTCTTGGAGAGGAACCACATGAAACAAGAATAGCTACAACAGTGCCTGAGCTGTGGGACCCAGAGCCCTCACTTATTTTATCTTTCCCCCCCTTCATCATACAGAACTAACCAGGTTGGAAGAGACCTCAGACATCACCCAGTCCAACCTATCACCCAGCACCATCTGATCAACTCAACCATGGCACCAAGAGCCACAGCCAAGCTCTTCCTAAACACTTCCACCCAGAGAGGTTGTGGAGTCTCCTCTGGAGGCTTCCCAGCCCTGTGTGGCTGTGTTCTGTGTGACCTGTGCTGGGTTCTACGATCCTGCCCTGGCAGGGGGGTTGGACTCAGTGATCACCAAAGGTCCCTTCCAACTCCTAACCTCTCGTGACTCTCTGATCTCCACAGGTCCCTTCCAACCCCTAACCTCCTGTGATTCCCCAAGCAGTTGGCCAAGGCTCCCTTCAGCCTCAAGCACACATCCCCTGCCCTTTCAGAGGATAATCTTCTAACTCTCCTAGCAAACAATGTCCTTCCTTACAAAAGCAGGAGAGAGAGAGAGAGATCTGGGAGCTGTGTGTCTGTGCCCCACACCAGCTCACAGCCCACTCTCAGCCCTCAGAAACACTCAGAAGCCTTTTATCTCCAAACTGGACTACCTCTGACGAAGCCCTTTTGGGTCCAGGGCGCTGCTTTAAAGCTGCTGACACCACAGCCCTCGCCTGGGCTGTCCCTGGGAGATGTTAAACAGCAGCCAGGAATATTAAGCATGCAAAAGGCCCAGCAGATCGGGATGACCTGCACCTGTGCTCGCAGACAGCTCCCTGCAAAGGGCTGAGCAGCAGAAATGGCGAGCTGCAGCTTCCTGGGCAGGCTTCAGCAGTTCCCAGCAGACTGGAAGAAAGTCACTGGCATGTCACTACCTGAGGAAAAAAAGCCCCAGGAGCAGGAAGCTTGGATGTCACAAGGACGTCACCAACGGATGGGAGGCAAAACAAAAGGTTGGATTGTGAGCTGCAGGGCTTGAGGGCTTTCAGGAGAGAAAGCAAAAACTGTTCCAAATCAAGATGGGGTCATGGCAAAATGACACAAGGCTTGCCCAGCTACAACAGGGTCTGGCTGCAACGAGAGTGACCACTGCTGGGGAGCAGTGGTTAAAGGCAGAATCACCGAACCAGCCAGCTTGGGAAAGACCTCAGAGATCCTCCAGGCCAACCTAGGACCCAACACCTCCTGAACAACTCAACCATGGCTCCAAGTGCCACAGCCAAGCCATTTTTGATGGGGTTTCCAGTAGAACCATGGAATTGGCAGGTTTGGAAGGGACCTCAAGGCTCAGCCAGTCCCAACCCCCCTGCCATGGGCAGGGACACCTCACACACAGCAGGTTGCTCACAGCCACATCCAGCCTGGCTGCAAACACCTCCAGGCAGGAGGCTGCCACCACCTCCCTGGGCAGCCTGTGCCAGGCTCTCACCACCCTCATGGGGAACAACTTCTTCCTAACATCCAATCTGAATCTATCTATTTCTAGTTTTGCTCCATCCCCCCCAGACACCCTCAAAAGTCCCTCCCCAGCTTTCTTGGAGCCCCCTGCAGATCCTGGAAGGTCACAATTAGGTCTCCTCAGAGCCTCCTCCAGACTGCACAACCCCAACTCCCTCTGTGTGTCCTCCTAGCAGAGCAGCTCCAGCCCTCTGCTCATCCTCGTGGCCCTGCTCTGGCTCTGTCCTATCCAGACAGGACAGACAGTGCCTGAAGGAGCTGTGGATGCCCAGAGGATCTTCCTCAGCATGTTATGATGCTGGACATGTTTGAATTAGAAGCTCAGTGCCTCTTCCAGAGGCACTTCCAGGTTGGAAAAGACCTCAGAGATCATCAAGTCCAACCTCTTACCTAATCCCTAACACCTCCTGACAACTCAAACCATGGCTCCAAGTGCCACAGCCAGGCCTTTCCTGAACACCTCCAGGGATGGGGACTCCACCACCTCCCTGGGCAGCACATCCCAAGGGCCAATCTCTCTCTTGCTGGGAAGAATTTCTTCCTCACCTCCAGCCTGAACCTCCCCTGGCACAGCTTGAGACTGTGTCCTCTTGTTCTGGTGCCACTTGCCTGGGAGAAGAGACCAACCCCCAGCTGGCTGCAACCTCCCTGCAGGGTGTTGGAGAGAGCAAGAAGGTCTCCCCTGAGCCTCCTCTTCTCCAGGATGAGCACCCCCAGCTCCCTCAGCCTCTCCTCCCAGGGCTGTGCTCCAGACCCCTCCCCAGCCTCCTTGCCCTGCTCTGGGGACACAGTGCTGCTGTTTGTGCAGCAGCTGTGAAATGCATCAGGAATTTGATGCTTAAACTGAGACTGAAAAAGATGCCGAAATGGGATGGAGTCTGGTTGGAGGTCTGTGCCTAGAGGAGTCCCTCAGGGGTCAGTACTGGGACCAGAGCTGTTCAATATATTCCTGAATGGCCTGGATGAGGGCATAAAATGCACTGTCAGCAAGTTTGCTGATGACACCAAGCTGGGTGGAGTGGCTGCCACACCAGAAGGCTGTGCTGCCATTCAGCAGGACGTGGGACACCTGAGAGCTGGGCAGGGAGGAATTTGATGATGTTCAACAAGGGCAAGGGGAGAGTCTTGCACCTGGGAAGGAGCAACTCCATGCACCAGGAGAGGCTGGGGACTGACCTGCTGGAGAGCAGTGAAGGGGAGAGGGACCTGGGGGTCCTGGTGGGTGGAAGGATGACCATGAGCCAGCAGTGTGCTCTGGTGGCCAGGAAGGCCAAGGGCATCCTGGGGTGGGTTAGAAGGGCTGTGGTTAGTAGATTGAGAGAGGTTCTCCTCCCTCTCTACTCTGCCCTGCTGAGGCCACATCTGGAATATTGTGTCCAGTTCTGGGGCCCTCAGGTCAGGAAGGACCTCAGGGAACTGCTTGAGAGAGTCCAGCACAGAGCCACAAGGATGATGAAGGCAGTGGAAGATCTTCCTCAGGAGGAGAGCCTGAGGGAGCTGAGGGCTCTGCAGCTTGGAGAGGAGGAGCCTGAGGGTGACCTCATTGCTGTTGCTAAAGCTGTGCAGGGTGATGCCCCAGAGGCTGGAGCCAGGCTCTGCTGGGGGATGCCCAATGCCAGCACAAGGGGCAGTGGTGGAAGCTGAGGCAGAGGAAGTGCTATGGAAAGAGGAGGAAGAATTATTTCGCTGTGAGGGTGCCAGAGCCCTGGAGCAGGCTGCCCAGGGGGCTGTGGAGTCTCCCTCTCTGGAGATACTCCAAACCCCTCTGGATGTGTTGCTGTGTGACCTGCCCTGGGTGCTCCTGCTCTGGCGGGGGGGGCGGAGTGGATGATCTCTGGAGGTCCCTTCCAACCTCCAATGTTCTGTGATACTGTGACTTCCATCCCCCTGCACCAGATCCAATTTGCTTTGCAGCCAAACCTTCAGGTGCTGCTCTGCTGCTGCCTGTGGCCCCGCACGGGCACGGCAGGGGTGCTGTGGCTGCGGTCTCTAAATGTCCCTGTGGAAATCAAAACGGTGCTCTCTGCTTTCCAGCAGCAGCTGGGGGAAAAACCTGCACAGCCATCCAAAGTGTTCCCTGGGACAAAAGGAATTACAAACTCTTCTATGTGGGACAAAAACAACCACACACAAATACCACCAAAGCAAAGCAACCGACAAACAAATCAACCCAGCCCCAACCCCACCCCAAACAACAACCAACCAGAAAACAAACAAAAGAGAGCAAAGGGATAAAAAGCCAAACAACACCACAACCACCCCACCCTCTTTTCAAACAGAACTTGAAAGGAAAAGGAAAGAGAAAAAGAGCAGCAGGACCAGCACACAGCATTCCTCAGAGAGAATCCCAGGCTGGCTCAGGCTGGAAGGCAGCTCAGGGCTCATCTCCTCCAACCTCCCCACCATGGGCAAGGACATCTCTCAACTAGATTGGGCTGCTCAAGGCCTCATCCAGCCTGGCCTTCAGCACCCCCAGGCAGGAGGCAGCTCCCTGGGCAGCCTGGGCCAGAGTCCCAGCAGCCTCCTACTGAACAGCTTCTTCCTCAGCTCCACTCTAACCCTGCTCTCCTCCCAGGGCCTTGCCCATTTCTTTCCAAAGCCCTCAATAACTCTGCCTTCAGACAATCGTTTCCCAGTGTGCCTGAGGAGCTGGGTAAGCAGGCAGCAAGGAGAACATCCAGATCTTTGCAATCAGGGAGATGGAGGTTCATACAGATCCCCTCTCCCCTCCCCCCCCAAAGTAGCTGCTTAAAAATATGCCAATTCCCCCCCCCCCCCCCCCCTTTGCAAGGTTCTAAGCAGGATTGAAATGAGATTTTCATGTTTCAGAAGTCTTCAGGCTGTGATCTCAAATCTGGGAGGAGAATTTCACTGAAGGAAGAAAGAAAGAAAGAAAGAAAGAAAAAAACCCACCCCAGCACCCTGGGTGTGATTTTTCCTCTCTGCTTATGCATAAATCTTCCTGGGAACAGGATCCCTGCTGAAGGCAAACACAGAAGGTCTCCTCTGAAGTGCTGGAGTTTACTGCAACTGCCACAAAGTACATTGATGGCTTTTTTTTTGAAGAGCAAGGAGAGGGAATGTGTGACTTCAGATCCAGAGGTGAAATGGAGGAGGATGCTGGCACTTGGAAGGCAATTAGAGGGAGTGGGGTTCAATGCACATTCTCAGGGAGCCCACTGTTTCAAAGCAACACAGCAGTGGGGAAACAGCAAGAAACTAGGAGGTGCTTGCAGCGTGGCAGAGGTGACCAAGACCTAGGGGCACAAACACAGAAGCAGATATGGAGAGCCACAGAGTGGCTCAGGCTGGAAGGGAGCTCAGAGCTCCTCTCCTCCAACCTCCACACCATGCCCAGGGACACCTCTCAGCTACACTCAGCTGCTCAAGGCCTCATCCAGCCTGGCCTTCAGCACCCCCAGGCAGGAGGCAGCCACAGCCTCCCTGGGCAGCCTGGGACAGAGGCTCAGCAGCCTCCTGCTGAACAACTTCTTCCTCAGCTCCACTCCAACCCTGCTCTGCCTCAGCTTCAAACCATTGCCCCTTGGCCTGTCTGCAGACACCCTGAGGAAAGTCCCTCTGCAGCCTTCCTGCAGGATCACAGAGTCACAGAAGCATCAGGGTTGGAAGGGACCTCAAGGCTCAGCCAGTCCCAACCCCCTGCCATGGGCAGGGACACCTCACACTGCAGCAGGTTGCTCACAGCCACAGCCAGCCTGGCTGCAAACACCTCCAGGGATGAGGCTTCCACCACCTCCCTGGGCAGCCTGTGCCAGGCTCTCATGGGGAAGAACTTCTTCCTAACCTCCCAACTGAAGGATCCCTTCAGCTGTTGGAAGGCAGCTCTGAGGTCACCCTGGAGTCTTCTCCAGGCTGAACACCCCCAGCTGCCTCAGCCCAGCCTCAGAGCAGGGAGCTATTACAGTGTTTAGAAACAGCTCATTAGGGGAAACTTGTGCAAGCATTCAGGTGCTGTTTGCATTCACCTGCACCTCAGCACTTAACAGACACAGAGTGGAAACCCAGGTGGGAAGACAGCACTAAAAACCCAGAGCTGCCCTTTCAGACACTGCAGCCCACCTGTGCAGCAGCCAGGGCTGTGTGCATGGACTGCTCCCCTGGCAGGCAGAGAAAGCCTTTTCCTCCCCCCCCCCCCCCTCCTTTTTTTCCTCTTTCTTTTTATTTTTTGTTCTATTTTCTCTCTCACTTCCTTTGCTTCCTGCCTGCATGTGCTGACGAGATGTCAACTGCAGCACACGGCGTGGAGACGGCTGACAACAGCCTCTGCACACCAGCCTGGCTTCAGCTGCTTCCACTGCCAGCATCAGACACCTTCCCTCGGCAGGCATCCAAGCCGTGCTCTACACAGGGAAATGTTAGCAGGGATGGGGCAGGTGTGGGAAGGAGCAGGCACCTAGCTGCCAGCTGATGCTGCCCATGGAGCTGAGCTGGTGCCACTGAGCATTAGGTCCCCTCAGAGCCTTCTCTTCTCCAGACTGAGCAGCCCCAATGCCCTCAGTCTGTCCTCAGAGCAGAGCAGCTCCAGCCCTCTGCTCCTCCTCGTGGCCCTTCTCTGGACACCTTCCAGCACCTCCAGAGCCTTCCTGGCACAGAGGCTCCAGAACTGGACCCAGAGCTCCAGCTGTGGTCTCAGCAGAGTGGAGCAGAGGGGCAGAATCCCCTCCCTGGCCCTGCTGGCCACACTTCTCTTGCTGCAGCCCAAAGGCTCCTCAGAGAAGGCTCTGAGGAGACCTAATTGTGGCCCTCCAGTATCTGAAGGTTCCTAACATCCAATCTGAATTTCTCCATTTCTAGTTTTGTTCCATCCCCCCCAGTCCTGTCACTCCCTGACACCCTCAAAAGTCCCTCCCCAGCTTTCTTGGAGCCTTGTCTAAGGCACCTTTGGGCTGCATCAAGAGAAGCAAAGTCAGTAGAGCCAGGGAGGGGATTCTGCCCCTCTGCCCCACCCTGCTGAGACCTGAGACCACCTAGATCAGGCTCTGTCCAGCCTGATCTAGGGTAGAGTGTCCCTGCCCATGGCAGGGGGGTTGGAACTAGATGATCCTTGTGGTCCCTTCCAACCCTAACTGAAACTATGAAACTATGAAACCTCACCTGGAGCTCTGTGTCCAGTTCTGGAGCCTCTGTGCCAGGAAGGCTCTGGAGGGGCTGGAAGGTGTCCAGAGAAGGGCCACGAGGAGGAGCAGAGGGCTGGAGCTGCTCTGCTGTGAGGACAGACTGAGGGAGTTGGGGTTGCTCAGTCTGGAGAGGAGAAGGCTGCAAGGAGACCTAATTGTGGCCTTCCAGGGTCTGCAGGGAGCTCCAAGAAAGCTGGGGAGGGACTTTTGAGGGTGTCAGGGAGTGACAGGGCTGGGGGGGATGGAGCAAAACTTGACTTTTCAAGATGACTGAGCACCTTTGAGCCCCTTCTGACTCAAAAGTTTCTCTTTCCTTTTAGACTTTGTAGCTTAAGTACCTCTGGGAATTGTTTCATGGAGAAGCATCACAGTAATTTCCCCACAGATCTCTTCCCACCAGTGCTCACTTGCACAGCCCAGAGCTGCTCCTGCCTCCCCGTCCCCTGCACACCGAGCAGCAGCCTGGCCAGTTAGGAAACCTCACTGCTGCAAAGCAGACCAAAGAATTTGCTTCCCTCAAGGAGTCAATCTGATTGATTTTCCTTTCTGTGTCTATTGATTACAAATCTCAGAGAACATTGCTATTGTCATGGTTGCCTCAGTAAGTGAAGATGGAAGGGAGGCACAGCAGCAGTGTGTAGATGTTTAGATGAAAGGAGGACAGGGCAGAAACTCTTCCTCTCACCCTGGGTTTAGGAGCTTAAATGGGCAGCAACAGTGACTCAATTTAGGCAAGAGGAAAGCTGCTCTCAGTGATGAAATGCTGGAATACATTCCTAAAGGAGGCAAAGGATCCCAGTGGTGGGCCTGGACAAACATCCCTGACAGATCCTTTGGGGAAGGCTAAAAGTGTCTTATGCCAAGGCAGCGATGTCAATGACCTCTCTGCCTTTAGTGTTCTCAAAGCCCTGGTGGCCAGTGGGAGAAAGGCTCTGCCTGTGCACTCTCACAGGATGCCAGGGGTTGGAAGGGACCTCCAAAGATCATCCAGTCCAAGCCCCATGCCAGAGCAGGGCCATAGAATCCAGCACAGGTCACCCAGGAACATATCCAGAGGGGGCTGGAAAGGCTCCAGAGCAGGAGACTCCACAACCTCTCCGGGCAGCCTGCTCCAGGGCTCTGGGAGCCTCACAGGGAAGAAGTTCCTCCTCCTGTTGAGGTGGAACCTCCTGTGCTGGAGTTTCTATCCATTGCCCCTCTCCACTACAAGTCTCCTGGATGTGGCTCCCTTTCCTCACCAGCAGCCTGCTTTAGATTGCCGAGAGGTGACCCCTGGGGGCTGCAGCCAGCAGCGGCGCTGGTGGCAGTCAGGCAGCAGCACAGCACGCAGGCGAGGAAGGGGCTGCAAGAATTCGGATGCCCCTTTTTGTGCTGGTGACAATTCACTCCTTCCACAGCCCCCATCCTGAAGTGCATGTTCCACACCAAACCCTGAGTTTATGCCCATTGTGGCTGCAGGGCCACTTCCCTGCTGCCTGCTGCAGAAGGCTCCTTGCATTATGCCCTCAGCTTGTGTGGACACAGGACACAGCTGGACAGCCCCAACTCCCTCAGTCTGTCCTCACAGCAGAGCAGCTCCAGCCCTCTGCTCACCCTCGTGGCCCTTCTCTGGACACCTTCCAGCCCCTCCAGAGCCTTCCTGGCACAGAGGCTCCAGAACTGGACCCAGAGCTCCAGCTGTGGTCTCAGCAGAGTGGAGCAGAGGGGCAGAATCCCCTCCCTGGCCCTGCTGGCTCTGCTCCTCTTGCTGCAGCCCAAAGGCTCCTCAGAGAAGGCTCTGAGGAGACCTAATTGTGGAGTTCCAGTATCTGAAGGGGGCTCCAAGAAAGCTGGGGAGGGACTTTTGAAGGTGTCAGGGAGGGATAGGACTGGGGGGAATGGAGCAAAACTAGCAATGGGGAGATTAGGATTGGATGCTTGGAAGAAGTTGTTCCCCATGAGGGTGGTGAGAGCCTGGCACAGGTTGCCCAGGGAGGTGGTGGAAGCCTCATCCCTGGAGGTGTTTGCAGCCAGGCTGGCTGTGGCTGTGAGCAACCTGCTGTGGTGTGAGGTGTCCCTGCCCATGGCAGGGGTTGGAACTGGCTGTTGCTTGAGGTCCCTTCCAACCCTGCCAATTCTGTGATTCACACAGCACAGCCTCTGTCACAGTCACCCCAAACTCTGAGAGGCTGTTTTTCGCAGGAAGAAGTGAAAAGCAGCCCCAGGTGATTACTGTGCAGCTGCAGCTCACACACTCCTCCTACGAGGCCTAACAGCTGGAATGGAAGAGGGTCAGGCTGCCACCACCAAAAGCAGCCAGTGCTGCAGAGGGCTGGAGGATGATTAGTATTTGATTCAATGGTTTCATTGTAAGGTCATTGATCAGTAAACTGTTCAGAGGTTTTTACACAAATTAAGGCTTCAAAGCCTCACTTCAGCCCTGGCTTTCTGTTTCAAGTCAGGCATTGATGGGGCTGGCATATGCTGCCATGCTTATCAATTCATTAGGGCCATGCAAATACCAGCAAATACATTTAAATAAGATTAATTGAGCTGTGTTAATAGGAACACAGATGCAAGCACTGCCATTAACTTGAAGCAGGGGAGAATGAAAGGCGCTGAACAAATAGCCTCTGGGTAGGTGGGGAGGGAGGGGGAAAGGGTTTGTTGGGTTTTTTTCCCTTCAAGGAACACAAAGACAAAGCAAAACGCTGGTGACTGAGGGATGAGCTCCAAAACAATGCAACAGCTCCAGCAACACCACAAGCAGCTTCTCAACTTGCTGTTGGCTACCAGCAGCAGTGCTCCTCAACCGTAGTGCCAGATAAGCAGGCGGCAGTTATTAATGTCAATGACTCATTAAAGAAGAGAGAACAAGTGCATATAGCTTTATCTCACCTCTATAACCACCACCATCGATGTTCCCACCGCTTGAAGGAACACTCTGTTGCCACTGGCTGTCAAAATAAGCTGCAGCTGAGAACTGGCTACGGTTCTGGTTCAAAGAACCTGGCAAACCCAAGCAGATTAGCCCTGGAGCGAAAACGGTGCAGTCACGGGGGGGGGGGGAAGTGGCTTTGGATGCTCAGTGCTTGGGCAACCTGCTGCAGAGCAGCCAGGCAGAAAGGGGCCTGGGGGTACTGGATGACAGTAGGCTGAACAGGAGCCAGCAGTGTGCCCAGCTGGCCAATGGCATCCTGGCCTGCAGCAGGAATAGTGTAGCCAGCAGGAGCAGGGAGCTCATCCTGCCCTGTGCTCAGCACTGCTTAGGCCACACCTGGAGTCCTGTGTCCAGTTCTGGGCTCCTCAGTTTAAGGACATTGAGACATTTGAATGTGTCCAGAGAAGGGCAACAAGGCTGGGGAGGGGTCTGGAGCACAGCCCTGGGAGGAGAGGCTGAGGGAGCTGGGCTTGCTTAGCCTGGAGAAGAGGAGGCTCAGGGCAGACCTTCTTGCTCTCTACAACTGCCTGAAGGGAGGTTGTAGCCAGGTGGGGGTTGGTCTCTTCTCCCAGGCAAGCAGCACCAGAACAAGAGGACACAGTCTCAAGCTGTGCCAGGGGAGGTTTGGGCTGGATGTTAGGAAGGAATTCTCAGCAAGAGATTGGCCCTTTGGGATGTGCCGCCCAGGGAGCTGGTGGTTTTTAAACCCCCATCATGGGGGTGTTTAGGAAGAGCCTGGATGAG
This sequence comes from Colaptes auratus, assembly GCA_015227895.2. Classification (NCBI taxonomy): domain Eukaryota; kingdom Metazoa; phylum Chordata; class Aves; order Piciformes; family Picidae; genus Colaptes; species Colaptes auratus. The sequence goes on from CM037643.1 coordinate 4,512,950, forward strand.
GCACTCGGTGCCATGCTTTAGTTGATTAGGTGCTAGGTTGGACTGGATGAGCTCTGAGGTCTTTTCCAAGCTGGTTAGTTCTCTCTTCTGTAACTGCAGCAGAAGGATGATGATCTGCCACCTTCCTCATGCTTGGAGGAGTTGTAGGGCATGGGGTTGGATTGCTTTTGTACACAGCCATAACACACAGGCTGAGGGAGCTGGGGGTGTTCAGCCTGCAGAAGAGAAGGCTCCAGGGAGACCTAACAGCAGCCTGCCAGTGCCTGAAGTGGGCTACTAAGGCTTGCAATTAGGTCTCCTTGGAGCCTTCTCTTCTCCAGACTGAGCAACCCCAACTCCCTCAGTCTGTCCTCACAGCAGAGCAGCTCCAGCCCTCTGCTCATCCTCATGGCCCTTCTCTGGACACCTTCCAGCCCCTCCAGAGCCTTCCTGGCACAGAGGCTCCAGAACTGGACACAGGACTCCAGCTGTGGTCTCAGCAGAGTGGAGCAGAGAGGGAGAATCCCCTCCCTGGCCCTGCTGGCCACACTTCCCTTGCTGCAGCCCAGGCTCTGCCTGGCTCAGTTCTGTGATCCTACTAGGAGCAACACTCACTGAATCTGTTTCAAAACGACTTCCCCTGGATGCTGCAGCATTGTTTTCATTGCTTTGGCTGGGAAAAAAAAAGAAGCCACTAAGATCTGAGTCTCCACCCAGCACAAGAAGTTGTATCTGTGGAGCTCATGGCCTGCTGCAGCAATATGTTCCTGTGCTTTGTCACAACAATTGCCTCATTTGCCTGGTTCGAGGAAGGAAAACAACAACCCTCTGGCAACATGCAAAAGGTTTTCTTTTCCCTGTGACAACACAGGGGCAAGGCAGCCCTGTGAAGCCGGGCTCTGAGCAGCCAGGGTGGATTGGAGCTCAGTTTCACCTCTGCCAGCCTTTCCCCCTGCACCTTCCTCTAGCTGCACGACTGTGGTAGGGGTAGGTTTCCACCAGCCTTTGCCTTGTGGCTGGGCTGGAGCTCTTCAAGGCAAGAGCTGTCTCTTTTCATGTGCAGGGCTGCCAGCTGAAGGGGGTTGTTTGGTTTGGTTGTTTTTCCCTCCACGAGGCTCCGGATATTTGATGTTTTCCTCAGCTCTTGGGAGGAATTCATTAAAAAGTTTCCAGCGCTAATGGCTGCAGATAAAAGCTCAGCTAAGGGCCATGCATACGGTGTAAGCCTCAAAGAGCAGAGGGGAGAGAAGAGAGGATAACAAACAGCAGGAATTCCATGGGGTTTGTGGCTCCTGGAGGGTCAGGGTGTGGGCAAGAAAGCTGGGGAGGGGTCTGGAGCACAGCCCTGGGAGGAGAGGCTGAGGGAGCTGGGGTTGCTTAGCCTGGAGAGGAGGAGGCTCAGGGGAGACCTTCTTGCTCTCTACAGCTACCTGCAGGGAGGTTGTAGCCAGGTGGGGGTTGGTCTCTTCTCCCAGGCAAGCAGCACCAGAACAAGAGGACACAGTCTCAAGCTGTGCCAGGGGAGGTTTAGGCTGGAGGTGAGGAGAAAGTTCTTCCCAACAAGAGAGATTGGCCTTGGGATGTGCTGCCCAGGGAGGTGGTGGAGTCCCCATCCCTGGAGGGTGTTTAGGGAAGAGCCTGGCTGAGGCAGGTGCCATGGTTTAGTTGATGAGATGGTGCTGGGTGAGAGGTTGGACTGGGTGATCTCTGAGGTCTTTTCCAAGCTGGTTAATTCTATTCTGTTTGTCAGCTGATTCTTTGTGAAGCCTCAGTTTGGGGATTGCATCCTCAGGATGTGCAGCACAAAAACCCAAAGCAGATCTCAGCTTGTGGGGCTGAAAGAGCAGTGGGAGAGGTGCTAGGAGGAGCAGGCTGAGTTGTTCAGCCTGGAGAAGAGAAGGCTCCAGGGAGACCTAACTGTGACCTTCCACTGCTTGAAGGGGCTGCAAGAAGGATGGAGAGACTGTTCCCAAAGGCCTGCAGGGACAGGAAACACAGGAACAGGCTGCCCAGGGAGGTGGTTGAGGCTCCATCCCTGGAGATATTCAAGGTGGGCTGGACAGGGCTCTGGGCAACCTGCTCTAGCTGGGGATGTCCCTGCTGAGTGTGGTGGGTTCTCCTGAATAACAGTTTAGGAATTCCTGAGAGTCAGTAGGGAAACCCAGGGATTCTAGGGGAGTAATTAATCAGAAGTATTGTGTAGATAGATTTGCTGATGGAGGATTAAATGAATCACTTACCCACAGCAGTTAGAATCACAGAATGGTCAGGGCTGGAAGGGACCTCAAGGCTCAGCCAGTCCCAACCCCCCTGCCATGGGCAGGGACACCTCACACTGCAGCAGGTTGCTCACAGCCACCTCCAGCCTGGCTGCAAACACCTCCAGGCAGGAGGCTGCCACCACCTCCCTGGGCAGCCTGTGCCAGGCTCTCACCACCCTCATGGGGAACAACTTCTTCCTCACATCCAATCTCAATCTCCCCCCATTTCTAGTTTTGCTCCATTCCCCCCAGTCCTGTCCCTCCCTGACACCCTCAAAAGTCCCTCCCCAGCTTTCTTGGAGCCCCCTGCAGATCCTGGAAGGCCACAATGAGGTCTCCTCAGAGCCTTCTCCAGTCTGAACAGCCTCAACTCCCTCAGTCTGTCCTCACAGCAGAGCAGCTCCAGCCCTCTGCTCCTCCTCGTGGCCCTTCCCTGGACACCTTCCAGCACCTCCAGATCCTTCCTGTACTAGGGGCTCCAGAACTGGACCCAGAGCCCCAGGTGGGGTCTCAGCAGAGCAGGCCTCCTTAGTTGTTTTTTCCCAATGAATATACTCAGCCACAGATGTCTTCACTGCAGCCACCCACATCTGATGACATCAAGTCCACACTGGTGGCAAAACTTCAGGTCTGGAAGGTACTTTAGACTCCAGAGATGTCCCTTCCAACCCAGAAGCTCTTTTCCAAGTGGCCTTCCCATCAAGCACATTATCTTCCCTAAAACTCATGCTTGGCATTGCTTCAGGTGGAAGGCATTATCAGCTCCATTTCAGCATTACTGGTTTCCTAATGGCTGGGGAAATAGGACCTGATATCAACCAGAGAGCAGCTAGCCCTTTGGGAGTCTGCTTTGGACTCTGGATGTGGTCTGCTAACTGTGATTCAGGCTGAAGAAAGTGAACCTCGAGGGCAGTGCCCTAGGAGGAGAGGCTGAGAGCCCTGGGGAGGGCTGGAGAGGAGAAAGACAGAGGGATCTGATCAATGTCTATCAATAGCTGAGGGCTGGGGGTCAGGAGGGAGGGGACAGGCTCTGCTCAGTTGCACCCTGGGATGGGACAAGGGGCAATGGATGTAAGCTGCAGCACAGGAGGTTCCACCTCAGCATGAAGAGGAGCTTCTTCCCTGTGAGGCTCCCAGAGGCCTGGAGCAGGCTGCCCAGAGAGGTTGTGGAGTCTCCTGCTCTGGAGCCTTTCCAGCCCCATCTGGATGTGTTCTGTGTGACCTGTGCTGGATTCTATGGTGCTGCTCTGGCAGGGGGTTGGACTGGATGATCTCTGGAGGTCCCTTCCAACCCCTGACACCCTGTGTGATCATCTTCATCGACATCTTGCAGCCTTCCCCCTCTGTTACCTTCAGGTTATCAACTCGGTTTTGCCTCCCTGCATCTAGAGACTTACCCTGGGATTGGACCAGGCTCCTGAGGCTCACTCTCAGTAACATTCCTAGAAGCAATGCTGGACACCTTCCAGACTACAACAACAGCTTCCTTAGTTTTTTCTGATGTTATTTTGAAGAGCAGAAACTTCTGCTGTTGTAAGAACACATTAACAGAAGAGCAGGAGCAAGGAGGGATGATAACAGGAAATCTTCTCAAACATATTTGAGCTACCAAGTATCTAACAGATGCAGTTCCAGAGGCACTCTCAAACAACAGGCCCGGTGGCAAAGTCAAGGAGCCACTTGGCCAACCTTTGGGAACCCAATTTTAAGCAGCTGAATTGGCAAAGAGCTGTACAGGCAACCTCCTCATCAGGGAGACCTGAGAGCAGCCTGCCAGTACCCAAAGAAGGATGGAAAAACAAAGAAGTGTTGGATAGATGGAGGAAAAGCTTGCTGGAACACCTCTGGAGGAGTCAACATCTGAGCTGAGCATCACTGTCTGCAACAATGACAGCTTTCTGGGTGAGGGCAGCACGGTGCCCTTGGAGGCAGGAGATGATCCTGCACCTGAGGAAGCAATGGAGAGGGTCCAGAGGAGGGCCATGAAAACGATCAGGGGGTTGGAGCAGCTCTGCTGCAAGGACAGGCTGAGGGAGCTGGGGGTGTTCAGGCTGGAGAAAAGAAGGCTCTGGGGAGACCTAAGAGCAGCCTGCCAGTGCCTGAAGGGGCTGCAAGAAGGATGGAGAGAGACTGTTTGCAAAGGTCTGCAGGGACAGGAGCAGGGGCAATGGCTTCAAACTAGAGCAGAGCAGATTTAGAGTGGATGTGAGGACCAAGTTCTGCACCAGGAGGGTGGTGGAACACTGCAACAGGTTGCCCAGGGAGGTGGCTGAGGCTCCATCCCTGGAGATATTCAAGGTGAGGCTGGACAGGGCTCTGAGCAACCTGATCTAGCTGGGGATGTCCCTGCTGAGTGCAGGGGGGTTGGACTGGGTGAGCTTTGGAGGTCTTTCTGGCCTGGACCATTCTATGAGTCTAGTGTCTTGCAGTCGAGAGTCTCTTCCTGTTTCCTAGTCTAGTCCCAGAGTCCCACAGACTGAATGCCAGCAATAAAGTTGCCAACAGACTGTGACCGTGCAGCATACTGAGCTCTTCATCTCCTGCATCAGCACCTAGCTCGGTACCTGTGGCCTGGCAGCTGCATCTTGAGTCAATGGATTTTGGCTCTTCCCCGAGACAGCACCTTGTGAAAGCTGAATGAAGCCTGACAGCCCTCTGTGGTTTCCCAGGACAGACCTCTTGCAAGGCCTCCAAATCACCTTTGAGTTAGCTTAAGACCCAAAGCCGCAGACACAGGCCAGGGACAAGATGACTCCCAGCTGGATGGACAGGAGACTGTCACAGGGGAGGACATGTGCAAGGGCAGGGAGTTGGATATTATTCTGCTGGAGCTGTGTCAAGTACAGCAGGAGGCAAAAGAATCCAGTAAGGCTTGCAAGGAAGCCTCAGCTGCTGTGCAACCCCAGGAACACCATTGGGAGAGACCTTGGCACTGACTTGTCCAGCAGAGCCAGGGAGGTTCTCTTCCCCCTCTACTCTGCCCTGGGGAGACCTCATCTGGAATACTGCATCCAGCTCTGGGCTCCCCAGCTCAGGAGGGACAGGGATCTGCTGGAGAGAGGCCAAGGGAGGGCTGCAAGGATGCTGAAGGGACTGCAGCAGTGCCTGGGGAGGAGAGGCTGAGAGCCCTGGGGCTGTGCAGTCTGGAGAGGAGAAGGCTGAGAGGGATCTGATCAATGTCTATCAATATCAGGGCTGGGGGTCAGGAGGGAGGGGACAGGCTCTGCTCAGCTGCACCCTGGGATAGGACAAGGGGCAATGGATGGAAACTCCAGCACAGGAGGTTCCACCTCAAGAGGAGGAGGAACTTCTGCCCTGTGAGGGTGCCAGAGCCCTGGAGCAGGCTGCCCAGAGAGGTTGTGGAGTCTCCTTCTCTGGAGCCTTTCCAGCCCCACCTGGATGCATTCCTGTGCAGCCTGCCCTGGGTGCTCCTGCTCTGGCAGGGGGGCTGGACTGGACGATCTCTGGAGGTCCCTTCCAACCTCTCCTGTACTGTGATCTCATGCCAGCCCTAGGCACACCAGCTGAGGAACAGAAAGCCCTGGGGATTTAGGCAAGCAGAGGATGACTGTGAGCAATTGATGTGATGCAGCCAGAGAGAGAGAGGTGTAATTGAGGGGTGCATCAGCTCAGCAGCCCTTGCAGCTGCAGATGTGCTCACCCTGTTAAGTGTGACTGCTGGGATCCAATCCACACTGCCGCACAAGCCCACACTCGAAACTATCCATTCCAGAAGGGAGAAGGGCAAAGAAGGGTCACTGAAAAGAAGTGAGAGGTGGAATAGTCATCCCCAGGAACAGAACGAAAGAGCGTGGGTGGCTTTGACTAGAACACAGAGAGATCGCTCCGGGTGTAACTGCTAAGTGGCTAATCACCAGGTAGTCATTAAGGAATTAAGAACTATTTAAGTAAGATGGCAGCCCTGGCACGAGGACAGATGAGAGGAAAGTGACAATGAATAATTTGGAGTGGGGAATTAAGAGGCAAGTTCTCATCCTCGGATGCCCTGGAATGTATTTCCAGCTGCAGGAAGGAAGGAAGGAAGGAAGGAAGGAAGGAAGGAAGATGCTTTAAAGGTGGGGTGGTTGTGACTCAGGGACAGTAAACAGCTTCCTCCTGAACCCTGCGTTGGCCTTTCACAGGACACAGACAAGAGGAATGCCTTTGGCAGCCAGTGATGGGAAAAAGCTAACCCCAGAAGAGCAGCCACACGTAGTTAGAGCCTTAAGACAGGGACACCCTTCTACACCCAACCCCAACGGTTCCTGCTCAAATGCCAGCAAAGAATAACTTCACAGAAGGGTCTGGGCTCCAGAGCTCACCCAGTCCAACCAACCCCCCCTGCACTCAGCAGGGACTTCCCCAGCTAGATCAGGCTGCCAGAGCCCTGTCCAGCCTCACCTTCAAGATCTCCAGGCATGGAGCCTCAGCCACCTCCCTGGGCAACCTGTTCCAGTGTTCCACCACCCTCCTGGTGCAGAACTTGTTCCTCACATCCAATCTAAATCAACTCTTCCCTCAGTTTGAAGCCAGATAGTTCCCTTCTTGGTTCTCCTAGATATTTTGCCTCTTGCAGAGTTTGCAGGAACTGATGTACAGCAATGCTTTCATGGCAGGAGCACCCAGGGTATATGAAGGCTTTGGGCTGTGCTCAGCAATCTTCAGCTGTGGATGAAATCCTAGCTTCAGTGAAGTAAAAATATCAAACTATCCCTGATTTATAGCTTTTCCCCCTCAGCATTCTGACATTCACACATCCATATAATACAATGAATTATGCAAGTGGCAGGCTGGAAGGCTCAGCCAGTTCCAAGCCCCCTGCCATGGGCAGGGACACCTCACACTGCAGGTTGCTCACAGCCACATCCAGCCTGGCTGCAAAAACCTCCAGGCAGGAGGCTGCCACCACCTCCCTGGGCAGCCTGTGCCAGGCTCTCACCACCCTCATGGGGAACAACTTCTTCTCACAGCCAATCGAATCTCCCCACTTCAGTTTTGGCTCCATCCCCCCCAGTCCTGTCACTCCCTGACACCCTCAAAAGTCCCTCCCCAGCTTTCTTGGAGCCCCCTGCAGATCCTGGAAGGCCACAATTAGGTCTCCTCAGAGCCTTCTCTCCTCCAGACTGAACAACCCCAGCTCCCTCAGTCTGTGCTCATAGCAGAGCAGCTCTTAGTCAGAAGTATCTCAGGGAAGAGCAGAGCATGGTAGGATGGTTAAGGGGTGTTCCTGCCTTAAAAACAGAACAACAACAGACCAGAAGTGCTGGCATTAGAATGGAGCTCAAGGATTGTATTTTGGCCCCAGGAAAATAATTACATTACCCAGGACACTAAATGTGATGTGCTTGTGCCATACTACAATGCTCACTGAGTTATTCTACTTCTCAAAGCTGGGGTGGGTTTTGCTTTCCCCCACACACCCCCCTTGCAACTCTTCAACCCTAATTTATGCTTCTTCAAATGCTCTGCTTGGCTTTTCTTTGTTTTTTATCTTCCCCTCCCCTGTCACTCATCTGCAGTAGGAAGCCCCTTGGAAAGAGCCAGCAGTGAGCACTTGCAGCCCAGAGAGCAAATCACATCCTGGGCTGCAGCGAGAGGAGCAGAGCCAGCAGGGCCAGGGCGATGATCCTCCCCCTCTGCTCTGCTGAGACCTCACCTGGAGCTCTGGGTCCAGTTCTGGAGCCTTTGTGCCAGGAAGGATCTGGAGGTGCTGGAAGGTGTCCAGAGAAGGGCCATGAGGAGGAGCAGAGGGCTGGAGCTGCTCTGCTGTGAGGACAGACTGAGGGAGTTGGGGTTGTGCAGCCTGGAGAGGAGAAGGCTCCTTTCAAGTACCTGAAGGGGGCTCCAAGCAAGCTGGGGAGGGACTTTTGAGGGTGTCAGGGAGTGATAGGACTGGGGGGGATGGAGCAGAACTAGAAATGGGGAGATTCAGATTGGATGTTAGGAAGAAGTTGTTCCCCATGAGGGTGGTGAGAGCCTGGCACAGGCTGCCCAGGGAGGTGGTGGAAGCCTCATCCCTGGAGGTGTTTGCAGCCAGGCTGGCTGTGGCTGTGAGCAACCTGCTGCAGTGTGAGGTGTCCCTGCCCATGGCAGGGGGTTGGACTGGCTGTTCCTTGAGGCCCCTTCCACCCCTGGCAGCTCTGTGATTCTATGGACAGTTTCTACAGATAGCTTCTACTAGATTCTGTGAATAGTTTGAATGTCCTTTCTAGCTCTGAATTCTCCAGGGTTTAGCCTCCTCCTTAAAAGACATTTCTGAGTCACTTACCTGAGACTATGCAAATTGCTGCTGAACTCAGAGCAGGGGGAGTTATTTCCCTGAATAAAATTAGCAGACACTTATCAGTGAGACACATTTACCTTTGCACAGCACATTTTTATCTCACTGATCACAAAGCACTGCTGTAATGGAGGAGGACACTGAAACCAAGAAACACTCTGGAGGCCTTAATTCTTTCTCCCATTCTCCCCAGCTCAGCCTGCTGACACTCATGCCGTTGTTGCTACCCCCCTGGAGCCTTCTCTTCTCCAGGCTGAACACCCCCAGCTCCCTCAGCCTGGCCTCACAGCAGAGCTGTGATCATTTTCATGACCCTCCCCTGACCCTCTCCATCAGGTGCTTCCTCTACTGAGGGCTCCAGAGCTGCACACAGCACTGCAGGTGAAGCCTCACCAGAGCAGGGTGGCAGAATCACCTCTCTGAATCTGCATCTTTGGATGCAGCCCAGGCTGCGATTTGCCTTCTGTGCTGCCAGCTCACACTGCCTGCTCCCGGCCAGCCTCTCATCCACCAGCACCCCAAGTCCTTTTGCACAGGGCTGCTTCCTCTCCCCTCCTCCCCCAGCCTGTGCTGATAGTGAGTGTGCTTGTGAGCCACTACACTTTGAATGTAATTCACATTCACACTCCAAAGCCCCACCCAGCAGCAATATTAGAAGCTGCTGGGCCCTTCCCAGTGGAGACAAACACTTCCCATGGGCTGCAAGGAGGAAATGCTGCATCTTGATCAGCTGCTGGTTTCTCACACCTCCTGTCAGGCCAGAAATGCTTCAACTCTATGTCTTTTCTTAAATGCAACAACATTAGCCTCTAGGGCTTGACATTAGCCAATAATGCCCAGAAACACCACCCAGAGGTGAAACCTGGTTTTCCTACACTACCTGGGAAGCTGCTGTGCCAAATAGGAAGCCTGAAGCTGGGTTACTGATGGTGCCTGCCTGGTTTTGTTAGTGTGCTTCTCACAGCTGTCCCCAGATTTGCCTGAATTTGTCTATTAGACTCAAAAGAAAAACCCCAAACCCCTGGCAGATAACAAAGCTTCCTCTGATCAAGATGTAGCTCCTGAGCCCCAGCCAAATGTCAGCAGGAGCCATTTATGGATCATGCTTCACTGGCAAGAAAACCTAATGTGCTACCCAGCAGACACAGATCTCTGCTACCAGAAGCCCTGAATGGGGGGGAGGGTAGGGGAGGAACCACATAAGTAAATCACCAAACAGGCTCTGGTCTATGCTTCAAGTAATAGTCCTGGATGTGTAGCCTCTGTGGTTAGCATGCTCACAACAGACACCTAGGGAGATTAGGAGGGCTTGGACTAAGTCAGCAGTAACCAGCTGGCAGCTCAAGCAGAGGGCAACATCCCCTCCACTTACCAAGCCTCCAATGAGCTCTAGTGGCTGGAAGAGAAGAGAAGCCCAGAGCTCAGGGTTTAGTGCCGAGGTGAGAATCAGTGCCTTGGAGTAAGCAACTTGGGTAAAGGAGGGTTTGGGAGGAGCTCCCCTTCAGCACACACAGTGAGACTCTTCTGGTGGCACTGGAGCCTTGTGGGCATGCAGCAGAATCACAGACTAGAGCTGGCTGGAAGAGACCTCCAAGCTCATCCAGCCCAACCCTCAGCCCAGCACTGCAGGGTCAGCACCAGCCATGAGGCTGTGGAGCCTCCTTCTCTGGAGACTTTCAAAGCCAGCCTGGATGCATTCCTGTGTGGACTGCCCTGGGTGATCCTGCTTTGGCAGGGGGGTGGACTAAGGTCTTTTCCAACCTGGTTAATTCTATTCAATGATCTCTGGAGGTCCCTTCCAACTTCTAGTGTGCTATGATTCTGTGTCCCCAAGTGCCAGGTCCACAAGCTGCTTAAACCCCTGCAGGGACAACTCCAGCACTGCCCTGGGCAGACCCTCCCAATGGCTGAGAACCCTCTCTGTGAAAAGTATCTCCTAGCCTAGCCTGAACCTCCCCTGGTGCAGCTTGGAAGCATTTCCTCTGCTCCTGTCTCTTGCCACCAGGGAGCAGAGGCTGCCCCCTCTCTCTCCAGTCTCCCTTCAGGTAGCTGTGGAGGGCACTGAGGCCCAGCCCTTAGGAGCAGCTGACAAGCCTGGTGCCATTGAACAGGGAGGAAGAGGAGGTCAGAGCCATCTAAAGCAACCCTTTGTCAGGGACACCCTTCATGCTCTGTCGTGGAGTGCGGCAGCAGGGATGAGACAAGAGGCTGGAAATGCTAATGCCGGTGGTAAAGCGCGAGAGAAACGCTGCTGCCTGACTGCAGCTAATTAATTAACGTGGCAGGTAATTAACAGGCCAGTTTGATCTGCCACAGCGAAGCTTTGATACACAGTGACTGGCTAAGACATTTACTTCAGTCAAAACTGAAAGCAAGTATTTTTTCCCTTTTAGTGCCCCCCTCCCCTCCCCCCTTGCAGCGCTCCAGATCCTCCTGATGGCACCAGCCTGGCACCCCCAGCTCAGTCCTCTGCCCCCAGGCAGAGCTAATCCCAGACGACAAGAGGTAAACAAAGGTCAGCCTAGGTCAGGGAGCACAAAAGCAGCCAGGAGATGCCCATGGGTAAGCTGGGTCCCTGTTGCAGTGCCACTGGCCTCTCACAGCCTCTTTGGGCTATTCTCCTCTCAGAAATCAGAGCCAGACTGAACCAACAGAATCACAGAACTGTCAGGCTTGGAAGGGACCCCAAGGCTCAGCCAACCCCCTGCCATGGGCAGGGACACCTCACACTACAGCAGGCTGCCCAGAGCCACATCCAGCCTGGCCTGAAAAACCTTCAGGGACCTTGAATTATCCCCCCCACTCCCTCTGCAATACTTCCTTGCTCCAAATACCTGAGGCCAAGCACTTTCATGTGTGCAGCTGACACCCTTTGCTAGCCCACGATCCCATGACACTGGCATGATGATGCTAGGGTGGCTGGAAAAGCACAGCAAGGACTTCTGCTGATGGCTGGAGCACTGTGCACAGCTCTGGAGTCCCTCAACAAAGGAAGGACCTGCACCTGATGGAGCAGGTCCAGAGGAGGGCCACAAAAATGACCACGTGGCTGGAGCAGCTCTGCCACAAGGACAGAGGGAGCTGGGGGTGTCCAGCCTGGAAAACAGAAGGCTCCAGGGAGACCTAACAGCAGCCTGCCAGTACCTGAAGGGGCTACAAGAAGGATGGAGAGACACTGTTGGCAAAGACCTGCAGGGACAGGACCAGGGGCAATGGCTTCAAACTAGAGCAGGGCAGATTGAGATTGGATGTGAGGAACAAGTTCTGCACCAGGAGGCTGCTGGAACACTGGAACAGGTTGCCCAGGGAGGTGGTTGGGGCTCCATCCCTGGAGATCTTCAAGGTGAGGCTGGACAGGGCTCTGGGCAACCTGATCTAGTTGAGGATGTCCCTGCTGAGTGCAGAGGGGGTTGGACTGGGTGAGCTTTGGAGGTCCCTTCCAACCCAGCCCATTCTATGATTGCAGCCTCAGTACCTACAGCAGCATTAAAGTGAAGACACTTTCCTCTCTAGGCATGACTCTGAGCAACCTGCTGCAGTGTGAGGTGTCCCTGCCCATGGCAGGAGGGTTGGGACTGGCTGAGCCTTGAGGTCCCTTCCAGCCCTGACAGTGCTGTGATTCTATGGCCTCGAGCAGAATTGGTCTACAGACACATGGACTGGAAGTCAGGGGAGGGGGAAAAGGATCAGCACAGGACCTCAGCACGGTTTCTGTGAGGCCCCCAAAAGTCAGAGAGGATTCTGGAGGATGCCACACACACAAAGAACAGAAAAAACAGAAGTGGTTTAAAAATACCTCTGCCCTTTCAGGAGTTTTGTGCTGCTCCTGCCACAAGCAGAGAGCGGAAGCTCACCTTCCATTTTAATCAGTGTTTCCCTCACCTCATTTTAATCTGACCCTGAGTAATGCCCCCTCAGAAGATTAATTTAGAAGCAGATTACAGCATCCAATTTGCTAATGAGGAGGCATCAGGCTCAGAATCACAATCTTCCGTTGGGGGCTTTCGGAGGTGCATCAGGAAAGGAGATAAAACCATCAGGCAGCCCTGGGCATTGTCTTACAGCTGCAGCACTCAGCCCCAGTGCTCCCCAGCCCTGCCTCAGGTGGGAAGTGCCTAGGAAAGCCCTAGAGAAGGATACACTTGGCTCAGAGACCTGCATGGAGCAAAGTTAGGAAGAAGTTCTTCCCCATGAGGCTGGTGAGACACTGGCGCAGGTTGGGGTTGTGCAGTCTGGAGAGGAGATGGCTTCGAGGAGACTTTGTTGTGGCTTCCAATATCTGCAGGGGGCTCCAAGAGAGCTGGGGAGGGACTTCTGAGGGTGTCAGGGAGGGATAGGACTGGGGGGATGGAGCAGAACTAGAAGTGGAGAGATTCAGATTGGATGTCAGGAAGAAGTTGTTCCCCATGAGGGTGGTGAGAGCCTGGCACAGGCTGCCCAGGGAGGTGGTGGAAGCCTCATCCCTGGAGGTGTTTGCAGCCAGGCTGGCTGTGGCTGTGAGCAGCCTGCTGTGGTGTGAGGTGTCCCTGCCCATGGCAGGGGTCTTGGTGCTGGCTGATCCTTGAGGTCCCTTCCAATCCTAATGATTCTATGAGTCTACAGCTCAGGAGGCTCAGGTCAGGATGGAAGTTTGGGCTGGAACTGGCCCACAGAACGGGGAACCATGTTCCAATGAGATCTGGGTTTCTGTGTACAGATGAGAGATCAAATGCTCAGTTTACAGCCCAAGGGCTCTGTGTTCAGCTTTCATGAGCAGGATTTTGTGAGGAAAGCAAAGAGGAATCCCAGGGCACCCTTGCCATTTTACCCCACACAGGCCAGGATGTGGACTGGGTGTTCTGGTCAGCACCTGGCTGGCTAAAGAGACTGAAAGAGCAACTGAGTGTAACAAGTGGATGTCTAGCAGCCAGCAGCAAGTAAACTGTGTGTGGCTCTTGGCACTTCTGCTCCTAGTAGCAGATGCAATTATCTGGAGCAGGAACTCGCAAGGGCTAATCTCCTAGAGGATCTCCTGATGCTGTGGTTCATGTGTGTGCCTTGGAACAGCGATGCACAAGTGTGAAGAGAGGTTTGTAACAGAGCTCACCGCTGAAGCTCCTTCTTATTCATCGAATGGGCTGGGTTGGAAGGGACCTCCAAAGCTCACCCAGTCCAACCCCCCTGCACTCAGCAGGGACATCCCCAACCAGATCAGGTTGCCCAGAGCCCTCTCCAGCCTCACCTTGAAAATCTCCAGGGATGGGGCCACAACCACCTCCCTGGGCAACCTGTTCCAGTGTTCCACCACCCTCCTGGTGCAGAACTTGTTCCTCACATCCAATCTCAATCTGCTCTGCTCTAGTTTGAAGCCATTGCCCCGGTCCTGTCCCTGCAGGCCTCTGCAAACAGTCTCTCTCCAGCCTTCCTGTAGCCCCCTTCAGGTGCTGGCAGGCTGCTCTTAGGTCTCCCTGGAGCCTGCTCTTCTCCAGGCTGAACCACCCAGCTCCCTCAGCCTGTCCTGCAGCAGAGCTGCTCCAACCCCCTGAGCATTTTCTCATTATTTTGGTTCCCTTTAGGAACCAAAGTAATAAAATTAACCGGGAACAGCTCAAACATTCAAATTCAACTGTGCCACTGCTTCAGACCTCGGAGGCAGACACGGCCAGCAGCGATGCTAAAAGGGGCGAGGAAAGCTGATCCTCGGCAGAGGAAGGTCCTCCAGCAGCCTCCCTCTGCAACTGAGCTCATGGGAAAGAGGGAAACTGGGTTAAGGTGGAACTTTGCACGCTTCTGAAGGTGATTGCTGGACTGCAAGAAAAGTAATTAAACGACTCAAGTGTTCCTGCACCTTCCTGTTCTGTGCCCTGCACTGCAACACCAGCAAAAGGGGAGAGCTGCTCCACTGCTACCCGCTGGGGACTTTCCACTGCTTTTCAGTGAGCCTCGATGGCCTCTGTCCCGAAGGCAAAACAACCTGTTATGATAGAACTACGGGCTCGAACGGCGGCTGGGGAAAAACTGGGGGGACCGCTGAAAACTGCAGACATGGCCCCAAAATGTGCAACCTCTCCCAGGGACCCAGGGTACAAACTCACCGAGGGAGAGAATTCCGAGCTGCTTTTGTGCGGAGAGGGCGACCAAGCAGGCAAACATTGAGAGCAGGCGCTGCTCTTCAGCGGGGCTCCACTTATACCCCTACGAGGTGGAGCTGTGGTCAATTTCCTAATGAGCTGCAAGGGCGAGCCCCAGACCCGGGGGCGCCGGCAGCTCGCAGCGAGCCTGCCGCAAGGACGCTGCCCCGGGGTGGGGAAGGGGATAGCTGGCACCTGCCACCGCCTCTGCCTCAGCCGGGGGTCTCACCTTCTTCAGCTGCGCGTTAAACAAAAGCCAATTGGGCTTTAAGCATTTGGTTCAAGTTTTCCCGCGGAGGCAAAGTGCTGCACAGGTCAGGGTGGAAATGGTTGCCTGGCCTGGAAGTGTGCTGCAGAGGTCAGGAAGCTCGGCTGGCTGATGAGCAAATAGCAGCAGTTGCTAGCAGAGTCACAGAGCTGTCAGGGTTGGAAGGGACCTCAAGGCTCAGCCAGTTCCAACCCCACTGCTATGGGCAGGGACACCTCACACTGCAGCAGGTTGCTCACAGCCACAGCCAGCCTGGCTGCAAACACCTCCAGGCAGGAGGCTGCCACCACCTCCCTGGGCAACCTGTGCCAGGCTCTCACCACCCTCATGGGGAACAACTTCTTCCTCACATCCAATCTCAATCTTCCCACTTTTAATTTTGCTCCATCCCCCCAAGTCCTATCCCTCCCTGACACCCTCAAAAGTCCCTCCCCAGCTTTTCCATAGCCTCCTGCAGGCGCTGGAAGGCCACAATGAGGTCTCCTCAGAGCCTTCTTCTCTTCTCCAGACTGAACAATCCCAACTCCCATCTTTCTTTTTTTTTTCCTCTCTAACTCCATAGATAGAACCACAAATACCCTGCAGTGCCACTTTGCTGAGTGCCTGTGTCACAGCACCACAGTGCATTAGAGGTTGGAAGGGACCTCCAGAGATCATCCAGTCCAACCCCTGCCAGAGCAGCATCACCCAGGGGAGTCCCCACAGGAATGCATCCAGGTGGGATTGGAAAGGCTCCAGAGCAGGAGACTCCACAACCTCTCTGGGCAGCCTGCTCCAGGGCTCTGCCACCCTCACCATACAGAAGTGTCTCCTTCTGTTGAGGTGGAACCTACTGGGTCCCAACTTCTACCCACTGTTGCTTGTCCTATCACTGGGCACCACCAAAACGAGTCTGGCACCTTCATCCTGACCCCCACCCCTCAGCTATTGATAGACATTGATCAGATCCCTCTCAGCCTTCTCTTCTCCAGACCAAACAGCCCCAGGGCTCTCAGTCTCTCTTCCCAGAGGAGATGCTCAAGTCCCCTAAGCATCCTCCTGGCTCTCTGCTGGGCTCTCTGCAGCAGGTCTCTGTCTCTCTTGAGCTGGGGAGCCCAGAACTGGACACAGGATTGCAGCTGTGGTCTCAGCAGGGCAGAGCAGAGGGGGAGCAGAGCCTCCCCAGCCCTGCTGGCCACACTTCTCTTGCTGCCCCCCAGGATCCCATTGGCTCTCTTGGCCCCAAGGGCACATTGCTGCCCCATAGGGAACTTGCTGCCCACCAGCACTCCAAGGACTTTCTCCATGAGGCTGCTTTTCAGCAGGGCAGCTCCTAACCTGTGCAGGTGCCTGCAGGACCCTGTGCTTGTCCTTGGATGTGCAGCAATCAATGACTTAAACTGGAAGAGAAAGAGAAAAGTGGGGGGAAAGAAAGTATCTTAACGACCCTCTTGCAAATAAAACTGTTGGTTTCTGTAATAAATGTAAGGGAGAGCATTACAGCAAAAGGAAATGTCACACTTCTAGGTCACCAGAACAATGAATGTGGCTGATAGGGTATCTGTCATGCTCAGGAAATGCCTCACATGATGACACATGGCAGCCTGATCTGCAGCAAATTCAGCCATGAGGCATTCACCTCTGCTCACAGAGCTGCTGCAGTTCTGCACTCTAAGGGAAGAAGTGCAAGATTGGGCAGCAGATCAGAGCTGGAAATCTATCTGCACTCTTTTTTCCTTCTGGCCCTAAAGAAGGTCATGAGCTCTTCACATTTTCTATACATAGGAATATATTTGTATTGGGTGACCTCCTTTTGGAGGGAAATGGCTGCTCTGGAACACAGTTTTGGTTTAGCTGGAAATGGGCTTGAGGATACAGGCCAGAGGAGTTGGAGCAAGAGGAGAGTGTCTCATCTGATGCCACTAATTAACTGCAGCAGGACAGGCTGGGAGGGGATCTGCTGGAGAGCAGCCCAAGGAGCAGCACCTGGGAGTGCTGCTGGGCAGCAAGTTCTGCATGGGACAGCAATGTGCCCTGGGGGCCAAGAGGGACAATGGGGTCCTGGGCTGCATGCAGAGGAGTGTGGCCAGCAGAGCCAGGGAGGTTCTCCTCCCCCTCTGCTCTGCCCTGCTGAGACCTCACCTGGAATATTGCATCCAGCTCTGGGCTCCCCAGCTCAGGAGGGACAGGGATCTGCTGGAGAGAGGCCAAGGGAGGGCTGCAAGGATGATGAGACCCTTAAGGAGAGGCTGAGAGCCCTGGGACTGTTCAGTCTGGAGAGGAGAAGACTGAGAGGGATCTGATCAATGTCTGTAAATATCTGCCACTGGATCTCAGTGTGTATTATCTACCAGTTTGAAGCCTGCTGCTGAATGGCCAAAGCCACATTCCCAGTTGCCATCTACAGAACGCCAGAAGTTGCCCAGAAACTGTCCTAGCAGAATCCCAAGGAGAGGTTCTGCAGACCCTCTCCTCCCTTGTCTTGGGAGGGAGGTGATAAATAACTGATGCCAGCCGTCAAGGAGAGCAAGGGACACAGATTTATCTGCCCTGCTGGGACAGTGGGGCTTCTAATCTGCACCCTGCTCTGGGTAAGAGGCATGCATCCACATCTCCCATGCTAACCACAGGCAAAGGGTGGCTGGAACAGGCTTTGCCCCCCTCTTCCATCCGCAGGAGTGTAATTTGACACGGGGTGGGGGGGTGTGTGCAGCCCTGTGCTGAGGCTGCAGCCCCCGGCTCGGAAGCTGGCCGGGGTCCTAACCTCGAGGATGCACTGAGTGCAGTTCCCACCGCGGCTGAGGGATGTGCATGCCAAACCTTGCAGCTGTCAGTTTTGCAAATGCTGTGCAGGCAGCAGGAGGTGGTTTAGCTCCTGGGTCTTCTTGGCAGTAGCCCTGGAGGGCCCCAGCAAGCCCTGCAATAAATACATGACCGAGGCAGGGAGAGCAAAAGGAAGGCACCAACCACCACGCTGCAGGAGCATTAAAGAGCTCAGCTGCTCTTGAAGCTCCTAAAGGGAGTCTGATAAAAGCCACAAAGAAAGAGATCTCCAGCACTGCCACTTTGCAAAAGCAAGGTGCAGCAGGCTCAGTCTGTGGCGGGTTCCTGCCTGCCTGCTGGCCTGCCTGCCTGCCTGCTGCTGCCTTCTGCCTGCTGCCTGCTGCTGCTGCCTGCTGCCTGCTGCCTGCTGCCTGCTGCTGCCTGCCTGCTGCTGCCTGCTGCCTGCTGCTGCCTGCCTGCCGGCCTGCCTGCTGCCTGCCTGCCTGCCTGCCTGCCTGCCTGCTGCTGGCCTGCCTGCTGGCCTGCCTGCCTGCCTGCTGCCTGCCTGCCTGCCTGCTGCCTGCTGCCTGCCTGCTGCCTGCTGCTGCCTGCCTGCCTGCCTGCTGCCTGCCTGCCTGCCTGCTGCCTGCTGCCTGCCTGCCTGCCGGCCTGCCTGCTGCTGCCTGCCTGCTGCTGCCTGCCTGCTGCTGCCTGCCGCTGCCTGCTGCCTGCCTGCCTGCTGCCTGCTGCCTGCCTGCTGCTGCCTGCCTGCCTGCTGGCCTGCCTGCGCCTGCCTGCTGCCTGCCTGCCTGCCTGTGCCTGCGACTGCTGCCTGCCTGCCTGCTGCCGCCTGCCTGCTGCCTGCCTGCCTGAGCTGCCTGCTGCCTGCTGCTGCCTGCTGCCTGCTGCCTCTGCCTGCCGCTGCCTGCTGCCTGCCTGCCTGCCTCTGCCAGCTGCTGCCTGTGCCTGCCTGCCTGCGCCTGCGCTGCTGCTGCCTGCCTGCTGCCTGCCTGCCTGCCTGCCTGCCTGCTGCCTGCCTGCCGGCCTGCTGCCTGCCTGCCTGCTGGCTGCCTGCTGCCTGCCTGCTGCCTGCCTGCCTGCCTGCTGCCTGCTGCCTCTGCCTGCCTGCTGCCTGCCCTGCCTGTGCTGCCTGCCTGCTGCTGCCTGCCTGCCTGCTGCTGCTGCCTGCCGGCCTGCCTGCAGCCTGCTGCTGCCTGCCTGCTGCTGCCTGCCTGCTTGCTGCGCAGCGATGCACGCTCACAGCCGGGGCAAACGCCCTTGGCACCCTGCAAAGCCTCCAGCCCTCCCACATCCCAGGGTGCTGATGCCAGGCAGAACAGAAAAACCTTTCCTGCAGAGGGTCTGGAGGACCTGGATCAGGAATGGTGTGGCCAGCAGGAGCAGGGAGGTCATTCTGCCCTGTGCTCAGCACTGCTGAGGCCACACCTCGAGTCCTGTGTCTGGCTCTGGGCCCCTCAGGTCAGGAAAGATGTTGAGCTGCTGGAAGGTGTCCAGAGAAGGGCAACAGAGCTGGGGAGGGGTCTGGAGCACAGCCCTGTGAGGAGAGGCTGAGGGAGCTGGGCTTGCTTAGCCTGGAGAAGAGGAGGCTCAGGGGAGACCTTCTTGCTCTCTGCAACTCCCTGCAGGGAGGTTGTAGCCAGGTGGGGGTTGGTCTCTTCTGCCAGACAAGCAGCACCAGAACAAGAAGACACAGTCTCAAGCTGTGCCAGGGGAGGTTTAGGCTGGGGTGAGGAGAAAGTTCTTCCAGCAAGAGAGATTGGCCCTTGGGATGTGCTGCCCAGGGAGGTGGTGGAGTCCCCATCCCTGGAGGTGTTTAGGAAGAGCCTGGCTGAGGCACTTGGTGCCATGGTTGAGTTGATTAGATGGTGCTGGGTGCTAGGTTGGACTGGATGATCTCTGAGGTCTCTTCCAACCTGGTTGATTCTGTGATTCTGTGACCCTCAGGGCTACCATCCCAGTCTGCTGGGCTGTGGAAACAGTCTGGACCCTTGTTCTGGCTCTCAGGAAAAGCCTGGGATTTGGCAGTCCTTACAACTGTGAGCACTGGGAAGCTTCAGCCTCTGCATGGATTTAGCCCCTTGTTAATTCAATATTGGATTGGCCACTGGAAGTGTGCTTCTGGAGCAAAGGCTGTGCCCTGCAGCCAGCCAACAGCCCCACATTGTGAAGACAACAGAAATCCACCAAACAGCCTTCTCTCCACGTGTAAAACCTTGCCTCAAGCATGCAACAGGAATCATTACAGCAATGTAATCAAGGAGCAACAAGGGGCAGGGACAGTGCAGAATGTGTCACACCACAGCAGGTTGCCCAGAGCCACGTCCAGCCTGGCCTCAAACACCTCCAGGCATGAGGCTTCCACCACCTCCCTGGGCAGCCTGTGCCAGGCTCTTACCACCCTCATGGGGAAGATCTTCCTCCTAACATCCAAGCTGAATTTACTTACTACTTTTGTTCCATCCCCCCCAGTCCCATCACTCCCTGACACCCTCAAAAGTTCCTCCCCAGCTTTCTTGGAGCCCCCTGCAGATCCTGGAAGGCCACAATGAGGTCTCCTGGGAGCCTTCTCCTCTCCAGCCTGCACAGCCCCAACTCCCTCAGTCTGTCTCAGAGCAGAGCAGCTCCAGCCCTCTGCTCCTCCTCGTGGCCCTTCTCTGGACACCTTCCAGCACCTCCAGAGCCTTCCTGGCACAGAGGCTCCAGAACTGGACCCAGAGCTCCAGCTGTGGTCTCAGCAGAGAGGAGTTCTGTGGTTCTGTGGTTCTGTGTGCAGGAACAGTGGGAGAGAGAGGGACATACAGTGATGCTCTGCCCATGAAGCCATGTTGCTCTCCTAGGCTTGGAATTGAAACTTTTCCTTCCTCAAGAGGTGTGCAGATGGCAGACAAAAATCCTTCACCTTAATGTTTGACCAGAAAGGGTATAAAGGGCTTGAGAGGGCTCTAAAGAGATCCCAGTGCCTCTGGTAGGAGCCAAGGCTGAGTCACCCCATGGAATTCACTTTTTTTGCTGTGGTTTGTCTGGAATCTCTTTGAGCAGGAATAGGAAATAGCTTTTTTTTTCTCTTTGCCCTTCCAAATACCACATTACAAATCAGTTAAGTGAAGAAATCAGGAGATGGGAAAAGGAAGAGTTCCTCCACAGCCTGCATTCCACAGCCTTTATGCACACACTTTATAGCTTGGTTTCTACAACACTTCCTTTCCCTCCCATGGGACCCATTTCATTCACTGAAGATATTGAAAAGACAGATCTTGGAGGAGACAGTGGCTGAGGGGCAGGGAGGAGAGGCTTATAACTGAGGCAGCTGAATATTGCCCTAGAGGACTGGGGACTGGGTCCACAAAGGATTCAATCCTTGTGTGTATTAATCACAGAACCACAGAAACACTCAGGTTGAAACAGAGCCTCAGGAGCACCAAGGCCAACCATGAACCCTGCTCTGCAAGGCTCACCCCTAAACCAGAGCCCCAAGCACCACATCCAAACCACCTTCAAGCACAGCCAGGCTTGGGGACTCCACCACCTCCCTGGGCAGCACATCCCAATGGCCAATCTCTCTTGCTGGGAAGACATCTAACATCCAACCTAAACCTCCCCTGGCACAGCTTGATATTGTGTCCTCTTGTTCTGGTGCTGGCTGCCTGGGAGACCCAACCCTCACCTGGCTACAACCTCCCTTCAGGCACTGGCAGGCTGCTGTTAGGTCTCCCTGGAGCCTTCTCTTCTGCAGGCTGAACACCCCCAGCTCCCTCAGCCTGTGTGTTATGGCTGTGTGCAAAAGCAATCCAACCCCATGCCCTACAACTCCTCCAAGCATCAGGAAGGTGGCAGATCATCATCCTTCTGCTGCAGCTACAGAAGAGAGAACTAACCAGCTTGGAAAAGACCTCAGAGCTCATCCAGTCCAACCTAGCACCCAGCCTCCCTGCAGGGAGTTGGAGAGAGCAAGAAGGTCTCCCCTGAGCCTCCTCTCCTCCAGGCTAAGCAAGCCCAGCTCCCTCAGCCTCTCCTCCCAGGGCTGTGCTCCAGACCCCTCCCCAGCTTTGTTGCCCTTCTCTGGACACCTTCCAGCAGCTCAACATCTTTCCTAAACTCAGGAGCCCAGAACTGGACACAGGACTCCAGGTGTGGCCTCAGCAGTGCTGAGCACAGGGCAGAAGGACTTCCCTGCTCCTGCTGGCCACACTGCTCCTGATGCAGGCCAGGATGCCCTTGGCCTTCTTGGCCAGCTGGGCACACTGCTGGCTCATGTTCAGCCCACTATCCACCAGTAGAGTAAAGGAACATTCAGAGAGCTTCAGGTGCCTAAACAGAAGCAGAGCTGTCTAATGCCATTGTAGGTGCTCTGAGAAGCCAGTCTGGCTTGCAGCTGCTGCTCCAGCAGGGCACAAATCCTGCTAGAAATCCTGTGTCAAAGCTGCCACCACGGTTAGATGGCTCCAGCAACTGCCTGCACCTCCCAAGACTTTCTGTTTAGCTACCTGCATTTCCCCCACTCAAATTGCAGTGGAGCACTGCAAGCAGAGAGGCATCAGATAAACTCAGAGGCAGCTGCAGCCAGGGCTTTTCCTGGCCACGGTGCACCTTTGTGGCAGTGTTAGGCTGGTGCTGCACAGACTGAGTAGAAAAGTGGTAGGATGTGAATGAATTACCTCTGGAGGGAAAGGGAAAGTGCTGATAAGGTCTAAATAATCCCCTTGGGCTGATAACTAACATAAAGTTGGTTGTAGAGAGTGACTTTTGCTCTTTCTCAGCTTCTTCACTCTAGCAGGCACTACCTGGCTGCTCCTGCTGGCTTGCTGACCTTGGCTGGAGGAGGGGAGGGG